>JAQFVV010012418.1:1200000-1710940 GCA_028023455.1 Epiperipatus broadwayi
ACATTTTACAAATAGATGATCACTTCCTGTGTTGAATTCATTAAGGACATTACAATTTTGAAATCCATATTTTTCCTAATCATTGGATGTTTCCATGTCCATTTGTGTTTAACATTTTTCTCAAAAAATTATTCATAATAGAAAGTTTTTCTTCTTCTGCAAATCTACATGTCTATGCTCTCTCTCATTTCTATCACCACAATCAAATTTACCTACAGTACTTTCATCTTTTATTTGTTTACCAATTCTAGCATTAAATTCTCCAATAATAATTTTAAAATGTTGCTCTGATCAAAAGCCTTTTGTACATTCATATAAACATCTATTATTTCATTACACTGAGAACTATTGGAAGGCATAAGACTGAATTATCTGCATTTGGTATCTGGCATTAAGTTTAATAATTAATCTTGGCACTCTGTCAAATATACCATCAATCTCTACAATGTTGTTCTTTCACTTTTCATTTATAATGAATCCTACTCCACTTGTACTTCCAATATTTGTGCCTTTATAGTAGAGTACACATTCACTTTTTAAATCCAATTATCCCTTCACTTTTTCTTCTAACTTCTCAAAGTTTAATAATGTCCCATTTATTATGAGAGAAGTCTTCTTCTAATTCTTGCAATCTTCCTTCACTTGAAAGTGATCTGCAGTTGTAAGTATCTAAATAAAAAGTTATTAAATAGCAGCCTTGGTCTGCAATCAGGAGATTCTTAGCACTTTCCACCTCTGGACACCAACCACTGCCTTGGCTGGTGACTTTACAGATTCCTGGGAATAAGGACCATGATTTATTTTTGCCTCTCATGAGTGTATACATACATTAGAAAAAAAAAATTCATACATACATTCATTTTGCCTTATCAGGCAACTGATAAGAATGATCATGGTGTTTCTTGATTTTAAACTTGGAGATAAAAAGGCAATAAACTCACCACATTGGTTAATGGATTTTGGTGATCAGATATTCATATACTGTGTGAATATTCACATAGTAATAACTCCTGCAATGACAAGAATGCATGGAGTGGACCTTACGAATTTGACCTGCTTTGTTCCTTTAAGGCCTCCAAGAGGAACCAAAGGGTCTTTACATATATAATAATATATATGGATGTGTAAAAGAAGTACTAATTCATAATTTAAATATTAAAAATTTAATAAAATTATTGTACAAAGTATACTTTCAATGCTTTTGTATGTGTGTACATGTCTGTAATCAGTTTGCTAGAAATTTTTTCAACAATACGTTTGTTTTTTCATTTTTGAGAAATGGTGATGCTTCAAGTTATAATGTAGAATTAAATAAATCATCTTTCTTTTTGAAGTTATATTTAGATATAGCCTTCATTTTTGAAAAATTGAATTTTACCCTGCATTTTAAGCTAAATTGTTGCATTTTAATTATATTGCTGAAACTTTAGAATTCATTTCATGTCAGTCCTCAATAAATTTTAGGTAATCTTATTCTATTTTCCGTGTAGAATAGACCCCTGTTATAATGACCTTTTGGCACATAAACAGACTATGCACTTTTTTGAGATCGCATGGAACACACCTCACTTATCTTCACGAAGTTAAAACTCTACAAACTTTTTACTTATTCAAGACTTTTTTTTTTGGTTTTTAGTTGCTCTTCTAAATCTTTTAGATAATTTGATGCATCACCTTATTAATTTAATTAAACTATATATATGGAAGATTCTCTCTTTTTTTAAATTAATCAAACCAAAATCATAAACACTTCTTTTTTTTAATCCTATATCATTATACGATTAACCTTTAATTAATATCAGTTTTAATATGCAAATAGTTTGATTAAAATCTATGTTTATTATCTAACCAAATTATTTTTAATTTTTATATTTAATGAGATGTATTATAAAATAATTTCTTTATTTAAATTTTTTTCTGCTTATAAAAAAAAAAAAAAACCTTTAATTATTGTATTAATTCAAAATATTCCAACCAATCTAAAAAACATTTTATTCGTAAAAAAAATAATATTAAAATAGGTAAAACCCCATATGATGGTAATCATGTGATGTTTATTGGCTTAAAAAAATAATATATATGCTTTTAATTTTTCTTTGTTTTTAAATATTTACCTAAATAAAAATAATTAATAAAAAAATAATATATATGCTTTTAATTTTTCTTTGTTTTTAAATATTTACCTAAATAAAAATAATTAAATTTAGTTTATTTTTTTCCTTTTAAATATTAAATGAATATAATTGGAAGAGTTTCATCTTTTAATTTTTTTTAAAATCAGTGTTAGTACAAAAATATTTCCATGCACAGACACTCATATATTTATACATAAGTGTATATTGCATCTATTTGTTTAAGATTCTAAAGTATTAATTTATTATTTCACGTTTACATTTAAGGTAAATATAGTGTTTCATTTTTATTTAAAAAAAAACAAAACAAATAAGATTAATTCATCCAAAAATGAGTGAAAATTAAGACTTAAAAAAATCATGAGCATGACAATATTACACTTTAAAAGAATACTTAGACTTGATAGAAAAAGGCGTGCGCTATACTAAACATATAAATCTAATGAAATTATGCTTTTAAAAAAATAAAACAGAAGACAATTTTATTTTTTTCTGGTGTCCCCTCTTTACTCATAACTTTTGAAAGAGGTTTAATAAGATTAATATATTTTGATAGCACATATTAATGATATAAAAATAAGTTATGTATATTATAAATAAAAATATTTTATAAAATAAAACAGAATATACTATTTAAAATTTAAAAGGAAATTTCAAAAAATTAATCATCTTAAAATACTGTATATATAAACATTTTTTTTCCATGACACACTGGATAAAAGCACAATAAAAATTTACAAAAATAAATACTTGAAATGAGCAACTACCAAACCAAAGCAGAGATAAACTCTTGACAATAGTAAAGCTTGAGTTTTATTCTAAGCTAGACACTATTGTTCAGATCACCACAAAAGCCTGCAGTTTTTTAGATGACTCAATTTCAACTAACTGCTCTTTTCATTGACTTCCAATTATACTTTAGATATAGCATTTATAGAAAACTTTAACAAGTTAACAGTATTAAATATTGAAAAGAAAGCTCCCATTTATTTAACAGCCAGTTATTGCTAAAATAAAATTAGTATACAATGAACGCACACATGTAGATACATATACACAGAGTCAGAAATAAATTCTATCCGAAAAAAATTTAAAACATCGGAGTTATTATCAATTTATCCAGTTACCTCTTTCATTTATCTTTTTATCCAGTAATCTCGCTATCTTTTTATTTATTTTTAATACTTAATTAAATTCTTATCTATAAAAACAGATTCCTTTTTTAAAAAAAATCTAAATAAAATTTATTATTATACATAGTTACAAAAAAAAAAAAAAAAATCTAAACACATCAATGATTAGTTCAACTATATTAAAAGTATCATTATAAAAATTTATGGGAACTGCTCATTTCGAAAAAGACAATTTAAATACTGTAGTAGCAAAATTATAACGCTAACAACTCATTTAAACAGTCATGAATGTGTAGCTTTTCTGATGTACATTTAATTTAATTTCTTATTTAAAAAAATTATATTTTACTTTTATAAAAGACATATTACTTTTAAATTTACAAATATTTGCAGTCCAAGTTATTCTTATTACATTCTACATTTCCATTAAGCATTTGCAGTGCACTAAATTTATTATTTCAAAAATGCCTGGTAAATTCTCACAGTACGTATTAAATTCAAAGCATTTACTGGTGATTTTGCCAAAAAAAACATGTTTAAGTATACTTCATGAACAGCTAAATTAGCGTTTCACTATTTTCAAAAAGCAAATGAAAAAAAAAAATCTATCACTTTACTTTTTCTTGTTTGGATTATTATATAAAATTTAAAACTGTTTTAATTTTATTATTAAAAAACAGATAAAACAAATAATTATGTTTACAAATGAAAATAAATGATTTCCATATGAAGATGTATATAAATGACATACATCTATGCACTAGTCATAACCTAAATATTATTGGTCAGTCACAAATAAAAAAAAGCATGAATAAATACTATATTATAAAGATGGGGATAGTAAATGATCATTTGCCATAACAATAGAAGACAGAATTAAAAATTAAACTCATGGAAAAAAATATGAGTTTTTCAAAAAATTAAAAAAGTATGAGAATCATTCTTACATTAAAAACTGAATTAGGACTTAAGAAATTGTCATAAAGATATATCCAGCCCAACTCCAGTTAATCCTCTTGTCTTCTCAGCAATGTATTTTACTTTTGATCCATTTTGGAATTCCCAATACACAGCTCTCCAAAATTTATTGTGTGATCTGAAGTCTTTATATTAGTCTTCTATTAAGTATCCAATTGTCAGATTTATATGTAAAAATTGGTAAAACATATCTATTAAAACCTTTCCTTCTTAAACCTATAGACATATTTTATTTACATATTAAATTATTTCTAACAAAGTACTTAGTTTATTATTAATTTCACATATATGTTTCCATCTGTATTAATAATCTGATTAAGATATTAGTAATTGCTAATTTCTTCTAGTTTATTATCAATTTTATTTTATTTTTTTATGAAAATTCATTGAACACTATTTTAGTTTGTTAAGAAAGTTTCTTTAGTTCTATTTTCATAATTTCATCTGATAACTCTTGTAATATTCCTGAAATTCTGAAGCATTATTTGTAAAAACATACACACACACACAACTATATCATCTGCAAAATATAGCCACAATATATTGTACCGGATGAAATCTTTTGGTTTCGTATTTCTGACCACAAGAGCGCCACTAGTCCAAAAATCGGAACTAGACATTTATTTTAATAGTAGGCAGGATATACGAACATGAATGTGCCAAACTAAACCCAGGGAGAGCAAAAGCTCATGAATGTTGTTCAGACAATTGAGAAAACACTGAGACAAATGTCAGCCAAAATAATTACCAGAACTTTTTAAATTTATTAAACATAACGCAAAATAAGCATGAAAACTTGATCTATAGTTTCTTAGCCGATCTTAACATTGAGTGTATGCGAGCATTAATATGTTAAATACCCAGGCAGACAAGTTCATTTCTCATCTATAACATAATAAGGGCTTATATCTTCTTGCTAGCGGTTCACCCAACCAATTCCCTTTTCCCTATAGAGATTTAGTAAGATGGATGCTTGTGGAGAACAACGGGACAGCACAAATGAGCTTTTCTTAGTCTGGAAAAGAAACATCAGAACCAAGAATGACCTAATTCTGCAAAACGTTCATGGACAAGCACGTTTAAACGAGCCAAGATTAGGTCTCATACAAGAAAAGTAACATTATGAACTACGTAATCTGAATTATACAAAATAAATCTCTACCAAGAAAACAAAATCACATATTCTCTAAACCACCAGCCAAAAAATCAGCAGTCTGCAGAAAACATAAACCAAGTTTGAGTAAGTTTAACGACAAAGCAAACAAACAAACAAAAAAACAACAACAGGAGAGTAAAAGAAAACTACTAAGGTCGGCCTGAATATTTATCAAGGGTTAATCATAGAACTGAGAAAATATTAAGCATATAAAATATCACTCACCATACACTCTCAAATAAGTAATATTTTAAGATGGAAAATCTTGCTACTAAGATTCTAATATAAAAAAAACAATACATTAATATTTAAATTGATAGATTACACATCATAAATATAATTTCTTTTTAAGATTAAGCTGAGATTTTCTAGAGACTTAATCAGAGATTTAGCCCTGATTTTGATATGAAAAGGTAAGTTACCTCAAGGTAATATTAATTTCTGTTGATCACACAAAGTTCAGTTTATAAAGTCCTATACAACAGCTGTCATTTACTACAGGTTCAGAAGAATGGAGGCACTATCGAGATCCACTCTGAACTTGACATTTAGGTCATGATTGAAGTCACAATTTGGAGCTCCAGAGGTTCATCTTTGGAAAGGCTCAGCGCATCATGTTGTGGAGATTCTTTGTGGCATATATTATAGGCATGGTGTCGGAATGGCTGCTACTATCACAGCAAGTAGAATTATTGTAGGTCAATGAAAATACAACTTGGTGATTCTCATGGAACAAATATCAAATAAAAATTAGAATCACTTTAACAATACAGCAGTTCAATAACAGCTAAAATCTGGATGAATCCTCAATAACAAGAACCTGAATAAGCTGAGCAATCAGAATAAAATGAACTGAGTGATGAGAATAGACTCTCTGAATAATCTGATCTGAATCTTAAAAAGAAATTATATTTATGATGTGTTAAATATTAATGTATTGGGGTTTTTTTTACATTAGAATCTTAGTAGTGGTTTAGAGAATATGTGATTTTGTTTTCTTGGTAAAGATTTATTTTCTATAATTCAGATTACGTAGTTCATAATGTTACTTTTCTTGTGTGAGACTAACCTTGGCTCGTTTAAACATACTTGTCCATGAATGTTTTTCAGAATTAGAACATTCCTGGTTCTGATGTTTCTTTTCTGGATGAAGAAAAGCTCATCTGCACTGTCCCATTGTTCTCCACAAACATCCATCTTACTAAATCTCTATAGGGAAAAGGGAATTGGTTGGGTGAACTGCTAGCAAGAAGATATAAGCCCTTATTATGTTATAGATGAGAAATGAACTTGTCTGCCTGGGTATTTAATGTATTAATGCTGGCATACACTCAATGTTAAGATCGGCTAAGAAAATGTAGATCAAGTTTTCATGTTTATTTTGTATTATGTTTAATAAATTTAAAAAGTTCTGGTAATTATTTTGGTTGATGTTTATCTCAGTGTTTTCTCAATTGTCTGAACAACATTCATGAGCTTTTGCTCTCCCTGGGTTTAGTCCAGCATATTCATGTTCGTATATCCTGCCCACCCTTAAAATAAATGTCTAGTTCCGATTTTTGGACTAGTGGCACCCTTGTGGCAGAATATATGAAACCAAAAGCTTTCATCTGGTACAATATATTACAGCATAATATTACCATTATACAATGACAAATTAAACAACCACTTTTTTTCTTTTAAAGTGTATATATTCTCCAACATTATAAATAAATGCATAAAACTTCTTATTTCTTTCCAAAAACTTTATTTCCATATATTAACTAATCAACATATATATATAAAAATTAACATGGTATATATTTCCAATGTTTCAACTGTTTTTTCTACTACTACAGTCATTTTCAAAGATCTACAACAAAAATAATACATATTTTTACATAATAATCTAAATACAAAATCTCTTTCTTATATTAACATTAACACATCAAATTCATTATAATAAAACATATTAATTATACATAATTATATGGAAGTTAGATAAAATAGCTAAAGGAAGAAATAAATTTGTAATTAGAGGTGGGTTAAATTGATTTAAATAGTTTTTTTGTTTATTGGTGTTTTAGGTGGTTTCTAATATTTTTGAAAATTTATACTTAATATGTAAAAAAGGAAATATTATAATAAAGAAAGTAGAGGGAGAGAGAAGTAAGTAAAAATATAATTATTTATAATTAATATGTTTTATTATAATGAATTTGATGTGTTAATATTAATATAAGAAAAAGATTTTGTATTTAGAGTATTATGTAAAGATATGTATTTTTTGTTGTAGATCCTTGAAAATAACTGTAATGGTGTAAAAAAATGTTGAAAATGTATAATATGTGAATTTATATACATGTTCATTAGTTAATATATGGAAATAAAGTTTTTGGAAAAAAAATAAGAAGTTTTGTGCATTTTTTTATAACACTGCAAAATATAGGTGATTTAAATGAGATCCATTCATTTTTATTTATTTAGCATCTGATTTTAATTCATAAAATACTTGCTGTAAAAAAAGTTTTAAAGATAAGGAATTAATCTGTCATTTCCTTGTGTCAATGCTACTATCATCATATAATCTAAGCAATGTTGTTGCAATTTGATAAATATTCTTCAACATTTGATGATATTTTGAGTCTACATCTTGCTTTAATCATCATGAATATATATATAAAATCAACTGCCTTTTTCAAATCTACAAACTCAAAATATAATAGTACCTCATACTTTATATTTTTTATACTTGTATATGATTTACTGTGCTGAAATCACTTATAAATTAATTTTTTTTGTTTAGAATAAGTCCAAAATTCTCTGTGAATAAACTGCAAAGATCTTAAGTAAAATTGACAGAAAATTGATAGGTCTGTAGATGCTAATCCCTTTTGAAAATATCAATATTTCTACTGCATTTTTTCAATCATCTGGTAAATCTTATTATTTTGACATTGGACATATGGTTTAGAGACAATTTCTCTATTTCTTAATTTATTTCTCTCAAGATATCTTAATTCTTCATTTAAAATACTTGATATTTCAAAAACTGTTGGAATTGTAGAAACTATTTTGTTTTCTTGTCTTTTATTATTATAAACTACTTGTAAAACTTTTTCACACATTTCATGATGTTATTAATTTTTTTAGTAATACTGCTATCTTGTCTTCTTATTGTAGAATGATAATGTATTAACTTTTTGAGATTTCTCTTTTCCTTTGTAACTTTTTTTTGGTAATTCATAACTATATCATCATCAAATCTTTTTTTATATATCATTTGTAGAATTTTAGACATTTGATTCTTCTACATGGATCAGTTTTAAATATTTTCTTCTTTTCTTCATAAAAAGTCATGTCTTAGTTGAGAATTTTCTGCTTTTTGTATTTGCTATTTATGTAGCCAATCATTATAGAGTATCAATTAACATTTTATTTATTTGATTCAAATCTAATCTTCATTGAAGATTGTTAATGTTTTAAAATAATATGCAAGTTCAAACTTAAATTGAGTGGCATATTTTTGAAGAGCGGGGATATCAACAGTTAATATTGTCTGATTTAATAACTTGAATCTTTATTTTTTTAATTAAATATACTTTATTTATAACTAATTAATGATCATTTCCTATATTGATTCCATTAAGTACATTGCAATCTTTAAACACATACTTTTTATTGGTTAAAGTATAACCCAGCTCTATTATGCCTTCACTTGAATATTTTCATATCCATTTCCATTTTAGATTTTTTCTTTAAAAAAAATAAAATCATAATACATACAGATTTTTCCCCACAAAATTCCAAAAGTTTATTTTCTCTCTCCTTTTTTTCTCCATTTAAAAATTAATCACAACATTTGCATTTTTCAATTGTTCTCTAATTCTGATATTAAAATTTCCTATGACAATTTTAAAATGTAAAGTCTCATTAGAAGTATTTTATACATCTGAATAACTTCTCTATTTCTTCATCAAAATAAAGATCTGTTGGTATGTAAGTTATCTGCATTTAATATTTTCCATTAAGTTAAATAACTAATCTCAAGACACTTTATCTTATATATCATCAATCACTACAATGTTATTCTTCAATTTTTTAAGAAAAATTAATTCTATTCTACTTATGTCTCTATTATTCATTTCCTTCAGTAAAGTATATTTCCAACATCAATTGCTTTTTCACTTTTCTTCTAACTTCACAAAGTTCAACAGTGACCCGTTTAATATTAGACAGTTTTCTCTCTAATATACACAATTTTTTTTGGCATGAACATGATCTATGCCTAAAGAAAACCAAATAAAAGTCATTATCAAATGGCATCTTCATTTTAATGTCTTTGCTTTTATTTTCCAATTGCCGTGTTAGACTCTATAATATAAAAATCATACTTTAATTTTGTCTACCATTGCTGAATAATAAAAAAAGATTATTCACACATGCCATGACACTTCCATCCTGTATTAAAAAATAATCAAATAATGTCTCAGTTAATAAACCACAGTGTTTCTTGGTAAAAGCCATTAAACTCACAATGCTGAGTGAAATGTTTGAATAAAACCCTATCTGTTTGATAACTATATAATAATCATGAGTAATAACAGCTGCAAGACTAAGGACATATGGAATGGACATTAGTAATTTGCTCTTTTCAGTCCTTTTAAGGTCCCAAATAGGAATTGATGGGTCTCTTTTCAATTATCAGAAAATTCTTTCTGCAAACCAAATATAATATAATACATATCTATTTAAATTAGAAAGAATGATCATTAACATTTTATCTTTATATTTTTGCAAATGTATGTTCAAACATATATTTATATATAACTTATATTCATAGTTTTTCATGAATAGTTTTAAAACAATGGATCAAAATACCTACTTAATGTAAATTTGATATGTATATAAAATTCAAAACTGCCTAACACTATATTAGTAATAAATAAAATACAAAACCATAAAACAATACAATATTAGATAAAATTCAAATTTTACCAAAATCCTTACATGACCATGGTTTCATCTACTAAACAAATAGACCTTCACAATGGTCATGTAAGGATTTTGGTAAAATTTGGATTTTATCTTGTATTGTATTGTTTTATGGTTTTGTATTATATATAAGATTCATTACAAAATAAGCAAAATAAAATATAATAAACTATATATTAAAAATTAAACACTTAATGTTAAAATAAGAAAGAAATTTAAAAGACTAACTAAAGAAACTGATTTGAATTAATGGATAGTTTAAACAACTTAATATTTAAAATTCCATAATTTACTATACTGCTATTGATACAAGAATCCATTATAGCAGCCACAAATATCTTATAAAAAAGAACATTCATTAATTTATTTATGCTATTACTTTGGTTGGATAATAGGTTCCCAACTTTGTTTTAGGTAAAGTTTTATAAAAAAATGAGATTTAACATATTTTAAATATTTTTTTAAAAGACATTTAAATAATAAATATTTTGAATATATGTGTTGAATGAATATATTGTAACGTGATAAAAAATAATGATGGCAGGAAGATGATCAATCTAATCTGAATAAAACATAGCTGATCATTGGTCACCATTTTGTAATGGACTATTGATTATAATATGGGATGATAACATAAAAAAAAAAACTTTACTATGTCTCAGAATTGAGATGTCATCCACAATAATATATGATCTAGCCTAAATGTGGAATGTCATTTTATAAAAGCTGTAAAGTTGATTTGGCACTTTATAATAATTACGACATGTACATGATCACCATAGGCTAGCATTAGATGGCTACTTTGTCACAATAATAATGGATTTTCTATCTCATTGCCTTTCTACATATTTGTTCAGGCAACATTTGTCATAAAGAAATGCTCTTAAGATTTATATTATATATCATAGAGTAAAACATGCATTAACAAATAGTAACTCTGTTAGAACCTGTGTAAAATTTTCTAGCTCAGTTATTGATCATACTAGGAAATAACAATATTTTCCATATATAATTATTTAAGTTGACCACTACCCTATCATAAAATACTATCAATCTCTATTAAAATCTAATTTATTCAAATTATATTTAAAACTAAATAAAACAAATGCGATCATCACCTCAGACATCAATAAATCTATTCACAATTCCAAAGTAAGCTGCAATAAGCAGTGAAATCATATATCATTGCCCTAAACAACGATGCATGCTTAAGACATCTATTTGATTGATAATTCAATAAAATTAAATTTGAATTTATAAATAACTAATATCCAACATACTTTACTAATCTAATATTATTTATAGTAATGCAAATTTATTTTAATATTTAATGACATTCTGTTTAAATCAATTAGTTTTTAAATAATTATAATTACATTTGGATAATGTTTTCTAAACTATACAATATTTATAATATTTAAATAAAATAAACCTTTACTCAGTTATATCTATTTTAATAAAACATTAAATATACTATAAACATTTCATTCATACTCTACATTAGATTGACATACAATTATTCCTCAGTTATATTCTAAAATAAAACACTCCACAAAAATTTATTAGCAATAAATACATTAGGTAATTTCACATTTTACAGTACCCAATCACATTATATAAAATATACTGTTTTCTATTGGATATTTACTGACTTATAATCACTGATATTATGCATCTACTTAAAACTCCAATCAATCCATTATAAAAATGGATTTTATAACAAACTATAAATGATAATTGGCAATTATCCAAGCCAAAGATAATATTCAGTTTTACTAGTTATTAAAATTAATGATATCCATTTCAGAGAAATTTAAGAAAGTAATTGAGACAGATCATTTTGACTAATGATAAAATAAAAATCTATTAAGATTTTTGTAACCAGACAAGATAAGCAAATAAATAATCAACTCTGAACTAATGAAATTATTTCTACTTGCAATATCGACTTAGATAAGTAAACAAATATTTAAATGCAGTACCAAATAACAAAATTTATACCTAATCAGATTTAATAATGATTTATAAAATATATATACATATCTAATTTTATTTCTCTTATCAAGATGGGTTTGATTTTGGATCAAACTTCAAATACCAAAATTATCTTGCATATTCAAAAGAAATAATTAGATAGATTCACTGGATTTTAAATCAACTCTAAATTTATTGGTTTATAATAAAAATTTATAACAATAATAATAAAAATATAACATAACAAACAATTGAGGTTTGCAATAGACTAAAATCAATAAAAAAATAATAAAATCGATGTATATGGAACCCCAAAAAATATGTTGTGTGACAATAATACTATATAAAATGAAAGGAGAGATTTGAAATACCATATACAATGATAAAAAAAAAGATCAAATAAAAATTCATCTCTATTTATATTTAAGATGTAGAGATGATTTTCCTTTAAGTAGAGAAGATAAACATGAATAGTAACTAACACAGATTTGAATCCAAGCATTTAAAATGATATGTACTTATCTGATGGAAAATCATATATTACTGGCTTTATTTTTCTTTTCCATTAATAATACTGCACAAAAAGAATTCCTTTAATGACACAATCCAGTTATAATCAAGCGAAGAATAATAAATGATAACTTTTTTCTTTCTCAAAGAAAGTGAAATTTAAATTGCCTAATGTTATACATAAGTTGAGTAATCCATCTTGTAAAATTTCTTGATCTGAAATATAACATCCATAAACATATAATAGGGTTTATATCTATCACAAATAAATAGGTACAATTCTGGAATTTTAACCATGGAATATCTTTATATAACTGACTGCAATACAATGCATTTTGATGGGCTTTTCTTTCTTTCACATTCTTGCTGTTTCTCCTGGAATTTCATCAACAAACTGCCCCAATTTAATGGGAAGATAGTTAAAATCTTATTCTTCCATAGTTTTATAGATTAATCCTGTAAACAATAAAATTTAGTAAATTTTCAAAGACAGGATCTAAATGCATCTGTTCTGGCAACAATAAAAGTACAAGAACTCAAATTATAACCTCTCTTCTATTTATAAGATACTCTTGATGATGTTATTGTTATCATGACAATTGTAGAATATTGCTCAAATTTGATTCAAGGATGATAAGAAATTTGTTTAAGAAAATTTTGCCTCCAATTAGTAAGTGAAAGGGAGATTTAAAAAAAAATGGATACAGTGAAAATGAAATCCTGTTTTATAAATTCAATATTATTTTTCCATTTTAAACCAAAATAAAGAATTCATATTATAATTCTAATATATTTTAATGGATATAAATATTTTTAGATATGTTTTTAATAATACTTTTTATATAACTAATTTATGAACAATATATATGAAGCATAAAACATTTAATTTTATAATAGGTGTTGCTATGGTGATTGTAATAACAGAAATTGAAATGTGTAATACTTAATATTGATTCTCTTCAAGTAAGCTTTTATGATTCATTTAACTATTTCCAAAATTTATTTATTTATTCACCTGTTTATATTTTTCTCTGAAATTGATCACAACAGATTTATAAATTGATGCTACATATTAATAATAAATAATAATGTTGTTTGAAGAGTATAGTTGCCATAGTTACCTGGTCAATGTTAATACTTCAATGCCTCCATTATACATAGATCAAGTGAAATAAAAATTAAACAAGACCAACAAACTTTTTTTTAAATATTGTGACCTACACCAATCTGGTTACCTACAATATATATTGTACTTAAATTAAAAAATAAATAAATAAACAATGACTTTTTAATTACATCCTAATATTTTACTAATATTATTTTGAGCAAATCATCTTTCATATATAAAAACTAAAAGCACAAAATTTATACAAATGTTAGTAGTACTGTTGTCAATTTATGCCAGTAACATTTAATTTCTTATATTAAAAACTAAATATGTACAAATATTATGAATATTATTTTATTAAATTAAAATATTTAAATGCAAATATATTTTGTTATTAACAAAAATTAGAGCATTATAATATATACATTAATGATATTATCTAATTAGTCCCACAGTTTACTAACATAAAAACAAGATGGATAATCTGTAATGTATTATAGCTACCATTAGTATTTATCATGATCTTTGGTACAGATTAGCTGCTATCCTCTTAACTAATTCCTTTTCTGTTTCTCTCTAGTTGTTTTCTTTTTCTTTTTATATTTTGGTTTTTCTTTATATAATTTGTGATTGGCTGTTAGAGAATGAAAACTTTTTTTTTTTGCAGTTACAGCACTAGGCTAGCTCGATGTTGTTTATAAACCAATAAGAATCTACAATCTTATTATTTAATAAATACTACAGTTAATTAAAACTCAAATGTTTATATATATATGCTATTTCAAAAATAGAATGCAAGATTTTAATTATACAAATTAATGCTAGTTAACAAATACAACTTTTATTAGAACTTCTCTATATATCTAATAAGTAAAAAAAGACAACGTTTTAAGAAATATTTTTGTTGTTATTGTTTTCTGGTTTTAACAAAAAAAAATTATAAAAGGCTTATTATGTATCACTTATTACAATTATCAATTAAAATTTTTTTAAAGATTATCTATTTCATAGTAGCTCATAGAACAATACTAAAGTTGAAAGACATGAACTCCTAAGCAATGTTACTTAATCAATCCAATTATAAATATAACTATATAATTACATCTTTAAAATGTTCAATTTGAAAGAATGTGTATTAAAATGTTTAAATTATTGAGATAAAAATAATAACTTGCAATATACACTTGTACAACATATTGACATAACTTAAGATCTAATAAAAAAATGGTTGGCAATAAACCATTATTAATGCTGATCAAAGATAAAATCTTGTTTAATTACAATATCTAACACTCTGAATATTGTATTATAAGAGAATTATATTACATGCAAAAAAAAAATGATGTTATATATATACTGAATTATTGTACAGCACTGTTGTATTTTTTTCTATTTTGAGAAAAAAAATATTGTTCACATTCACTCCATTTATCAAATGCTATTTTATATAAATTTGCTTGTAAAAATACCAGTCTAGACAGAAAATAAAGTACCATACATATTTTTTCATATTAAACTGACAAAGCATACATGAAACATTTCTGAACCTGAAATTCTTAATTTAAAATAATAATAAAAAAGAATACTTTTGAAAACTTACTTGACGACCCCCTCTTCTCTATTCCTTCCTTTTTCTTCTTCATTTTTTTTTATACAAAAGTCAAACTTATCAAAACTGAAATACAACTATCTTATTAACATAATAATAAGAAAGAAAAGCATTTAACCATGAAATAGAAAATAATTGTAGGTTTCTCTTCAATTTTTCTTCATGGAGGTTAACTTTTTTCTTTCTTAAAGTCTAGTTTAAATATATATATATATTATTTTCTGTATTAATGTCCATAATTTCATTTAAAAGTGGAAATGGTTTCGAAAAATATCGAATACGTATAAGAAATATACAAATATTTAATTAAAGTTCAAGTTCAATGATGAAGTTAAATTAAATATTCATGTCTGAAAAAAACTCAATAAAAAACCTAAAATTGTGTCCTATTTTTATAAGCTTCTATAAACTAAAATTTTGTTTGTGTACGATAAAAATAAATAATCAAATTGCTTTATTGCTCGAGAGTTCGTAGGGTCTGTGTAGCAGATGGATGTAAAAGCTTAACTTTATGATTAAAAGAGTATTTATTCTTCAGAAATAAACAAATAAGTGTACAGGAGATTGATGTTTTTATAGCTTGCAAAATAATTCTAAAACTTGCTAACACCATAACCATGTTACCCCATCCCCCAGCCCAACATCATAATAAAATAATTAAATGTTCCATTCTGATCAAGCATATACCTTACTGGGGTTGGAAGTCCTTTAAATAGATCAGCTTTTTTAAATTCTATAATAATTTATATTTTAGTCATAAGCAATTAAGAAATCCATGCCCTATATAACCTTTCTATTGCAGAATCACATGCTTACAAATAACTAGATGAATAAAGCCTACATTAATTAACAATTATTTTGTTTTGTGGTTGAAACAATATTTCAAATATTCTTAATATTAAGGCTACAATGCATTTTTAACTTTTAAATGTTAGCCACATAAATAATTAGTAATGCATCATAAATTATAATGTGATGATTGAATCCAGACTGGGTAAATTTTGTATGTTTTACAGCTCACAAGCAAGCTTAGAAAATTTCTTTCAGATAGTGGCAGTTAACTCAGTTAGCTATCCAATCTTAATTAGAAAATAGCTATATACATATTATTAGCTTCTGTAAATATTTTAGATTAATCAAGGTTGGTAAAATAAGCACTGATAAGCTGACTATAAAAAGAAAAAACAGAATAATAATATAATGCAATCTTTATTAATATTAAGAGATAGGTCATTTCTCTATAGGCATTGGAGCCCATAGTTTACCATTATCTTTCACCAATAAATATTGGAATATTTTAATAAACAATTTTATAACAATTTAATCAGTAGTTTTTACATAATTTGATTAATCATCCTTTGAACGAGATCATTAAATACTTTACCCACTCTTTATAACCCACTTCATTAATACAGAAGTATGTTATATCAGATATGCACCATAACTTCAAAAATATTGTATGTGCAACTCAATGAATACGAATGAAGAACATCAATAGGTTTTATAAATTAATATTCAACAAAAACTTCCAGAGCGGCATTATTGATAATATTACTTGAGATGATGACATTTCAAATATTCAAACATTTGTAAAAATTGACTTTATTAACATTTTTGATACACTATCATATGAATTCTTTTTTTGATAAGAGTAAGCAGTGCTGATGTTGTAGTGCTCCCTAGTTTTTTTTTTTTTTTTAAGAAAAAGCAGATTTAAACTTGCTAGTATGATAATAACCCATATTAGATGGTCATATATTAAAAAGTTTTTCTTATAGATTAGTAAACTTAAGAGATCGAAACCGGTCTGGGAATGGGGACAATCTAAGATAAAGATGATTTGAATGCCTTCTCTTGTAGTAGCATTTATCATAATTAAAAAAAAACAGCTTGTTTAGAGTGTTAAGCATGCTCTTAAGTTTACATATTGGTAATTGCAAGCTATATATAAGTCATGTAACATCTGACATTATTATTATTATTATTTTGCTATTGGAGCTTATAGATTAGTTTATAGTTTAAATTTTTTTAAAAATATTTTTGTTAAAATGATTATTATGCAGCTGACACTCAATTTCTTTAACTTTTTTCAGGTAAAAATTTGGAAGATCAACATGATATTTTTATAAATGGTTATGTGTTTAAAAACACTGTATTTGAATCCTTAAAAATCTACTAGACATTGAAAATAAATTGAATTTTGGTTGGATTTAACTTTTCTCAACTTCTAACATTATTATTTTCTGATAATTGTAAACATTTAAGCTTGATACTACATTCTCCATTTATCAATCAAAATGAAAGACAAAAATTTTATTGTCAGCTCTTAGTAAATTATGCAAATTCTCTCTGTCAATGTTTAAACATATGACAATATACTAATCAAAATATTTGTCTGAAATTGTGTTACATATTTTATAAAAAATTATTATTTTTATTTATTTATAGGATTTTAGATGGATTACAATACTCAGATATAATACAGTTGATATGTTCTATATACAAGATCATAAAATATAATCATCCAAGAAAAAAATGATTATGAGAAGATAGCAAAAATATTAGTATTAAATAATATTCTTGTATCCTGAAGATATAGATTAGCTACATAAACTTAATAAATTAACTTTTAAAGAACAAGTTTTACTTATAATACTGTTAACTTATATAATAAAATTTCAACAGATCAATAATAAATTCTTAGTTACACAATGAAGTTAAAAAAAACTCTCAATAATTCATATGAATAAATTAAGCAATAGTGAAAATGGCATATAAAAGAAAAATAATAATATTATTTGTCAATTGAATGTTAATTTGTTGCTGAAATGTTATTTGATCTCCAATCCTTATAAAATAAAATTACAATGTCTTATTTTTTTTAAAAAAAAAATTTTTTCTAAATAAATATAAAACAATTCCCAAAGATTTTATGGAATTTTAAATTTTTTTTTTTTTTTTTCAAAACTATAATTGCTTTTATTGAGCAGAATAATTATAGAAATATACATAAGCTAAATATTCAATAATAATACATACAATTAAAATAGTACACTGGGCGTAAATATTTCTTCTGGACAAATAACACAGTATTAGTTGATATGCTGATGATTATGGTGTAGGAATTTTTAAAAGTGAAATAAAACCTGTTTTGTGGCTGTTGATTTTATTCATGATGATATTGTAGTTTCATGATTTAGTGTTATTTTGCATTTAATTAATTAAAAAAGTTGTTATTTTTATAAAATGAATAAACAATTTAAAATCAAAATTATTGTAATCAAGAGGTGGTCAATGTAATCAAGTCTGATAAACATTTTCAAGTATATGCTTTTTGAAGTCAATTTTTCTAAAGTAAAAGTTAGTTTATAAATAAGCAAGCAAATTTCATTATAATCTATCTAGAAAGTACTTTAAATTAGAATAACAATTCATAACTTTGGCTGACTGAAAAATTATGGGTGTTATCAAATTTTTCTTTTGACTATGTTATTTGGAAGTTTGTATTATTGAAATTTCTATTCATTTTTGGCGATAATACTTCCATTCTGTATTTTGATTTCTCTCACACAAACAAAAACCCACAAAAATACAAGAATAAATTGCTTTCATTTAAAATCTATAATACATATTATTAACCCATTATTTATTCACAACTTTGGTATTTATTTAAAATGTAATTACACTTTAATATCCAAGATTAACAAAAAATCCAAATCTTTTCTTCATTTACAGTTTATACAATGATCAGTGCATTGATCAATTTAATTAATGCAACAATTTGTTTATTGTTATATTAAATGAAATCTATGATATCCACATCGATTAAATGAAAGTTAGTTTCATAGTGATATCTACAGTTTACTTATAGAAAATTCAAGCAACAATAAGATGAATAAATAAAACTATGGGAGAAAAATAATGTCACAAAAAATCATTACAAGATTCAATCAGAAAATATTTTTTCTAAACTTTAATTAATTGTACATTTAGTAAGTTTATATAGAAATCCAATCTTTTATCATTGCTACTCTAAATTCAAATATTTTTTTAAAGTATCAATTTTCTATATGTTTATAGTTAGATTTCTTTTTAAATGATCAATTAAAAAAACAATATATATATTTTTTCAAGCATTATAAAGATTTCATTTGGTGCATAATCATGAATTATTTGTATTACTTGGTGAATTATGATTTATGTTTGCAGAAAGAGAAAAAGAAAGTTTTTTACTACTTCTATAAATATGTTAAAAAAATTTATTACTTTAATATAACTGTTATTGTATTTAACAAATAATTAAAGGATAGTTAAATACTGATTTTTAAAAAAGGTGATTCTATTTACATAATCAAATACAGTTCTGTGTTACTTTAAAGTGCTGACAGTCATATTTGTTGGCCACAAAGTTACTTAAAATGTCATTTGAAAGTTCTATGTCTTGGTGCTTTATCATAATTTTACATTTCCAATACAATAATAATAGTGCAAAGATTATATTGCACAAATCAAGTTGCACAAAATGGTAGTACTCATTTACAATATATTTATAAAGCAGAATAAATTGTAAAATAATTTTTATGTTTAAAATTATTTTAATTTTTTAAAAGATATTAAATATAAAATATATTTTATTTTGAAAATTGTATTAAGTTTTATTAGAATGATTTAAACATACATTATAATAATGGTGCACAATTTGTTTACACTTGCAATCCCTATACACTAAAACTGAAATTTTATGTGACTCATTATATATATTGTTACCATCCTATTATAAGCATATAAAAATCATAGTAGCAAAAATCATTTTACAACATACAAATATATATCTTTATATTATGTTTCAGTATATACAATTTAATATAAGATCTTTGAAAAAACTACATATTAGCAAAAACAGTATAATAATGCTTGGTTGTTAGTAGAGTTGTTGATTTGTAGCAACTGCTACTTTTTTAGTCTATTTTAAAAAATGTGCACATTCAAGAATGTAGTACCATGTATAAATGTTAGGAGGATACTAGCATAAAAAATAAAACTCAGAGAGTGAACCAAAGAAATGAGAGCAATATCAGCAAAGTTATGATGTGCTGATTTTAAAAAATGGATTGGAATATAAAAAAAAGTGTTTAAACAGAAAAGTGGTTAGATACACAATAATGAATTGTTGTTTTTTTTTTTCAATTAAATATTTATTATCCAAAAGACTCAAAATTTTCATGACTCCAAATTTTTTTTGGTGATGACCCCTTGAGGGATCATGATACACAGGTTGCGTGCCACTTCATTATAAAAATTAGAAAAAAAATTATATTCTAGCTAACATAAAAAGTAAGTTTTATTTGTTTATCTCCTTAAATAAATTTATAACTTTTAATATTTTTTGTTATTTTAGTTATATCTAAAATTAATAATAATTATGATAAAAATATTTTTCTTTTGCCACAAACTTTATTCAGACTGAAGATCAGATACATGAAAAATTAGATTTTGAAAGTCAGCCTTGATTTAGTTATGTTATGTAATCATTAAATGATATAAAACTTTATAAATTTTTTCAATAAATACTTTTACCAAATTATAAAGTTGAAAATGTTTAAAGAAAAGTATTGAAAATTTTTGCTCTGAGTAGCAGAAAAGTATTGTGTTATATCCAATTTATTTTTTTGAAATTTGGATTATGTTATTACACTGATGTATACCAAAAACCTTTTATATATTCTGAACTCCACTAAATATACTTTAATAAATGATTAATAATAATCAATAATCTACTTACCTAAAATGGTTGGTATCAAAATGTGAGTATGAAAGTTTAACATTTGTAAACCAAAGTATAATATATATATATATATATATATATATATATATATATATATATATATATATATATATATATATATATATATATATATATATATATATATATATATATATATTAAACAAAATACATTACAATAATTCTACAAAATTAAAAATGCCTATATAAAATTAAAAAATAATTTCTTTACTATAACCAATTTATGGTTTTTTCCATGATCATGAGTAGCAATAGAACATTGTATTGCTTCTCAATATGGCAGAAGAAGCCATAAGCTGGCTTTAGCAGAGAAATTATTTTTTAATTTTATATATGCATTTTTAATTTTGTAGTTATTCAAGTGTATTTTATTTATTATATTTATATCACTTGATATTATATATATATAAATTGATATCTGGATGAACCTGCAAAATATATCATATATATATATTACTATTAAACAAATTACATTTCCCTATTTAATAGGGCTTATTTAGACTTCTAGAAATTTAAGAACCTCAATCTGTTAACGGCTTATGTCATTTCTTTTTTCTTAAAGAAGAATATAAGGTGGAATCCATCTTTTATTTATAGAGGCTGCCTTGGCGGCAGATTGCAGATTCGTGGTTTAAATAAGCTTGGGCTGTTATCATGTGAAATAAATAGCAATGGGCTTGAAAGTTTTAAAAATTATTATTTATTAGTCTAAATTCAAATCACATATTTGCCTGTTTAATGGATTTGTTTAAACTTCTAGGAACACAAAACTCTCAATCTATTAAAATCCTCTGTCAGTTCTCTTTGTTTATATTATAATCTTGGGTAAGAATGAAAGATGAATTCCACTTTTTATTTATAAAGATTGTCTTGATAACAGATTGAAAATTGATGTTTTAGATAAGCCTAGATTATCATGTGATATGTATATAAATAGAGGGATTTCAACCTAGGATCTTCAGTCCATATTCATCCACTACTCCATCTCAAACAATCAATGCACATAACCACCACACATGTGTGAGAAAGATAAATGATCCTCAATATACATATTTCATGAAGAACCAGCACTTATCAGTTGGTCCAGATCATAATATCCTACACATATATACATTCAGTGCTTAGCTTATATTAAGATAGCAATTCCTTAACTTTAATGGATAAACATCAATCTTCTTATTCTTCTGACAATTCAACCATCCATTTCATTGAAAAACCAATGATAGGATATTCAAAGACCTTGGTGGAAATATATGGTTGAATTGTTGGAGGAAAGAGAAGATTGAAGTCTATCCAGTAAAATTTAAGAAACTGCTATCTTAATATAAGCTGAACACTGATTGTATATATATGTGAGAGATTATATTCCTCCTAATACAATCAACCCACCTTTTGTATAAGTATACTAAAAGAAATTCTTTATTCAAGTCTTCTGCATACTGTACTACCTTTATTACTCATCTTGTTATCTGTCCTGTACTCACAACCAATTAAATGCTATTTTGGCTATTCTATTATTAGCCATAAATTGCAATCTACTAAGCATTTTCATTTTTCTTTTTGCATTTCTCATATAAAAACTTGACCATCCCATTTGGGAATCATTTATCTTTCTCACATGTGTGTGGTCATGTGTATCAATTGTTTGAGATGAAGTGGAGGATGAATACAGACTAAAAATCCTAAGTTCAAATCCCTCAATTTACTATAGTAAACATTCGGTATGTTGAATAAATAGGCTAATTGCATTTACACATGTGTGTAAATTCTACAAAATAAACACCAAAATGATCAAATTAATAAAATGATTAATTAAAAAAATTACAATGGCTGAGAATAATTTGAAGATAAACAGAAAATATCGCTTGTAAAAAAAAAACAAAAAAAACAAAAACAATTCAATTCTGAAAATTTATTTAAACAACTGATATTTATTAAACAGGCAGATTTGCAATAAATGTTAAATTAGTTTAAGCCCATGGGAAATATTTTCGGATTCAATCTTGTAACGATATGATGCTTTCCCCTTACACATTTCATTACATTTATCTTACTGCTGGACTTTTCTATGAATAAAATGTAAATGTCATTTAAAAAACTTATTATATTGACTTGATCTGATAGGTGTATAAGTTTTAATAACAAAAACTGCTGCATTAAATAAATAATTTGTTCATTTATTATCATATAGATTATATTCAAGAGAAGATTTAGATTTTTGTAATTCTTAAATAATATAGCTAACTATTTTTTTTAATAAATACCATAGTGTAATAAGTAATAGTTTGGTAAGCTGCACTATACATCCAAAATGAAAGTTTGCTTTTGTGTGGATTTTTGATTTTGTGTATGAATCTAAAATATAAAATGTTATAAATATAACTTAGAATAAGATAAGCTGCAAATTTTATAATTATGTTTATGGTTTAAAAGTAAAGATAACTGGCATTTATTACTTCCAAAATACATTTACTTGTTAGATAATAAAAAAAAATCTTATTAAAATTATCATCTCTTTAATTGTTGTAATATTTGATATTTTAAGCAATAGTTAAAAAAAATACAATGATTAAGTTCTAATAATTATAAAATGTTAGTGCAATTCAAAAGTTTAATTTTGATATAATTAAAATTTTTACTATTTTCTTTTCTTTGTAATAACGATTCTGGAAGTAAAATGATATTAATATAATATAAATAAGCTATGAAAGACAAACTGATATTATTACAACAAAAACATTCATGAATTATTAATTTATATGAAGGTGATGCTCTAAATATGATATTTTAAGTTTATGTGTAATATAAATATATATCTCTACTTTCTTTGTGTTACTGAAAGTGTGAACAGTCTAAAGAAATAATTATATATAATAAATTATTTTATAATAATAAACAATGAAGTCATTTACATATTGAAATGTATATTTTTTACTAACTGATATAATACAATGAATGATTATTAATTTTAATTTTTTTATTAAATATGTAATGGATAAAAAAAAAAAGCATCAAAGTGATATAGTATCATTATTATATGCATTTTTAAAACAAAAATACAACTGCAAATAATTTTAGCTATATAAAATGTAACTCCCCTATTTCAAAAATAATTTTTTAATGATATATGAAAAGAAAAATTCATACAAAAGTTTTTATATATTAAAACATAAAAAAAAAACTACAAGTAATGCAGAATTATTATTTTATTTAACTGACAGTTATTTAAATAATACTTTATGCAAGAGAAAACTTTGATATAAGTAAAACTTCTTTTGGACTACAATTAAACAGATATTATAAAGAAGCACACTGAAAGAAACATTCATTATAGCATTCATTTGTTCTAGTATAAACTGAAATATATGCACTAAAAGTAATTTGTTCAAGATCCAATATAATCATTTAAACAGGAAAAGCATAATATAAAGTCAAAAATATAAGTATAAAAATATTATAAAATTAATTTATTGAACTTTTTCATGGAAAAACATAAATAATCATTCCCTAGTGAAAACTTTAATCTAACTTGCCATAATAAAAGAATAAAAAAATTAGTCAGGTGAAAAGTATTATTAGTTTTTATGAGACTAAGATTATGTTCATTGAAGTAAATGAAATAAAAAGAAGAATTAAAGAAACTTTATTATTAAAAATTTAGATTCTGGAGCAATTAACTTATTTAAAAGTTCTTTTAATATTAATGGTGTAACAGTCTGGGTTTTCCACCAGAAGAGGAGGAACACATCTCACTATGGTTGGATCTAGTCTTCTGGTAGGATGCTATGAATGATGCAATGAAGTACCCAACCCCTGATCATATCTACCTTCAATGGACTAGCTCTAAGTTTACACATTAAATCTAGATACAATTTGAGCTAGTTCATCCATACCTCACCCTCTTTCAGGTTCTGTTATGCCTCAGTATTCGAACTCAGGAAGAATTTGGCTCTCTTAAGGGGTAAATTTAAAGTATATAGCAATTACCACACCTCTATACAGGTTCCAATTGATTTAAAGATCTATCCAAACATATTGCTGTACTTTTATTTAAGAATGAAATGTGTGTGTGTATATACAGTTATAAGTTGATGAATGGATATATAAATGATTTTGATAAACTAGAGATCAATGTGATTTTAAATCAAATTAACAATGCTTATTAAATAACAGCACAAAATTCAAAACTTTTTAACAAGATAAAACAATATAATTGTGTGTGTCCAGGATGTATTTCTATCATATCAATGATTAAATATGTTCACTATTCGAACCCTTATCCATGGTAGAAATACATAACAAGGCATTAATTATTTACAAAGCAGATAAAAATAAAAAAAATAAAAAATCATTACTAAATTGACCGCGAAGCTAACTAATTTATTTACAACATTATACAAGTGTATGTATAATAAATAGCCTTGTTATCCAATTCCAGTTATTGATGTCCCATCTTCTTTGGGGACTCCACTACCTATGTTTGGTTCACTATGGTTGACAGAAAAAAAACATCCGTACTAGAAGGTTAGTCATTTATACCAAAAAATAAATATAAACGATCATTAATTAATTAATAAAAAAAAAACAAATAACACAAACTGTGTCCTATAGTAAGTATATATTCTTTATATGGAATAATATCCCAAAATCTTACCTTATTCCATATCATAGTGGTGATAAAAAAAAAAGTCAAGTTACTATGGAGAGAAAGCTGACCTAAACTTTATTTAACATAAATTTTTTTTATCTAACTTAATAACCCCCCCCCTTCATTTTGTGATAATGGACCCTTCCAAGTTATGGACACATTTAAGCTTTGAAGTGTGGAAGTTAAATAAAACTAGAATTTTACAAACCTATATATATATATAATAAAAATACATAAATCAACTTTGTTTAAGTCATCTTGGTTAATGTCTATGAGTTTGGCAATAATGTCTTTTATGGATACAGTCTATATCTCTTCGGATCATTTTTCTTTGGTAAGTCATTCATCCCTCACTATAATTCCTCAGCAATGTGCTTGAAGCAATGTTGTTTCCATTTTCTACAATTGCTTTTCTTCATTTGGACATTTATTATAGGACATTTGGTGTTTTTAGGCATTATACAGACAAGTAGATTAAGTCACCAAGCTTCTATGGTCGAGACAGTAGCACTCCAGTCCTATGGCAATGTGTATTTAGCCAGAATATCTTGCACAGCAATTTATAACATTTAATTTTTCTTGATTTGCTATTTGACATCTAATGGCTTATATATAAAAAAATTACTTCATCATTTATATAAATGCTGGCAATGCTCTATTTCTTTTGTCTCCGTGTTTGAATAATAACACAGTTTTTATTTTTAAATATCAATTTAAAATCAGTTCAGTTCTTTTGTTAAACGGCATGAATTTATCAAAATTTTCTTCATTTAGATGTCGGTTGTAATTTCTTATAATTTTGCACTGCAAAATTTATGCAGATAATATGGAATATTCAAACAAGTCACTATCTTCTCTTGTATTTGAACATTCAATTTTAAGATGTTGGCTTTATACAATTATTGCATCCTTTGAAAAATAACAAAAGATGACTGAAATGAACTGGGTTTGCTTTTATACCATGCTTAGTTTCTGGTGTTTACTATAATAGCTTTTCCATTTCCTTTTCCATTGCCATGGCTTTCTGTTGTTGTGCATATTATATTGGTTGTAGTTAAAAAATAAAATTATGTAACAGAATTCTATTTTTATTTTCCACACTTGGTTGCCTAGAGATTGGTTTGATACTAGGTCAACACTACGTTTACTGAATCTAAGTTCTTAAGTCATGATGTACAACACATTGATAATTAACTCATTCTTAGTATAGATATATATGAAGGATTTCTTTAACTGGGTTTTTATTTTTCATTAAATAAGAGAAATTAATTAATTGTGACACGTGTTTAATTTGGTATTTAGTAAAGCAAACATTTGTCATGTATATATATATATGTATGTTTACAAAAAAAAATGATAGTGCATATTCAACCACCTGTATGTTAAGCTTATGTTTTAAATGGATTTGATTTGGTGATGTAAATAAATAACGGATGGTCTTGATAGGATTGTACGCTACTCTTACAAGGGTTTGTGGGTTGTCAGTGGAATTGTGGTTAATATTTAGTATAAATTTATTATCTTTTAGTCCTTTACACTTGAGAAGTCTGCTTTGTGGTTAGTGAAATCATTGGTTGTGTTTTAGAGTTTATTTTCTTTGGACAGAATGGATCAGTTGTGAATTTGGGGAAAGTTTGATTATATATATATATAATATTTTAAATACAAGTATATTTTATATACCTGGAGTCTAAATGTAATATAGGGGATTTGTAGCCTGTATTAAAATGGACAAAGTCCTATACATGAGGGGTCAGAGTGAATTAAGGTCAACATGCACATGACAATAATATTGGCAATAATAAAAGATTTGGGATTCCACCATCAAATTTTCGATGGTAACAATGACTGAGAAGTTGGAGGGTGGAGTAGATTGAAGCCTGTCCATTAAAAGTGTGAAGATTTGCTATCTTAATATAAACTGAGCACTGATTATATATGTGTTGGAGATGATGACTTGGACCAACTGATGAGTACAGGTTTAGCACAAAATATGTATATTGGAGATAATTTATCTTTTTCACATGTGTATGGTTATGTGTTTCAGTTGTATGATAGAGTGTATAGCCAAAAAGAGCTTGAAAGTCTGTGTTTAAATCCCATATTTTATATATAAATATTTATATAGTAGAATGTGCAATTATTTCATTGCTAAAGAAACTTGAACAAAATTAATGATTGACACTCTAAATAAAATAAAAAAAAAGTAAAAATATCATAAACATGTATGTTCACTTCAACCAATAGTATTCATTTATGCTCATTATAGTATCATTGACTTTTATCATTTATTATAAAAAGGGTTCATTGTAGAGTCATGTGTTGTACAGCATATCACTACATTAGTTACAATATTTAAATTTCTTATAGCATTTAAACTTGAAAATTTATAGTTTGTTTTAGTAGTGACAATTTTTAATAATAAAAAATTATTTTACAATATCCTCTACAGTTTGGTGCAGTGGTAGTGTTGGAATCAGATTAAAAATTTTAATCTCAGCTGATAACATAAAAGGACTTTCTACAAATTAACTGAAAGAAACTAGAAAATGTTCAATCTACTACTAGTATGTTCAACTGTCTTACATGACCATTAAATTGATAATAATAAATAAATTTATTTTTGTTTATAAATACATAGAAAAGCATGCGTTATAGTTATATTCTTTGAACAATTCTATAACTTCATTTGACAGATTATAAATTTCTATAAAGTTTCATAGCATTTAAAAAATTTTGGTTTTTGAAGCAATATTAAATGTCTGCACCCATTATGCCAATTCTGATTCAAATAGACAACAAATATGATTTCAAAATTCCCATTGTTCAAATGTATAAGTTAAGAATTTATTATAAATTAATTTGACCAAAAATGTTCTATATTATAAACCTATCGATAAAAGCCAAGTTTAAAAAACAAATCCATTTTTGAAAAAAGGAAAAGAAAGAATACACTTGTGAATGCAATGGCTGAAAATTCATTTTTACCAATGCTGATACAAATTATTTTAAATAAAATTATATAGATTGCTTCATATAGAAACATTAACAATGATTGTATTAATTAAGTTTATAATAAGATAATTGATATTGAAAAATAATTTAATGAATTGATAGGCCAAAAATACAGATTATATTTACTACGCAAATAACTTTTATTTTTTATTTTGTAGTTCTTTTTTATTTTTATTTTTTCAAATTTTAATTTAAGCAAAATCAATTAGAATAGAAAATATTAATATCAAACCTTATAATTCTCTCAAAAACTCTAATGCAAAAATTCTAATACATGCACTCCTATGTATTATTTGTAATGAATCTTCAGATTATCTTAGAGTAACTTATTTTATAATTTCAATTTTATTGGCAAAATGTTCTTCAGAATTAACAAATATCTTTATAAATTATCACTTACCATATATTTTATAGATTTAAAATAGGATTTATTCATATATATATATATATGTATCAATGGTAATAAAGTCATGTTTAATTTAGTGCATTAGTAGAGTGTAAACTTGGAAGCTTAAGACTTACAGACTGTATTCATTTCTTTCACAGTACTTGAACTTCATAACCATTCAATTATTTTTTTTAATAGTAACAATAACAATTTTAAAATAAAGTTAATTATAAATATTTTTGTAAATAATTTTTTTATCAGAGAAATCCTCCAAATAAAATTAATTTAAAAAGATTGCTACTATGTACATTTAATTATAGTAAATATTTTTGTTTTTAATACATATAATACTATGGATATATTCAAATTATTCTAGCTATATAAATTTAGAATAAAATGCAAGTTCTTCTGTTATGTTTATTTAAGGTCTTAATAACAGCTCAATTATAAATTGCATGATTTTGTTACTAAAGTTACTTACTATAGCTGTCAAAGAAATCATTACTGTAAAAAAATAGTATATATATATTTTGTATAAAAAATAACACCATTCATAGAAATATATTTTTTAAAAAGTTTTATTTTTCTTCAATGAAAACATAATGTGACATTAAATATAATTTCAAACATAAATTTCTGATGGAGTTTGCTTTATTATATAATTACAATAGTTTGCATAACAAACAACAATCATCAGTAAAGCATATGTTAGCAGAAAAGCAAATAAATCACCATATGTAAATATAAATACATTAGACAAAATATATATTAAGGCTTCAAAATAATAAAACTTTTATAAACATTGCGTAAAAACCTACACTTATCTAAATTAATATGAGAATCAATCTCATAGTGAGCTGAAGTTTCCATTTGGTGTATTATTTCGGTGAGATATAGCTCAGCAAGAAAGACTATTAATGACCTTCCATAATAAATCATTAAAGAATTTAATTTAAAAATCCCATGTATTTCAAAAATTAATCTGCATAATGTTTTTTAATACTAAATCTAAATTATTAACTAAATTATTAATTAAATCATTAAAGTTCAAAAGATAGATTAGATATTATAATAAATAATGTGTGAATAATCTTATTCTAAATAAAAGAAAAATCAAGAATACTCTTTATAAAGATAAAAGCATCATAAGTTATAGACATAAAAATGAATTAAGATATTGTAGATGAAGATGACTTCACATGTGATTGATATCAATCTAGATAAATATATTATGTCTGAAAATGAGTTAGTTATTAAATTAAAGTCATTACAAAATATAAAAGCGAGACAACAACAACAACAAAAAAGTATATTATCTAATTTGAAGAGAAAACATAGGCGAGAAATTAGATGATTTTAAACCTGTATTTGAGTAGAGGTCATAAAAAAATATTTGCAAAGTTTGCAAATAATTCATTTTTCCCCTTCTAATACTAGAAAGTTGAACTTGTTGTAACAAGAGAACTAGAAGTGCATAAGTAACTAATAATGATTTGTTTAAATATTTCTGTAAAGTTTATTAGAAGCTCTGCTCTTACAACGCCTTTACAATTTACCTTATACACTCATTAATATATAAAAGATAAAATATTTATAGAGACTAAATAGTAGCTGAAGCTCTCTAATAGCAGAAACTTGTGCCAGCTAAAAGTCGCATACTATGAAATAATTATAATATATAATTTAAGGACAAAAGAACACATATATATATAAATGAAGCATTTACCTACTAATAATCAGGAATATTATTTTCACATTTATCTCAATTGCCTCTTTGTTTTTCATTTGCCTATAAATATATTTTTGCACTTACATAATGGTTTGTAAAAAGTGGGTGGTTAAGTTTAAAAAAAATAAAAACTCAAAGTTGACTTTAATATTTCAGTTTCTTGTTTGATAAACGTAACTACTTCTCTACAAACCAATAATTTCTTCTTAAGGAAAATCAAATAGCAGACATTAAGAATTTCTTTTGAGCACGAATAGAATAAGATAAATTAATGATTTAAGTCTCTTAAAATATTAGTCATTTTTCTTTTTTATATTAATTTTGAACATATGAAAAGAGATGAGAGAAAATGTATATATGTAAATATTGATATATATCTGAGTGTTAATTTTCTTTACAACAATATTATTAAATTCAATAAATAAAAAGTTATGATTATCTAGAAAATTGCAATTCAGAAAAAATACGAGAACTAAAAAAAAATAAACAAAAAACATTTCAATAATAGCCTGAAGGGGGCAGTTCAAACTAATAATATATTTCAGTATAATCATATCTCTTTTATTTCTTTATTTCTACATAAGAAACCGTTAAAAAAATTCAAGTCTTTACAAGTACTTCATTTTATAATAGTAATAAATTTAAAAAATAAAGTAAAAAATAAATATTTATTTAAATAAAACTGATGAAAACGTAAGACTACAAATATATAACAGGAAAATCTAGCGATTTTTTTTTTTTTTTAAATTGTTTAATAGATAAAATAGTTTTGAAAAAAAACAAGAAAAAAATATTATCCTAAAGAAAATCTTTTAAAATCTATAATGATCAGAAACAAAAAGATAAACAAATATTTAACATCTAAATCATCTTTGTTTTATTTATGGTAAATATAATAAGATTTTTTAAAAAGACAATTGTAAAATAATAATTTTGAGCCAAATTAAACGACATCTACTATTGTACTGAACGTAGCAAAGAATTATTATAGCTGCTGCTCTAATAACAACAAAGTAATTAAATAATTTTTGTTAATCATCCTGATGAGGGTGAATTTTAGCAATGTTAGCATATTTTTGTATTTATCTATGAACATTGGAATTCAGTGTTAGTGAAATTAGAAATGGTTTGAAATATTGTTACTTTTATTATTTATAATTATTGGATTATTATTACTTTTGCTATTGATCTGGTGAATATTATTTTTAGCATCATTAGCATCTGTTTGTATTATCTTTGAATTATGGAACTCAGTGTTAATGAAATTGGTGCCAGCCATCTGGTCATATGACAACTCAATCCCTATATTGAAGCAGTCAAATCTGTTGCACATATTTTGCTTCACTGTCTATTGATGTTTGGAACATTCAAACAGGGGTTCGAACTCAGTTGTGTGTAGTAATAAATCACTAGGGAGTGCAGGTATACATATGCACGTGATTATTTTACCTCTTGTTAGTTAAGCCTTATCCTCATTTAATAATATCAATTTAATTATAAAATATATAAATTTCCATCATGGTAAATAATCGTGCATGTGTGTGTGTGTGTAACAGATAAACGGTTATAATAATGTTATTAAATATGTTCAGGTTACATTTTTTTTTTTTATTCTTGTATTATTTAATTTGAGAGAAAGTTCTAGAGAGTAACTGAAAATTTGCAAACAAAAGACGTGCCTTATTTTAATTTAAAAAAAGCTTTTGTTGGCATGAGATTTATTTTAAAAGTTTACGTTATTTAACATTTATCCTGCGGGTCTATTTTCAACTCAAAATAGACTAAAACTATACTCTCTCGAACTTATATCTCGTTCATATTTTGAAATAGAGGTATAACAGTTAACCGTTAATGGACATCCGGGGACTACCAGAGACAGTCTCAGTGGGTATAAATACAGCCATACTTTCTATGTAAAATACTCTGCATTTGATTTCCAAAAGGTATTGTAGGATGAATCTACGTCACTCCAAATTTTAACATTATGAATAGTGAGTAGAAAAGAAATTTGCTTCCCTGATCCTTCCAAGATCAGATCCATACTGCTGTATTCTTATGCCATCGCCACGTGAATACTGCCAAGATGAACTCTCAAATAAACTAGGAAAGGATGCCAGCCACTATTTTCCCCAAAATCTGCCTTATTGACTGTATTTCTCCAAAATATCAACATATGCGTATACGGCCATCAAGTTGGCAAACAACTAAAGGTAATTCTCCACCGCAATATGAACTCTAAAACCTCCATCTAAATGCTTTTAATATTCTTAAAAATATAAATTTTCAACCTCCAGCTATGTAAAGTTATTTTCGTTTAAATTGCATCTTTATATGTGTAATCTCTCTGTTATTTAAAATGTAATCTGACTATTTTCTCAATCAGTAATACAAAGCTGATTATTAATTGCTTAGAATAATGACTTTCTTTTAGCATGAATCTATAATTTTTATTTTCTAAGCTCGATTGCTGGGTTTCACTCTTGCTGTCCTATTATTTTTAAATGCGGCAACTTTTATTTGATTTTATGTTAATCATACATACTTTAATATGCTAATAATTCAACCTGGTGAACCAATCTTGTCTCATTTTACTATTCCCCCATTTTGGAATCTTAAATCAGTAAACGTAAGCTTTCTTACTAAATTCTAAAGCTCGCCCGGTTGAATAATATTCTTAAATTGTTTTTATTATTTCATGATATACTATCCGTTATCATTTAAAAGATATCATTTACTATTATTTTAACGCTATTGATTTAGAAAATTTAGTATTGAGTAAATTAAAGTTCGTGACCTTACCTTTAGCTAGTAATCTATTATTTAATTAGCCCGCCATCTAATGATGATTTTAATTAAGTCTTTTTCTTATCAAGCGTATTGATATTTGTTTAACAAAGAAAGTCATATACTCTCCTTTATATAATTGATGTTCTAACTAGTCTTTTAGGCAAATTATGTACCATTAAGAATGACTTATATCATATCATGTCATTACGCCAGATTTGATTACTTTTTAAGGCCTTAATAAATCAGTGACACTACAGACCTGAAATCCTCGCCGTTGCTTATCGATGATAATGTACATAAATCTACATGTTGCTTTGTCAAACTTTCCTTCATTACCAGATTATTTAAGGCACATTTCTCAGCGAAGTGTGGAGGCCCCGACTCCAAAGGTTGTGCTTCGTTGTAGCTAGGCTCTATAATGGGTTAACATTCGAAATCCATGAAACCATAATATCCTGCAACCACATCCTCAGATGCCATTTGTCACAAGCGCAGATGAGCTCATATATTTTTGCTATAAAGTAGATGAAGCTTCTCGTCCTTCCTGACGTTATCATTCAGTCCGCACACAGTAATTTATATTTTATCATACCCTCTATTAGTCTGTAAGTCGTAATGCTATGATCTCTTAAGCCATCCCAAGCTTTCGTTTTATCATATTAATTTAGTTAGAAGTGTCATGTGTTAAAGCATACTTAAGCTGTCCGCCTTCTCGTTAAACAGTCCTTAAATATGTTGAGAACTAACTTCTGATAAATTTTATAAAAGTCAAATCATGTGACTAAATGTAAAGATAAATGTGCTCTTTTCAATTCAAATGTCAATCGTAAATGTTGAATACATTTTATAATTTAAAACATAATTAATCTACAGTTAATATAATTGCGATAAAACCTACTTATAATTATTGAAATTCATTAGAATATTTGTTATTTAAAATATCATAGCGTTCAGAATATAAGCCTCGTAAACTTGATATCTTTTATTAGCATATTAAGCCGCATAATTTTGATTAGTTACTGATTTCATTAATACTTGTACTTGGTATCTGCTTATCCATTAATCCTTGTTTGCTTAGGTCAGTATGGAATGCGCAAATAAATATTAATTATGTGAAACCCAGAGAGCATTCATTATGTTTAAACAGATTCATGACATATTTAATCCTTTATATCCTCCATTTTGTTTATATACAAATTTAACCATATTATTATTATTATTAATAAATTAATCGTTAATAATCTATTCTTTGGATATTCTATTCATTCATGCATGCACATCTGTTATTATATTGCGTCATCCTTTAGTTAATCTAATAGATCTCTTGTTTCTCTACTGACACTCTGGGACGAGAATTGTTAAAAATTTCATTTGCTATCATCAGAAATGTTGTTCGTAATGTTATAGATTTGGGAAATAGGCAATAGGGCGGGGTTCATGATTATTTCTGACTTATGTATCTTGCATATGATTGAACTCTAGGTACTTTTGCCTAGATGCTAGCTCTTGTTAGACAAACATACAATTCTGACTGGTACAATATTAATCACCAAATTATCGTTAGATAAATTACTCATTTTATAAATTTTGAATGCCAAATTTAACCAAATTTGGCGAGTTATGAAGCAATTGAAAATAAAATTTTGTAATAAGAAATAAGAATTTTATCTTATCAAATGGAATCTTTAAGTGAATTTTAAGCAAACAAAACTGGAGCTTTTTGCTTGGGTTGTTGATAGGTGAACAACTGTGAAGCTGCTATTATTATTGTTATTATTACTATTATTATTATATTGAGACATTCCCTTAATTAAGCTTCTAACATTAGTATTATAAACATAATTTAATATACATTATTATTGATTCATATTCAGAGATTGTTCAGGCCAAGATTTGGAGAAAGATTAATTGCAGTATTTAAAAAGCATGAATATTATATAATAATGTGATGAATAATTTTCTTCATTAATTTGTTATAATCCTTGATCAAAAGTAAAAAAAATAGATAACAATTAATTATTTAACAATCTTAAAAAACTATAGTTTTTATATTTAAAGGAATTTAATTCTGATAAATTATACTGAGTTATTGGTTTCAAAATGCAAATTATTTGAGTTCTGAATATGAAATAAGAACAATTGGCTGTGACCGTTTCTCTCTATTTTATCTCTAGTTAACTATCAAATTTTCTTACCAACATTTCTTAAAATTTCCAAAATAGAATGAACTCTACAACAAAAAAACATTGAATGTATGATATTTTGCTTAAGATTGTTGCTAATTTTTAAAAAGCCTTAAAAAAATAAAGAAGCAGAGATCATTGTCAATACTATTTCAAGTTGTTGATGTTCCGTGTTTGAAGCCAGATTTGTTAAATAGATTAAATCTTTAATGACTGCCATCTTATCAATCATACTTTAGTTAAGCTATCAATCCTGAAAGTTCCGTGGTAAATATCCCAGTTCTATCATTTCTTGTCTTTGAACTTCTTATGAATTCCCAAACAATAAAACAATCTGATTATTTATTTATTTATTGTAAAGTCTGACAATGTTTATTAAGAGTGCTGCATTTAAATCAAATTTAACACTACAATACAAGATAATATGATCAAAGTAGTGTGGTTTATGACCTTGAAGTACTTAGAGGAAATAAAGTCAGAGACATTATTCATTATTTCACAATGAATATCTGATAGTCAGTTAGCTTTTCATTTAAGGACCTCTCAGTTAAAGTTAGAATGGCATCAATAATTGTATCTTTAATAATGAAAAAATCAGATGACTTGTTACTCAGAATTTCATATGAAATTCTGGTCCCAGAAATAACAGAAATGAGCTGTGATCCATAATCCTTGAGCTCTAGAATCTGTCATTATCATTGAACTAAACCACACAAAATAATAATGGTTTTGATCATCAAAATATTTGATTTTGAATGATTTCTCTGAGTTTGTAGAATTCAATTCTACAGCAATAGACTTTAAAATATAATTGTAGAAAATGATTTTATTATGTGAATTACTTCAAATTAATTATAATCTTTGTGAATTACTTCAAATTATTTATAATCTTTTACTAAAACATTCTTCTTCAAAAAGCAATATGATTTCTGAAGACTAATATAGTTGTTTGCATTGATGAAAGATCAGATTATCACTATTTAAATTGATAAATTTATTTTTTAATAAAAAACAAACATTTTCTGGAACTGAAATCTAATAATTACTGTTGTTATTTGAATCAGAAGGGATATTCATTCGTAATAGGTGGTGCATATTCATTTTAGTTTTGATGAATAATAATTTGATAGGAAAAACATTGCCTACAGAAAAAGGATATGAATTTTCAATAGGAGTCATAATTCATTTACTCTATTCCAAAGGTATCTGCTGAAACTTAAGTAAACAAGGTATACTAGATGGAATGCTATATCATCACCACTACCCATTTCCTAGATATCAATAAATAAAAATGAATTAATACTACAATTATTAATAGTGAAACTCAGCATAGGAAGATTTGTGAAGCTCCACTAAATACACATTTTTGTAAATTATTCAATAAAAAAATTCATCTTCATAAAAATCATTAATTTTAATATAATATGCTCATGATATAATTTTAAAAAAACTAAAAAAAAAAATTGTGTAATTAATAGTTAAACGGAATGGACTTTTCTAATTGATATTTCATTATTTCTATTCAATCATTTTTCTTCTTTCAACTTTATTGAGGAAATATACAATGGTTACATTGGTTTTACATATTGTTACTATGGATTATACAGGTTATTACAATGATTTATATGCATGTGTTATAAAGTTCTGTGGTGTTGTGCTCAGGAGTAATCTTAGAGCATTTCTTCACTGGGTAGATCAACTAGGGCCCATGTGTTTTCTGCAATGTTAAGGTAGGCTGTGGAAAAGTCTGTTATACGAATTTTATTCAGCATTTGATATAAGGCTATCTCAATGTTTGGGTATTCAGACTTGCTTATGACCAGCCTACACTGAATAGACCAGATTGTAAAGTTCACAAATGTTGCCAGTCTAAGATGTGCATAAGTTCCTTGATCTATCACAATGGTCAGAGACAAAGAGTTGTGGGTTTGGTTCTTGAATTGGTTCTGGAATGCTGATTGGAGCTTTTGTAGACATGAGCAGTTTGTTAGCATGTGATTGGTGGTTTCATCTTCTCTCTGGCAGAGTGAGCATGTGCTTGCTAGATTTTTGAAGCCTCTCTTATAGTAAAGAAAGGAATTTGTGGGAAGGGCTTCCAGATTTACTTTAATGAGGAAGTCAACATACTTTGGGGGAAGGTGCCAGTGTTTTGTTAGTTTGATGAGTCTTTGGTTGGAAATATGGAGGTAGGCAGAGATAGTGGAACTCTTGTGTGTAATATTGAAGATCTCCCAATATGTGAGTTTGCACGTGAATAGGCTTGCATTGGCTGAAAGTTGGTTCAGGATTAGAATCACTGATTGTCGAAGCCAGTTGTTTTGTTTAGAGGGTGGTGGCCTATGAGTGGGCTCTACAGGTAGTGGGCATTCAATGGTATTGTTGTCCTTAAAAAGTCTGCGAAGCACATTGTGGGTTCTTTGTAGGTTGATTGTTTCAATGGAGTGGAGTGAGAGACCATTCTCTCTCCTAGGGTGATGCATTGTCTTGATACTGATGGCTGCAACTTTTCCTCCCTAGAAAAGTTTAGTACATGCCGAGTTTATTTTATTTATGAATCCTTTGGTGGGGTTGAATCCAGTAAGGTAGTATGTTATTTTGGGAAGCAGGATGGCATTTAGTAATGCAACCTTTCCAAAGAGGGACAAGTAAATTTTTGATATTGATGCTATTGTGGTTTGTGTTTTTTTCAGCAGTGAGTTTTGGATTTCCTGTCTCATGAGTGAGTAGGACTTTGCTACAGGGAATCCCAAGAACTTCTGTGATTGGGCATTGAACATGGCTGGAATTTGTTTTCCTGTGAGTAATGACCATATTGCTGACTTCTCGCTGTTGAATGTGAGGCCATGTGTTGTTGTGTAACTGTCAGGTATGTTTACTAGATTGTTAAAGTGATCGATGGAGGGAAGAAAGACGACAACATCGTCCATGTAGGAAATGTGGTTTATGTTTTCATTGATGTAATCTAATTCCCAATATATGAATTAGTATACAATTGTAAATTAAATTATTATATATGTGTGTGTGTGTCATCATACAAATTTCTTTTAGAGAGCAGAAATAAGCACAACTATGATTAATATAATATAAATATTATGAAACCTTAATAAATAAATAAAATATATTGTTATATTTATGTTATATGTAGAGCTCGCAAATAAGCTTTTAACAAGCTTTGCAGAATATCCCCAATCCGAGACTGGTTTCTGCTACTGGTTTCCTCAGTGAGGTGCTAGGATGTTCAAGCATTAGATTAAAAATACCAGGACAAATCCAGCATGTTATCTAATGGATAACTATTATGTAAAAAATCTGAAATTTTCAGACATCCATATGTCTTCCAATCCAGCTATCTAATTTAAATAGCCACATGGAGCTGAACCAAGTTCATTACACCATATATTAATAACTTTAGCAATAGGAAATCACCCTTAATAGCAAAAAATAAAATTACAAATAAATCAAGTCATATGTCTTTGTAATTGAGTTATATTTATTGACATATATATATATATTTGTATATTAGTAATTAGTTTATGTGCAGAGTTCATGGAATATAAATAAAAACATGCTGATACGGTAGTGATTGAATTTGATTTGCATTTCAAAAGATCCACAGTACTCTTTTCTTTTAATCACCAGCTTAACAGATTAATATTTTCTTTTGGACCAATGAAACTTTGATCCTTGATTTAGTTGTGAGAAAATGCTTTTAATCACTTCTTCCACGTTCATTTGTCAAATATACTATCACAAAAAAATATTTTGAAGATTTAAAAAAAAAGGCAATTGCCCAAAATTATTCATTGTTTCCATGCACTTTGTGTCTGGAAATTCGGACATGGCATCATTAAAATAAATATTAAAAAAAAACAATTCAGGGATATTTGTGAAATTAAAAAAATTATTCTAATAATTATTTAGCTTAGACTAAGTAGTAAATCTAATTTATTTGAAAACATGATTTGTCCATTTGTAATTGAATTATCATTTTTAATAGTAATAGTAAAGCTTCCTTTTTTATAGCTATTTCTGTTCTCTATTTACATCAACTGGTTTTTCTTTATCTCCTTCTTCATAAGTTTTTTTTCCCATTTAATAGGATTCTAGAAAAGCCACAGCCAACAAATGTCAGTATTTTCTTTGTAATTTTAATTCACCAATCATTTTATAATCTTCTTTTTTGTCATTGAATTTCTACCTTCAGATCTCTATATTTATTACGAAGTTTCACCTCATTCCATTATTCTACTACAGAGAAAATGCCAGTTTTCCTCTTACTGAAATTACTAATAACTAGTCAGAGTTATTTTTTAGTGAACCCAAGAATAGATTTATTCACATCCATAAGACATTACTCAAAAGAATTCTATAACTTTAGTAATATAACATTTATGAAGATTCAAATTAACAATTTCAATATTTAAAAGCTATTTTGTCTACAAATATTTCATAATTATTGTTTTCTATCATTTTATCCCTACCAGAATTAATGTTCTCATTGAAACCATCTTATCTAGGTTCATGCTAAAATTCATTTTACTTTTATTAAAGAAGGTTTGGTTTAATTATCTATTAAGATTAATTTAACTGACTTATTTGATGAATTAAGGTTGTTATTGCTATTTTTTAGATTTTATATTAGTTAATAAATGCTTATTCACAAAGAAATGAAATTTAATTATTTCTTTTTGTTGATGTTATTAAAATTAATAAAGATTAAATTTTTTGTAGTTAAACTGCTTTTAATGGTGTACTGTTCGTTGTTAACATCTTTGTTCAAATAAGTACAATTCAGTAACTTGTTTTATATATTTAAAAATCATTTAGATCAATTATATACAATGACATTTTATCACCTATAAATGACAACAAATATGCATATAGAAAAATATTGGCAAAAGTTAATCATAGTTATTCAATATTAAAATATCATTCCAGATTAGATGTGAGAAATTAATGATAAATTACTCATATATAAATGTATTTAAAAAATTTAAGAATAAGCATAAAACCAAACTATTTTATACAATCATCAGAAATTTATGCAATTTGATAGCATACAATAATACATACAAGCATTCGGACCTATACTGAGAGGCTTAGACAAGCTGACAAATACCTAAGATACTAAATGATCAGAAAATACAATACTGCAACATTATAAATAATGTAAATTTATTTCAATTACTTTAAATTTATTTGAAATTTATTAGTGGTTATGCAAAATTCATCCAATCATTAAATTTGGGGCTAATCATCTACTACTTGTTTGTGGTGAATAAAAAAAAAGAAAAATCAAATGTTAAACTTCTCTAGGACATCAAAAAAGTTATCCATAATTTTGCATATGTAGAACATATACACATCCTTTAAATATTAAAATGAGAACAGTCAAAATAAATTCAATTTCCATTTTAATCTTTTTTTTTCTATTAAATTTTTTTTATCAATCTATTAAAACAATTAAAAATCTAATTTATTGTTTAAATAGTCTGAATTATAAACCTTAAATATTATATTAGTATTGAATATAAATCTATGCAATAACTGTGGGTCATTCAGAATTTAAGTTTGGCATAAAGTAGTAATAAAAGATCAAAAAGATTAAGAAATTCATATTTCAAAGAAAAGTTATTCAACAATACAGCAGCTAAAATTAATTAAATTGTCCTAGGCTTAGGGAAATATTAAATACAATATAATAATATACAGTAGAAACAATCAATTAAAATTAAGATTTTTTTTCTTGATAGTATTTGAGTCCAAGTTTATATATATGACAGTAAAATGAAATATCTTCAAATGGAATGAAATGATGAATTATTAACCACAGCAATTATTTATTACTTTTTTTACAACAGCAAAAATAAGAAATAAATCAAATAAAGGTGACAATAACTTCTTTAATAAATTCAATTATATTGTTTAATTCATAAATAATAATGCGAGAAACCTAAAGACCTTCATTAAAATGACAAATAACTTAATAATAAAATCATGGCACATCTTTGAAACATATTTTTAAGAGACAATTTAAATAAGCTCTTTTAAAAAAATAGTTAAAGAAAAAAAAAGTTATCACGAATCTCAATATTTTTTAGGAAAAAAAAATCATGCAACATATTTTAACTTTCAATTTAATTTTGAAGAGCAGCAAATGATATGTGAAAGAATATCTTTTGAATAGCGGGGTGTCTCTGTTCGCTAGCAGATGTCAAATTTTAGAATTTTATTTTTTTTCATCAAAGCAACCTACGTAGTGGATGCTTTACATCATCCATACATCTAACAGTTATCTACAATCTAACTATATCTACCCACGCAAACATCAGTACAAAGAATGGTGAGTGTTGAGAAGATAAAAAAAGATAGATTAAAAAAAGAACCAAAGCTAGAATGGCATCACACAATCTGATCAATTACATGTCATGACTGACAGATTCCCCAGTCATCTCAAAATTTGGTAAGCAGCCAATCAAAAAGTGACAATTTGCAAAAGAACATTTACCAGCTATTTGCCACATTAAAACTTGATTTTCACAATATATGCATTAACAATTTATAAATTAATGGCAATAAAAATTGTTAAAACCTACAAATAAAAAATTAAAAAAGTTTTCTGACCACACACTATAATCGCATCCAATCATATATAGTCATAAATGCATATATGTGGTTAATAAATTATTTATGAAATTGATAAAATTGTGATATTTACAATATATATATATAGCGTAAAGATAAAAATAATATTAACTTTTTCATTACAATTAAGTTAACGATGTTTCATTGTATCTTTTTTTTAAAGGAAAGCAACTCACAAATAAACATTTAATAATAATGACAAAAATTAAATATGTTTATCCAAGAAACAAAAGACATAACACTACTTTTAAAAGTTTAAATATTAAAAGAAGAAAATGAGACCAATAATTGAAAAATTTTATCATCAATTAATATGAGACTATAAAATCAGTAGATAACATCCTTCTTTTTTGAAAAGCATGACGATGACTATTGAATAAATGATTACTTTTAGAAGATGAAAAATTCATAAAGTATTTAAAAACCTGTAAAAACAAACATTGGTAGTAGAAAGGTCACATAAAATGTGAAAATAAGATCATTGATCAGCAAACTGCCTTATTCTGAGAAGTGAAGGATAGACAAATATATTTCATCTTATTTATTTAAAAAATATTCAGCAGAAAGCTGGGTTGGAACTTTGTATAGTAAAAAAATAATCTTGCATTTAAAAAAAAATTGTTTCTAAAAAATAACTTTGGCAGTAAATAATATTAAAACAAATATTAAAAAAGCAACTCCAAAAAGAATTGAAAAATTCAACTTTTGAACAATTTTACATTTAAAAATTTTGAAGTATTTTAAACAAGTTTTTAATAAATAAGACAAGAATGAGTATTGTTGTGCATAAACTAACATTATATCATTGTGCAATTTTTTTGAAGATCAACATTTAATGAAGAATTTGTTTGACTAAATAAATAAACAATAAAATTAGATTGTAAACTATTATTGGCAGAAAGACCATAACTTCGATGATAAAAAATAAGAGAGAGAGAAAAATGAGACTACTCTTAGAATCATTAGCAGCAATAGAAAAGATAACTGATAAAATACCATCCAGTCTATGAGTGAGTAAACAATTCTTGAATCCATTTTTAGCTGAGGAAAAAAAGGTTTTGTCAGTTAAATAGAATTGTTATGCTCAATCTTAAATCATTAACCTTGTAAGTAATATAAATAATCAATTTTTTTTTTACTAGCACAGTGTCAAGCTGTATTCCTAAGAAGGTAATCAAACCTCCACACATGTACTGTACTATAATATTCCACTAACAATGTTAAATATGAGTAAACTCTTGATCCAAGTCACAAGATAAAGACTTTGAAAAGATAAGAATGGCTCTGTCTTATCTTTGTACCTAAATGCAATTATGTAAGTTAATTTTAAGCATCTTGGAATAAGTCTTAATATATTAAATTGATTATTTACATTATGTATAACATATTTTAATATTGACACATAATAAATTTCAATAATTTGCTAGTGTTAATGGTATATAAAAAAGAAATCTTAAGTAAATAATTTAACATATTCATGCTCTCATTCCAAAATGCTTAAGATTTTCTTATATAATTCCATTTTGGTATGAAGATAAGATGGCCATTCTTAACTTTTTAAAATCTTTATCTTGTGACTTGGATCAAGAGTTTACTTGGATTTAACACTGATAATGGAAAATCACAATACAGTGAATGTGTAGAAATTTGATTATCTTCTCCTCAGAATTAACCATATGATTCTTATTTAAGCAAAAAAAATTTTTGGAAGAAAATTAACTAAACAGTACATTTGAATGCAACCATAAAGTTCATGAATTTCTTCAAATTTTTCATCTGATGAATTCCATAAATGAGTCTTGTAGAAATAAAAGATTATTAGTAGTGATTGGAATCATCTTTGGAAAAGTACTGAAATAAGTTAGTCTCAAACTCTAACTGATTAGTTAAAAAAAATGCTATTGTAAAACAGAGAGAAGTTAATAAAGATATTTGTGAAAAAGTATTTTGAAGCTGGATAAAAGTAAATTTACATTTGTAACTATACTCAATACAATTAAATAAGCCTCAAAAGAATTTTTCAAAAATATCTTCATTAATTATTCTCTGTTTTATAAATTTCTTTTTCAGTTGTGAAAACGAATTTTTTAAGAGACTTCTGGATTACTTACTAAAATATTTTTCTCAGTATATATAAAATAAAATAATGAATTAAAATTTTTCTCCTATTTATGAAAGTTAAGTCTTGAAAACACTGTCTAAAGTTGTTACTGAAATGACTTGTGGAAGACAGATATAGTGATGAATCATTGTTTGTGCACCAACATTTTACTGAAACGTTAGATGAATAATTGAGCCAGAAATAAATAATTTATTTCCTAGCAATATTCTATCAAAACAGAATTGGAAATGAGTAGATTCCATCTAGTTGTGAAATGGTTAAGCAAATACACATCAATACATAAAGCAAATTACAGAATAGAATGAACTGCCTACTTTTACATTTTTTGATGCTAAGTTTGTTAAATATATTGAAATTTTGAAGAGAAATTAAAATTAATGCAAGAAGTAAATTTAACACTCTTAATTGTAAGATTTATCTTCACATATGCACATTTACATTTTGCATTAATATTAATTTCACTTTTAAATTTCAATGCGTTTGCAAATTGAGTTTTATTTATATTGAAAAGCATAAGAATAGATTATTCAATCTTTTGTTTAGTTTGCTGATAAAGTGTGGTGGATATGTTTAATTATTTCACTACTAGATAAAGCTAGTCAACTTTAGCTCTATTTTCATCATACATTTAATACTAAGGGAATTTAATGTTTAATATTTATCAGTAATCTATAGTAAAAGGAACTGAATATCTACAAGATTAATGTTTGAAGTTACCTAATTATCAACCCAGGATATTTGTAGAAGCAGTACTATAAAAATTTTAAAAGAAGTAGGAGATAAAATTAAATAAAAAACATAAATAATTTTAAAAAAAAACCATTACGAAAGCTAAATGTTTGAAGGGGAAAAAAGATTTAATAAAAAAAATATAATGTCATTAATAATCAAAATGATCTATTAATTTACTTTTTCTTTTCAAAATAATTCATACATTGATACATAAAAAAGTTTTTCTTCCACTCCTTTTAAGAACTTGATTTTATTTTATATAAATCAAATAATTTTCACAAATTTTAATTTACATTTTGATCATATTTTGTGGACATTATCAAGGGTATATATTATTACAGGCGTTGTCCATCTATGACCCACCAAGTGATCCACCATTTGAGTTCTGCAAAAAAAGTATAATATATAAAAATAAATTATAAACATAAATATGAAATGAATACTTTAAAAAATATAAATAATAAGATTAACATTTTGGATTGATTGCATGAATGAACATAATCGGAATACAGCAACATTTTCAGAACAAATATTATCTTTGCTCGACAAGCATGTCGTTCTCTCAGTTGTAGCACTTGTCCAGCAGCGCGATAATAGTTAATTAAGCGAAATAATTATTATACAGTTGCCTAACTGAAATAATTATTATTAAAAAAATTATTACCATGGACAAGCAAAATGCAATAAAGAGATTATTTTAAGATGTGTGGACTGAAAAGTATGGATGTATCGAAAATGGTGAGAAATTGATATATACTTTATGTATAGATATAATCATCATCAAGACTTACAATATAGAGTGACATTTTTTTCAAAGCATAAAGAGGTGAATGAAATGCTAAATGAAGAAAACTCTGAATCCATTGCTAAACATGTATTAAATTTTGGAAAACAAAATAAATTGTTAAAGAGTTTTACTACTAGCCACAATCATGCTACCTACATCTTCCAGACTAATTGCAACTCTTAGCATTCGTACCAATGGAAAATCATTTCCAGATGGAAACTTTTTGAAAAATGCATCAATAAATTGATCCAGACATTTATTTAATAACTTCACAAATAAACAACAAATAAATGAGAGAATTAAATAAATGCCATTGCCAACTAATAGTTCAGCATTGCATTGAAGATATAGCCCAAAATATTGACGAATAGGTCAAAAAGTTTTGTTATCTAGTGACATAATTAGAACTGCACTCAATAAAAGCACTGATGTAAATAATATGAGAAGGCTGGCAATTATTATTAGATTTTCACAATAAAAAGTTTGAATGTCAATGAAGAACTATGCATTCTTGCTTCAATGAATGACATGATCAAAGGCACTGATATTTTCTGTCAAGTGCAAGAGTTTACAAATTTCAAAAATGGGCAAACATTGAATTTAAAAAGTAAATTGTTTTCCATAGCAATTAGTGGTACTCCAGCTAAGACAGAAAAAAAGGTTGGATTTGGAAAACTAATGGAAAATGAACATGGTCATTCACTTTTATTGTTCCATTGTAGTAAACATAAAAAAAAAATATTTGCTAAGGCATCTATGCAACAACTTAAGGATGTAATTGAAAAGATTGTTAAAATTGTAAACATGATTGTAGCATGAACAGCATTAACACACAGGTGTTTCAAAGCTTTTTTGGAGAAAATTAAATTGAAATATGGAGATTTGCTGTTACATTCTGAAATACAATGGTGAAGTTGAGACAAAGTTTTTAATAGATTTGTAAAATATTTTGATGAGTTACAAATATTTATTTATGAAAACAATGGAAATGATCTCAAACTCAATGATAAACAATGGTTTTTAAGGCTTTTGTTCTTAATGAACACAATGAACTATTATAATAATTTTAATGTCTGACTCCAAGAAATAATGACACAATTATGAAAATGTATGAGGAATGGAAAAATTTTTCATTGAAATTAATATTATTTGAAACTGACATAAAAACTAAAATATTTTTTTTTTCCCCTTGAAGTTAACATAAGAAAGAAAATATCAATGAAAGCAATCTAAATATGTTCAAATGTTGTATTTTGAACATTAAAAGTGAATATGAAAGTAGATTACAATGTTTTAAGAAGCACAGTGAAATGTTTATATTTATAATAAAGACCAATGAAATAGAAGAAAATGTTTTAGATTTGCAGTATTTTGAACATCTTAAAATTACAATTTAAATTTAGAAATGATTATTTTAAAAGTTCAACATATTGTGGATGAATAAATTTGAGACATTGCAGTAAGATTTAGAAAAAAAAACAGAAGATAATCATCTCATAATATCAACATGTTTGGCATCACTTCCTATGCAGTTTTCATCTTTGGAAAAAGTTGGCTTTGCTTTTATGTCCACATTTGGTTCTACTTATAAATGTAAGCAAATATTTTCACATATGTAACTTATTTTAAGTAAGAACAGGAGCAATTTAACTACTGAAAATTCAGATGTTTGTACTTGTCTTAAGGTGACTTATTATAAAGCAGATATGACTACATTGACATTACAAATTCAGCAATCAGGGAGCCATTGATAATGAAGACATTTATAAATAAACTTCATAAATTAATGAACTAAAATGTAACAATGATATTTGTTTTTAAAATAATTAGAATTATAATTTTGAATTTTTATGTTTAAAGTTTAAAATCGTATTGTAATTATTTTCTCAATAAAATTTATCTTATTATTTACTAAAAGACTTTTTAAAATGAAAATGCCACTGATCAGAAACATTTTAATAATCATATTTTGGTTGTTTTTGACCCACAGGCAAAGAGCATTACTGACACCTCATTAGTTAAAAAAAAAGATGGAGGGATAATTAATAATACTGGTGTTGCCAACCTTTTTTGGATATGGGTCAAAATCAACTAAAATGTGACTATTAAGAAGACTGTTTTGGGTCAATAGTATTTTCATTTTAAAACAGTCTTTTAGTGAATAATAAATTCACAATCGTATTATTATAAAAACAAATATAATTGTCAAGTTTTAGTTCATTAGTTTATGAACTTCATTTATAAATGTTCTCATTATCAATGGCTCCCCTAATGCTGAATTTGTGATGTCAATTTAGTCAAATCTGGTTTATACTTAGTCATCTTAAGATTAATACAAGCATCTGAAGTTTTAGTAGTTAAGCTGCTCCTGTTTTTACTTAAAGTAAATTTCATATGTGAAAATATTTGCTCATGTTTATAAGTAGAACCAAACATAGACAAAATGGCAAAGTCAATTTTTTTTCAAGGAAGAAAACTTCATAGGAAGTGATGCTCAACACATTGATATTATGAGAAGATCATTATCTTCTGTTTTTTTTTTCTAAATCTTTTTGCAATGTCTTAAATTTATCTATCCATAATGTTGAACTTTTAAAGTCAATCGTTTCTAAATTTAAATTGTAATTTTAAGATATTCAAAATACTGTAAATCTAAAATATTTCTTCTATTTCACTGGATTTACTGTGCTTCTTAAAACTTTGTAATCTACTTTCATATTCACTTTTAATGTTCAAAATCCAACTTTCAAACATATTTAGATTGCTTTCATTGATATTTTCTTTATCATGTTAATTTCAAGGACAGAAAAAAAATATTTTAGTTTTTATGTCAGTTTCAAATAATATTAATTTAAAAAAAAAAAAACTTCCATTCTTCATACATTTTCAAAATTGTATAGTTATTTTCTTGGAGTCATTTATTGAAATCATTATAATGGTTCATTATAACTGTTAAGAATAGAAGTCTTAAAAATCATTGTTTACCATTAAGTTTGAGATCATTTTCACTGATTTTGTAAAAAAAAAAATATGTGTATATTATCAAAACACTCTACAAACCTATTAAAACATTGACTTAACCATTGTATTTCAGAATGTAACAGCAAATCTCCATATTTCAAATCAATTTCCCCCCAAAAAGCTTTGAAGCACCTGTGGGTTAATGCTGATCATGTTACTATCATGTTTACAATTTTAACAACCTTTACAATTGCGTCTTAAATTATTGCATAGATGCATTTGCAACTTTATGTACAGCACAATGGAATGACAAAAGTGGATGGCCAAGTTCATTTTCCATTAGTTTCACAAATCCAATATTTTTTTTCTTTCATATCTGGAGCACCACTCAGTTATTATAGAAAACAATTTACATTTTAAATTCAATATTGCCCATTTACTTGATGGAAAATGTCAGTGTCTTTAGTTATGTCATTCAGTGAAGCAAGAATGCATAATTCTTCATCAACATTCAAACTATTTATTGCTGCAAATTTAATAATAATTGCCAGCCTACCCATATTATTTACATCAGTAACTTTATCAAGTACAATTCTAATTAGACCACTACATAACAAATCATTTTTGTCCCGTTCATGAATATTTTTCACCATATCTTCATGTGATGCTGAACTGTTCTGGATGACAATGGCATTTCTTTAATTCATTAAATTATTTGTTGTTTATTTGTGTAGACATTAAGTAAGTGTCTGGAACAATTTATGAATACATTTTCAAAAATTTTCCACCTGTAAATGGTTTTCCATTGATACTAATGCTAAGAGCTGCAACAAATCTGACAGATGCAGTGTGCTAGTAATAAAATTCTTTAACAATTTATTTAGTTTTCCAAAATTTAATACATGTTTAGCAATGCACTCAAATTTTTCTTCATTCGGCTTTTCACTCACATCTTTATGTTTTGAAAAAAAAAAGTGTCACTCAATATTGTAAATGCTGGCGGTAATAATATTTGTTCATAAAATACATATCAATTTCTCACCATTTTCAATACATCCATACTTTTCAGTGCATACATCTTAAAATAATATCTTTTTTGCATTTCGTTTGTCCGTGGTAATAATTTTTTTTAATAATTAATAATAATTATTTCAGTTAGGCAACTGCATAATAATTATTTTGCTTAATTAACTACTACCGCTACTGAACAAGTGCTATAGCTGAGAGAACAACATGCTTGTCCAGTAATGATTAATGATAAGATTTGTTCAGACAATGTTGCTGTATTCCGACTATGTTCATTCATGCAACTTTGTAATCAACCCAAAATATTAATCTTATTAATTATAATTTCTCAAAGTGTTTGTTTCGTGTCTATGTTTAATAATTTACTTTTATTTTATTTGCAAACTCAAGTGGGGCACTTAAAATTAAAAAAATGGGTCATTAGTGACCCGCAGGTCATAGGTTACCTACACTTGAATTAAACTAATATTAATGCATAAAAAAGATAAATATTGATATATAACTATTAATAATGATCATAAAATATGGTCAAATTATATATGCCATAATAAAATTTGTTTAGTGTTTAAAAATATGGTCAAAAAAAAAAAAAGAGTTAAATTTGTAAGAATTATATGATTCATATATATATAGAGCAAATTAAAAAAAAAAAAAGAGATGGAAAAAGTTTTTGAAATAATATACTTTTTCCCCTGTGATTTTTGCTAAGAGATTTTTATAACGTGATTTCATTAAATAAATTTTAAAATTGTTATTTTATTATTATTATTTATGTACCACAAAAGATATAACTTTTAAATAAATTATATATATATATAATTCCTCTATAAATAAAATATGTGATCATAACTGCACAATCATTTTATTTATAAAGGTTTTCCTTTTCTTTTTTTTAAAGGTATTGTTAAAAATTTTGTTTTATAGTTCAATTTTACATCATATTTACATAAATTCACAATGCATAAATATATAATTCATAAATAATTTCTGTAGTAGGAATTAATCATTTATTTAATTTCATTATCAGTATATCTAGTTTAAAACTAATTGGTTATTTCATACTTCTTGCATAATTAAAGTTTTCAATATTTAAACCCAACACTGTATAATTATTTTATATGTTATATGCTTTGATATATAACTTTATAAAGAAGAATTAAAACCCTCAAGTGACCCATTTTTCTTTAATAACTTTACAAAATATAAACAAGTTTATTATGTCGGCAACTTTAACATTAGACAACTGTTAATGAAAAAAGTATTGGTGGTCGAGAGATCAGTGACAGCTGCTTTACAAGCAGTTGCCCCGGTTAGCGGGTTTGCTTCCCAGCTGATGTTACGACACATGAGGAAAAAAATCCATAATAACTTGATAGATATACAATTGATTATATGATTTCACAATTTTTTCCAAAAACTCATTATTTCAAGCTTCTTCAAATTGTATTTACACAGCAAATAAAAATAATGTATTATGATGTTTTATCAGTGATAGAAATTTCAATGAATTTAATAATGCAAAGAAAATCGTAAAACTGATAATAAAATGCTATACCATAAAAGAGAAAACTTTTTTTAAAAGTAGTTCAATAGATAGATTATAAGTGAAGGTATACTAACATATTAAAAATGCATAGAAAAAGTATTATTATCTTTAATGATCAAAATGTTTAGTGGAAATTTTTTTAAAAATCTAATTGCCATTTCATAATTCATATTATCATCGTTTTTAAGCACTACTGATCCATTGTTTGATGAAATCTATGTTTAATTAAATTTCTTTAATTCAAAGTTTCTCTTTTCCACATCACTGACAACCTTTCTTATTTCACCTGTCCATGTCATATGTGATCTCTTCCTAGTCTTTATTATAATTTCTGGCAATATAGTTTAAGGCGTTTACTGTCCATCTGCAATCTATCACCTCTTCTAGCAACATGTTCAGTTCAACTCCATTTCAGTCTCTTCTTTCAATAATGCTAATATCTGTTGCTTCTCTCAACCACATATTTTATTAGTGATCCCTTCTTGCTATTTCTAATATACTCTGTTTATTGTATGGTCTGAAATCCCATATTGCTCTTCATTCTCAAATCTATATGTATTAACTGGTAAGCCACATAAAACTTTTTGATTCAAACATATAGGTATATTTCCTCTTAATATTAAGTTATTTCTATCAACCAAGTTTAATTCTAGAATTCATTTTATCCCCTACATTTCTATCTGAATGAATAATCTGACAAAAGTATTTGCAGTTATTAACTTTTTCTAATTTCTAATTATAAATATTAATTCTCTTTCTGTCAAAATTCATTAAACATTTGCTATGTCCTGTGGGTATCCAAAATACCAGTAAGGCAATGATAAAATAATTAATAAATATACACAGTAATTATATAATAATTATTAACATTAAGAATAAAAATTTTAAAAAAATTATCAATTTGATAGTCCATTAATTCAAATAGTCTCTATAATTTATCCTTGAATGGAATAGACATTTTACAGGCAAGAAGTAAACCAAATTACACAATTGTATTTCCATTTAAAAAGTCTCTTTAAACACAAACATGTGTACATTAATAATCAATACATATAGTCCTTTTAGAAATAACTATTTCTAGCAATGGAACTTTTTCAGATAATAACCATTTCCATATACAAACAAAACTCTTTAAAGTTCCATTTGAGTGCTTGCACTATACACATGATTATCCTTTTTTTAAACCAAAATTCTGCTACTAACTTCTCACTGTTATCATGGTTAGATTTCAATAATTTACGCTTTAGTGATAAATATTTATACGGGACATTCAGTATTTGCCATATTCAACTGCATGAAAGTTCGTAAATATTTATATTTGCATATAAATGTCATTCAATTTAATTTACTATAGTAATGCTAACATTGAAGATTTTCTCAAGTAGTTTCAAAGGGAAAATTTTTAATATTGAAATAATCTGTATGTATTTACAAAAGTAAATCATCTTTATTTACAATATATTTATACACACAGACATTCTGTCTCTATTCTAGAAATAAGGGGTTCATGACAAGTATAGTCTCTAAGTTTTACTGGAGGTTTGAATATATGAAATTTTGGGAGTAGATCTTTCTACTTCCTCCATGGAAATAGTTAAACTTTGTTTTTCACCCTGTAAAAACTCATCCTTTTTATTCTCTAACTGATCTTGATCCCAGTGACTAATTTGATAGTTTAATAAAGTATATTTTTTCTTACTTCTTTCATTAACAGATTATTTGGATAAATGCCTGGTAAATAATTCATCAAAATGATGGTGAAGATGGTTTAAGTGTCTCCTCATTACCTATCCATTTTCTAATTTCACTAGTTGTAATTGTTTTGATAATGTTCTCAATATTACATAAGACATATATTTACTTATGAGAATATTTCATATCAATAAACTTTCTCCTACTTCAAAATTTTCACAATCATAACTATTGTAATTGTAAATTTCACTGTTTTATCTCTAAAGAAATGTAATAAACAAATATGTAGAACATATAGAGCAAAGCTTTAGTAACATTAATTAAATATGATGTGCTTAGCATGCCTCAGAAGAGTCATAAATGTAGCAGTACATATTACTTAAATTAGATTGCACACACATATATATATATATACTTTCATCACAATTACTGCTGTTTATGACTTTTCTAAGTCAAAAGCATGCTAAGCATATCATGCTTAATTAACAGTAAAGCTTTGCTCTATACATCCTGCATATTTATTTAATCATAACTATTTTTTCCATACTAACTGGCAGTAATTTAGTTATATGAATACAAAATGGAAAACACAATAACAACTCTGCTGGAGTTTTATTTTTTGATGTACTTAGAGTAAAATGGTGATTAAACATAGCATCCACTTAATGCTTCTGGTATATCCTTTAGACTAGTTTATTTCAACATAGTTTGAATTGCTTTCTCTATTATTGCATTACTCTCACTAATAAGGTGGAATAAGAATATGCTTAATCCCCTTTATTCTGTAAGAAATCTTTAAATATTATGTGAAGTAAAGCCAGTTCCATTACCCAATATTATGATCTCCAGATATCCCATGAGTAGCAAATATTTGCTTCAGTGCAATCATGATGCATTCCTCATATGTCTTTTATTAATATGTATTCTATCCATGGAAAGAATGAATCAACTAATATCAGTATTATTTATCCTTTTAAGAATCATATATGATCTAAATGAATATGTGTTAAAGGTGTCATGAACTTTCTCCAAGTTTCTAACTATTTAGGTGGCATTTTGTAGTTTTTTGACAGCTAGTGCATCATTTATCCAGCAGCTTGAAATCACCACAAAGATTTGGCCACTATAAGTAGTATCAAGTCAACCCCCTTTCATCTTTATATTTCACATCTTGGTGAAGGAGATCCAACATGTGATTATGGCCTTGGGTGAGGAGCAGATGATCTGTCAAAAGCACATGTCGGTTGCAGACAGAAAGATTATCTCGTACTTTTCAAATCAGTTTTACATTCCCATAGAATAAACTTTAGGCCAGATATATGTAATTCACTTCATTTAAAGAGTTGTATCTGTTATCATGCTTAGTTCACTTAGGTATAACTGAAGAACTAAGCATAATGGAGTTTAATATATCTATATAGTTAATTGCATTAATGTCACATTCCTTCTCCTTAATGTCAGTAAACTGAGACAAAGTATCAGCATAAACAATTGTTTTTCCCTGCTTAAAAAGCAGTTTGTAATCATAGCTTAACAAGATATAAATCCAGCATAGTATGCATTGGTTGATGTATTCAGAATTTTTTTCAATGCCAAATATACCCATTACAAGCTGATGAGCTGTGCAGATTTGCAATTTTTGCCCATAAATATATTATTGGGATTTCTTAAAGGAGAAAAAACTGCTATTGTCTCTTTGCCAATCTGACTGTATTTTTTTCAGCTGCTGACCATGCTCTTGAGGCATAAGCTATTGGATGTTTGCCTCCATAACATGGGTAGAAAATAAAAGTTCCAAACCATATTCCAAAGCAACTATTATTATTATAACATCTAGATTGCTATAACAATGTACCAAACATTTATTAGCTGTTAAAAAATCTTTTTCTTTTCAAAATGCAAAAACATGTTCTCTGGGCCATATACAATATTGTTTCTTTCTCAAAAGCTAGTACAATAATGACAACCAATGTGACTTTCCTTTTAAAAATTTGTTTGTAAAAATTTAAAAATCCCAGCAATGCCAACAATTTCTTTTTGTTTCTTGGCTTCTCAGCATTAACACATTTGCTTTGTCTGGATAAGACATTTACATTTATAATATGTCTGAAGGATTTTATTTTCTTAGTGGACCAAATAGATTTATTAATATTTATTCCCTCACTTTTTCCAATTTTGAACAGACTGCAGCTACTCATTTTCTAATTCTAATTCTGTCTAAGTAGTAACCAAGATATTCAAACAGAAAATAATGTGACCATGAATTCAAAATAAATGTCCATTTCTCATCTGGAAAGTCCCTTATGAGTAGTCATTTCCAGATTTCTGATATTTTTTCAGTTACTAGAATCTGATGGAATGCTACCTTAATGTCTAATTTTGCAAAATAAATAGCTTTCTTGTAATTACATTAGCATTTCACATACACCTGGAACAGGGTAAGAACCTTTGTTCAACGTGACTTAATTATCACTACAGCATTTCAAATTTCCATCCAGTGTCAATATCATAAAAAGTGGTGTGCCCAAGACAAATCTTGTTCATATTAAGATTCATTTAGAAATCATCTTATCAAGATTTTTCTCTACTTTTTCTCTCAAGGCAAAGAGCACCTTCTGAGGTTTACAAATAATAAATTGTGCAACCTTAATCAGCTCTACATCCACTGGTCATGTTCTTAGCTTCCACTGACAATACTGAGTATCTCTTCCATATTAGATTTTCTACTTTAACTCTCTTTATCATGTTGATGTTAATTTTTAAAGATTAAAACTAGTTTACCAGCAGTGAACTAAAATCTTTATTTACCATATATTGCATGAGAAATTTTATTCTTGAATTCAACTTTGCTGGTATAACAACTTTCTTGCATAAATCTAATTTGTTTCTATTAATGTTCAAAGCAATCACATCTATAGTTTTAAGTGCAAACTTCTTATTGTACTTTTTACTTATTTTTATCCAATCTCTGTTAGATATCAATGACTAACATGCTCTACTGTCCACTTCCACCATTACAGTCTACCAAATATCCACATTCAGTAATATGAGGTCTGTTTTTTTATCATTAATTCATTGCTATGCCTATGGCTGAATCCAGTCAAAAGAATGCTAAGCACTTCTGCATTAATAAAGCTTTGTTCTCAATACATTGTATCTTTTACTTATATTACAGTTTCAGAAATAAAGCATTTAATAATGTTATATTCTTACATTAAACTTATTTATGTTTACACTCTTATTAACTATCCCTCCCCTAATTTTGATGGCCAACATTTTATTAACAACCTGCATTCCTTAAAATGACAGGCAGATGCTAAATGTCCCTTTTTGTGCAATTTCTATGATTTATTTTTGTGTTTGCAATTATTTTGTAAATTTCCAGGTTTACCACAACAATAACACATTACACCTTTTTTTCTTTCTACTAAAGTTTGGAGTACTTTTTCTTGTTTTTTTTGTACTGTAAAAGAAATATTATTTAACTGATGTGGCATTGCATATTCTGATATGTTATTCAGCATATTTTCTTGTGCAATACATTTACTCATAATCCATTTATTAAGTTAGGTCAATATTGCCCAAGATTTTCCTAAAATTTTCATTCATCATGCCATAGAGAAATTGTTGTAATATCATGTCATTAATTTCAGGTCTAAACTTGCAGTTCTTAGCTAAATTTCTTAATGCTAAGACATAATTAAGGTATTTCTCATGAGGTATTTGCTTTCTATTTTGCAATCTCAGTCACACTTGATATTCTCAAGGTAAAATATAACCATTTTGTTTCTCAATAACATTTTTATAAAAAATTTCAGTTAATTTGTTTGCTAGCAGTATGACTGCCCTCCAAAAAATAGAAGCATAGACACTTTCTGATGCTCATAACTTACTTTGTTTATGAACATGTAATATTCCGCATTTGGCATAATTCTTCCACAAAGCAACATTGTGGCATTTAATACCACCATTCTCTATTTATACACAGATCATTCATACATATCCAACTATAGCCATTCTACTGTTGCTTCTTTCTAAATTCTTTATGACTGTTGACATGTTCCATTCTGCTATGTCCTGAGAGTATCCAAATACAAGTCAGGTAGTGATAAATGATCAACAAATATGCACAGTAATTATATAACAAATATTAATTAATAATAAGAGTAATAATGTAAAATAATCAGCAATTTTATAGTCCATTAATTTAAATAATCTCTATAATTTATCCTTGTGTGGAATAGACATTTTACATGCAAAGAATAACCAAATTATATATTTGTGTCTCCAATTCAAAAGTCTCTTTAAACACTAACATGTATATAACCAATGATAATCTATTAATTTAAATAGTCTCTATAATTTATTCTTGAGTGGAACAGACATTTTACACACAAGAAGTCACCAAATTACACATTTGGGTCTCCGATTCAAAAGTCTCTTTAAATAGAAACAAGTATATATCAATGCAAATGTCTTTCAGAAAATAACTATCTATTTCATCTACAAACAAAACTTTTTAAAGTTCCATTTGAGTATTTGCACTGCACATACGATTTCTCCTTTTCTTAACCATAATTCTGGTACTAACTGCTCACTGTTATCATGATCACATTTCAATTATTCATTCTTTAGAGATAAACATTTATATCTGACAAACAATACTTTCTATTTTCAACAGTATGGGCTTTTATTAACTTCAACTCTGTAATTTATATGTATATATTTGTATATAAATTTTATTCAATTTAATTTACTATCTTAATGATAATATTGCACATTTTCTAGACTAGATTTTTTAAAGGAAAATAATTTTAATATTGCAATAATCTATATGTATTTGCACAAAAATGAATGATCTTTATTTACAATATGTTTTATATGAACACACATTCTACCAATTACTTTAATCTTTTTAGCGATTATCATTAATTAGTCTTACTCTCTTCTGATAACTCTTACACCATTTGGTAAAGCAAATCACAATCACATCATCTGCCAAATCTAGATAATATGAAATCACACTGTTATACACTTTTATAAATGTTAATATTCTTAGTGTTGCTATGTAATTTAATTATTACTGTGTCATTTTATTAAATATTCTTCAGAATATGGCAATATCCTATATCTTGATAGTCCAAAGCTTTAATCATTGTAGAAATACTTATAAAATCAAATGCCTTTTCATAATTTACAAATCCAAACATTTGTATTGTTCTACAACTCTCAATTCTAGGATGTGATCCACTACACTAAAACCATTTTTAAAGTCAGTTTGGTTATTTTGATTGGTTAAATCTAAAGTTTTTGCAGATGAGTTGTAATTTATCTTGGTAGAGATCTATTAAAAAACTAATAGAAGACTGAGGATTCTGTAATTTCTAATATCTTCTTTATCACCTTTCTTAAATAGCAATATTACTATTGCATTCTTTCAATCATCAGCTACATCTTTATCATTTAGACATTTGAATATAGTTTTGACAATTTTTCTATTTCTTCAGATTAAGATGTCAATAATTTTATCAATTCCTGAAACTTTTCCATTCATATATTTAATTTCATGAATCACAAATTCATTAAAAATTTATTGTGAATTTAGATATTGCAGCAATTACTTTAATTTTTTATTCTTTATTATATATAACTCTTTGTAGAATTCTTCCTTACATTTAAAATATCATCTTACTTTTTAGTAATAGTTTTCTCCTTCCTTCATATTGCTGAAACAACTTTTAAATGTTATTGTATACTTTTAAGACTCTTTCTCTTGTTTACAACTTTTCTTACAAATTAACAGTTATATAATTTTCGATATTCAATTCTTCTTAATGGAAATTTTCACACTCTTTCTATTCTTTATATATAGCTGTCTTCATTGAAAATTTAGTGATGAATTGCTTTTTTTGTATAAGCTATCTTTGTCATAATGCTTAATAAAGTAACTTTTTGCTTCTTATTGATCTTAATCAAATCTAAACTATCTTCAAAGTTCTATTATAGATAAAAATTATTAAATTATAGAAGTAACACTTTGATCAATATCAGAAAAAGACAGAATGGAAGCTTATTTTTCTTTATTATCCATAAAGTTCATAAGAGACATAATTAGAATTACATAAAAATACATATTTTCAGATTAGTATATAGCAAAGCAATCATGGATACTGCTCAACTTATTTCAAGAAATATTACCAAAAAGTTCAGCATTAGATCTTTCATTTTAACTTTCTTGTAAGTATGAATAAGTTTAAGACTGTTTAATTTTTTTTTAGTTTTCTCATAATCTTAAAATAGCTATTAATAAATGACAAAAAGAATAGATAATAAGATACAATCAATCAAATTTCTGAGTTAATATTTATTATTTATATTTTTATGCTTACTTTATTTGGCCAATAAAAGTGCATTTATGAGTCTTTTATCTTTCCACTAACCTAATGATTGGAACTTTGTTTTAAAAATTATATTCCACAAAATATATACATTTTGTTACAGCTATAAAGATTCAATATGATGTAAACAAAATTGAGATTATAAAATAAATTAAGAATGTAAATATGGTAAAAAGATATAATTAAAACTTCAATAATTTTCATTCAATTTTAATATTCATTATGAAAAAAAACTTTTCAAGTCATCAAATTAAATCAAAAATAATAAGAACAGAGTGCATTATAAATACTTAAGTTATCATTATCATTACCAATATTCATATATAAATATGGTTATCCTAATTTCAAAAAATAAATAAACATACAGATAAAAAACAAAGAATAAAAAGTTAAAAAAAAAAAAACAAAGAAAAAAAATAACCAAGAAAAAAATTCAGAATTGCTGTGACTATAATTAAGGGTGAAAATGTTGTTGCACAAACATACAATCTCATCGCTACAGCTATTATAAGAAAATAATTATGGCCTGTAGTAAAGACTTTAAAGATAAAAATAAAATAAAGAAAAAATGCGAAAAATAATAATATAATTGATTTAAATATAAGTGATAATAATATAATTGATTTAAATATAAATGTTAAAAATAAAATAATTATCACAAGGAAAAAGAGATGAGATTGAATTAATATTCCATTAAGAAACAGATATATTGATCATGTTTAAAAATTTGATCTGAGCTAGAAATGAAATGATAATATCTAGTCTAATAAAAGATCAGCAATAATTATTAATACATTTTTCCGGGATGAATAATATTAATCAAAGTTGTGAGTGCAAAAAGTTTGGCCCTTGTGATGCGAATTGTAATAATCATATGCATATAATAACTTTTATTCATTATTCATTCAATAATAAGCACATATATTTATACAACATATATGTAATATTTACCATGAAATAAATAGTTAATAAATAAGTGCCTCACTGTATTCAACATGTGTAATACAAATTAAATCAACAATTTACGTAATATAAATAACCACATATTAATAATGTGCCATTTATCATTAGTTCCGGCATGATTATGTATTTTGCTCTACAATGCAGATCTTGTATGCCCTAGAGACCAGTTTTAAAAATTCAATACACTTACATGATGATGATAAGTACATCCAAATAACATTTTAGTAAAAGCAAGAATGTTTTAATAATGCAATAGCAACTACCTCAATGATTATTTCAGTCAAAACTTATTTTTCTTAAAATAATATATGACATTAATATATAACAATATATATAAATAAACAGAATTAGATAAATATGTTTGACAGCTTCATAATAAAAAGTCTATGAAACACTTGTTTCAAATAAATTCTAATTTAATAGATATTATTATAATTTTTAATTCAACTTGATTAAAATTACAATGTGAACCCATTTACTACTTTTTCTCCCTAGAAATTCAACATCAAATTTTTGAAACGGAAAATTCATAAAAATTGCAAATAATAATAAAAAAAGGACGGTAAACTATTAACCTTTTTCAAACTTCAACACAGCCAGCAAAAAATAAACAAAGCAACCATAATAACTATGTTTTTAATACCTTTAGGAAATGAAACCTAGATACAGATAAATATTGATACAAATACAGCTGTTTTAAAAACATTAATTCCCTAGATGAAGCAACAAGGTGGATAATTGAAAAAAATAAAATAACAGATAATAAATTAATCAACAAGTTTTAAATTAAAATAATTTTAACAGAGCCATTAAAAAAATGAAAATCTTCATTAACAAATCATTCAGCAGCTTAGGTTTGTATACATAACTAGATATGTAGATATAAAATCTTCTATGTTGACATATATATAAAATCAAATATGATTAATGTCCAATCATATTCTTTTCAAAAAAAAAAAAACATTTAAAAAAGAGAAAAGAATAGGAAAAAAATTGAAAGACAACTTTTATAGCAGCTGCTTCTTCTAAAATTCATCGGTAATATTCAAAATATTAAGGGTTAGGAACAATGTTCAATAATATTTTGGAAAATGTATGTAAAAACAAATATTAAATATAGAAAGCAAAAATATAAATTTTATTTATATTTTTAAATAATTATTGTCATGCTAAAAAAAAAAAAAAAAGGTCAATGCTACTTAATCATATATAATTTATCCCCCTCATATAAACATTTAATGTTTTCAATAAATATTACATATTTATTTATTAGATATTGCAGATTTGTAGACTAATCAAAAGTCTGACTTTTTTTTTATTAGACAATTTAATTCAGTACATTTTTTAATAAATTACTAATATTTTTTTGTAATTACTAAATACTCAGAGGCTATAGACAGCATAATGATCATTATAGTTAATTTTTAAAGAAGCTGTATCTAGTTTATAAATATAAAAAAAAAGCATTTACTGCTTTAACTAAAGAACCAGTATCTGTTTGAATTCAAATTAATATATATATATATTGTTTTCCCCCCAAAGATACATTATTTAGGCTAAGAAATAAAATATAAACAGTAAATATCACTTGTAAAAATTTGTAGCGACAAAATTCCATTTAGCCTAGACAAAAAGATTTCTAAAATTTTACATTTATACTTGCATCATAAAAAAAAAAATTACAAAATAGTAAAAGTTATACAGGATTAAAATGTGATAAAACTGGATATATACATATTTATAGAATGGTCAGACGTCATATTTAAGTACCAAAGAAAAAGGATAAGCACAATACACTGGGCTTTCCATTTTTAGTATAGAATAAACTGTTGATAGCTCTTGAATAGCATGTACAGAATAGGAAAAATGTGTGAGCACAAATAATCGTTTGGATTGTTTTTTTTCTTGTTTTTTTTCAACGTTTGGATAAATTATACTACTTTTTATGAAAATAAAAAAAAGTTTTATAGATGGTAATATATGTTTCAAATTCATGTAATGTCTATAAATTTAGAGAGAATGAGTTATCCTTTAAAAATACCTAATTTTCTCTTGAAAATTACAATTGACAATTCCAAAATAATCGCTAATTGTCTATGAGTAATAAACTGATGTTAAGGTATATAATAATTATTAGATAAATAATGATATTGATAATTGGATCACAAGTCATATGTTATAATTGATCAAAACAAAAGCATAACAGAGAGGTTTATACCATAGTAGTAACTTGTTTAGGAAGATCGTTATCATTAATCAGAATGTCATTAATCTTGAGTATAATATATTTTTTGTAAAGATTGGTATTATCCTACTCACATAAGTTTGTTGTAAGGACCAATATCATGGAAATATAAGATTAAAGATTTTTAGAATCTTGACCAGAAATCTTTCATTTTAATCTAGTTTGTATTAGCTGATGGAAATGCTATAGCAACTCTATCATTGTAGTTAGTAGTGCCTGCTCATTGTAAGCCACATTAATCAATAAAAATACTAGAAGGTTGGTGAATCAAAATCCTTAACTAGTGCCTACTTACTCAACATCCCCAGAATAGTTTCTAGCTAAAGAGTTTCATCAGAAAAGATCCCTTAGATATGAGAGCATGGTACTTGGATTCCTGAATCTAATGCAACCCTGCAGCAGCCATCTTTTATCTTTTTGGTTAACTATAAAACTTAGAGTTCCAAATGAAAATGCAATAATGTATTCATACAAGCTAATTTACTCATTTAGTCATATAGATCTGAACCCAGTTCAGTATCTACATGTTTTGATGATTGTGGTTTTTCAAAAAGCATAGTCACCAATATTCTGTAATCAGGATTGGTATTAAATCATTAAAACATCACATGACGATCACGTCTTGTTAAAATATTAGTCAATTCTTTACATAGTAATGCAGTTTAAGGCAAGCCATAGTAATCAATGGATGCTAAAAGGCTTCAATATCAAAATCCCCAAATAGTTGATATTAACCAATATCCCCAGATTAGTTTCTCTAACTTGTGGCCTTTATCAGTGAGAAGAATTGTTTCAGATTATTGCAACTAGATCTTTGGATCTAAACCAATAACACTAAAATGTTTAGGTTCAGATATGTATGTCAAGTGAATTATCTTGAATTGAAAATATAATTGTGCTTTCATGTTAGGATCACTTTATAATTAAGTAAAAGATGGATGCAGGAGAGTTGCATTAGATCTAAATATCTAAATGCAGTGCTCTCAGATCCAAAGCTCATCACTGATAAAAGCTATAAGTGAGTAATTTAGTCTGGGTATATTAGATGAATAAGCAAAAGATAGGAATTTTGATGCATACACCTTCTAGCATCCATTGATTATTATGGCCAATACTGAGTTCTACACTACATGGAGAGTTGTTTTAATAGATTTTGTAAGCATAAAAAATAGTGGTGACATGATGTTTTAATGGTTTGGCCAAAGGATGTTGGTGACTAGTTTGTAAAAACCAAAGACTTCAAAATATATAATTCTCAATTGGGTTCAGATCTATATGACTATATAGGCAAATAAGCTTGGATTGAAAATATTATTATGTTTACATTTTGGGCCATAACTTTATAGTTAACTAAAATGGCATCTGATAGAGAAGGCATTAGATCTAAAGATCCAGGTGCAGTGTGCTCAGATATAAGGATCCTTACTGACTAAAGCCATGAGCTAGAAACTAGTCTGGTAATAATGAATGCCTAGGCACTACATAGGACTTTTGATGCACAAACCAACTAGCATTCATTGATTGCTATGACTTCCATTAGGTGGCCTACTATATGGTGAAAGTTGCTACTATTTTAACAAATTGTATAAGCATAAGAAATGGTGGACATGTGAAGTTTTAGAGGTTTAATACCAATCCTAGGCAAAGGATGTTTGTGATATAAAAAAATCAAAGATACTAAAATGTATAGATACTGAACTCCTTTCAGACCTGTATGACTACATATGTGAATTAGCTTGGATTAAAACATTGTTTTCATTTTGGGCTTATTGCTTTATGGTTAACTGAAAAGATAAAAGATGGCTGCTAGAACATTGCATTCAATTCAAAGATCTAGGTGCAAAAATCACTGATGAAAGCAACAGGCTAGAAGCTAATCTAGGGATATTAAGATGAGTAGGCAATAGATAGAGATTTTGATGCCCAAATTTATTAACATCCATTGATTATTAAGGGTTGCAAAGGTTGACACTATTATGTGAAGAGAGTTGCTATTGTTTCAAAATATTATGTAAGCATATAATGACTGTTCTTTTCAAATAGATAATTTTGAATTTCAAATCCTTCCACTGCAGCATGAAGGTCTCTCCTAGTTCGATCCATCTTCTCCGATCTCTAGCATTTCTTCTCCACATTACCCCTGCACACCTTCTTATTTCATCCATCCATCTCACATGTGGCATCTTTCCGAGTCTTTTACAATCTCTTGGAATACAGTTTAAGATTTCAATTGTCCATGTATTATCATCTCTTCTAGCAATCACTTCAGTCTTTTAATTTTTTCAAATGAGGTCAGGAACACCTGTCTGTTCTCTTACACATATATTGCATTTTTAGTCTCTTCTTGTTACTCCCAACATGCATGTCTCTGAAATGTTCTATTAAATGTCCAAGTCTCAGATCCACAAGTAAAGAACTAGTAAAACACATTTTTTAAAAACCTACCTTTTCAAACACATAGGCATATTTCCTTTTAGTATCAAGTTATTTCCACCACCAGCACTCCAACCAAGTTTAATTCTATGATTAATTTTATCCATTATGTTTCCATCTGTATTAATAATCTGACCAAGTATTTGTAACTGTTAACTTCTTCTAACTCATCATAATCAATCTTTATTTTCATATTTTGAGACAAATCCATTAAACACTACTTTAATCTTTTTAACATTTATCTTTAGTCCTACTTTCTTACTTTCATCTAATAATTCTTGCAAGATTTCTTGCAACTCTAAAGCATTGTTTGCAAAAACAACTACATCATTACAAAATCTAAATGACTTAAATAATCTCCATTTACTTTCACTCCTTTAACTTCCCATTTTAATTCACAAAATACTTCTTACAGCACTGCTGTAAAAAGTTTTGGAAATATGGAGTCACCCTGTCTTCCACCCTTTTCAATGTTGACTTTCGTAATATCATTATGTAATCTAATTGTTGCTGTTCCATTTATAAATATTCTTTAAAATATGACAATATCCTGGATCTATACTTTGATGATCCAATGCTTTAATCACTGAAGAAATGTTTACAGAATCAAATGCCTTTTCATAATCTACAAATCCAAAGCATAATGGCAACACATATTCATTTGTTCTTTCTATAACTTCTCAATACCTGGATGTGAACGAGTTGTAATTATCTTGGTAAATTTTTTATATAAAACTGATAAAAGGCTGAGAGGTCTGTAATTTCTAATATCTTCTTTATCACCTTTTTAAAATATTAATATTAACACTGCATTTTTCCAATCATCTGATATATCTTTATCATTAGACATTTGGTATATAACTTTGCTAAAAAAAAATTTTATTTCTTCACCTGCTTCTTTTAATATATCAATTATAATTCCATCATTACCTGGATATTTTCCTTTCTTCATAAATTTAATTACATGCCTCACTTCTTCATTTAAAATTCTGGGCAATTTGGAAAATATAATAGATATAGGAAGTACTTGTTCTTTATTACTATATAATTCTTAATAGAAGTCTTCTACCCATTTCATGATGTCATCTCTCTTTTTAGTAATAGTTCCATCTTTTTTTTTTATTATTATTGCAGATATAAATTTCCTACCAATACTAAAATGTTGTTTTACACTTCTGAGACTTTTATTCTTTTCTACAGCTTTCCTTACTAGTTCACAGTTATACCCTATTATATTATTTTCAACACTTTTCTGCACCATCTTACAAATTCAAGATATTCAATCCTTTTTAATGCATCATTTTTGTATATCTTCATATTCTTTCTTTTCTTCATAAATTCTCTAGTCTCAGTAGAAATTTTAATGGTCAATTGCTGCTTCTTTCTACCAGCTACTTTTGTTGCAGTTTTTTAAAATGTATCTTTTCCTATTAATTTCATTCAAATCTGAATCATGTTCAAAATCCACTAATACTTGAAAATGATTTCAAGTTCTAAATTCATTATAATGTTTCTGAAGATTATAAATACATACATACATCTGTGCATACACAAGTGCATTTATAATATGAAGGAAAAAAAATCAATCATTAAATTACATTTATCCAAACCTATATTAAATTATTTTAACAATGCAATTCTTTCTATACTTGTATATAAAAAATACAAACATACTGACTATTTAAAAATTTAAATTTTCATTTATCATTATGACAAAAGTAATCTGATAGAGAAAAAATCATTTGATTCTCCATTGCGTTTTCAAATCTAAGTTAATTAAAGTCATTTCTGAAAACTTGCATAATAAAAATTAAAAATTCTTTCCTGATTATCTAAACTTCAATTTTTTTATAACTTCTTTTCTCTTAGAACTTTATACTGTTCATCATTTAAACTTAAATTTTGTGAAACTAGCTCCATTAGACAGCTAATGATACAACACGAGATAGTTCAGTAAAGTGAAATATTCTTTTCATTTTGGGCAATAAAATGAATTTTGGTTACATTTTCTTTATTAATGAATTTCATTTTAAATAATATCTATAATATATTACTAGATATTTCTTAGTGGTATATTTTTTCATCTATGCTCCTGTACAAATATAGAATTGTTTAATGTATACTAATGGATTCTAGTAATAGGTGTTTCATTCATTCACGATTCAATACTATATAGATAGGGTTTGTAGATTCTAGAATATTTGTTTGACCAGCCTCAAACAAAAATTGTCTTATATAAATATTTTGGTTTGATCAGCTTCATATAATATAATTGGTACATATAACATGTTCTGATTTATAGATAGACAAGATAAATGCTCATAGTTTTCAAATCACATTTATGTTTCATACTAATTGAACTTAATATGCAATGAGCAGCAATTTCATACATAGTGAACAGATGACTCAATACAGAAAGCACTGAAGGTATACAATCTCTGGATGATTGCAAACTCAATAAAAATAAATGCCATTTTAAAATGCCTTTTTTTTCATTCTGTGGCTATAATTTCTCTCAAAATTCATAGCATTTACTGTACCATGAAATTTTCAGATTGAAAAGGCATAGGGTTAAAGCTAAAATAAGATTATAACTGTAGCACAATGTTCATTTTTTATTAATTAACATTTATAAAAACAAGCTAAGTTCAAAAATAATTTCTTAATTAAAATTTTTCTTAATCTTCTTTTAAATATAAATATATAACTAGTTTTTATAATTATGGGTCCATGAAAAAAACTATACAAAAATAGTTATCTTTCTTTTGTTACATTAGTAATTTAATTTTTAATAGAATCAAATAATCTATGTCAGAAAAACCATAATTATTTAATTTTAAATAATTTATTTTAAAATATCAAAAAATAGTATTATCTACTTAATTAATATTCAAGTCAGTATAGACTTTATTTTAATATCTATATAATTAACTTTTGTCATGTTCATTTCTTCATTTCTTTTGAATTTTAAATATATACACATAGACACTATCAAGGTTATTATCATTAGAGACAGACTGTCTCAAATATATATATATATATATATATATATGATGCTGAACTGTATATATATATATATATATATATATATATGATGCTGAACTGTATAACTATATATGTATACTAATGTATACATTTCTGCAATTTTCATTAAACCATTCCTACACCTTTAACAACTTGTCAAGATGTGTGATCATAAACATATAGCCAAAGAGATGTGAAAAAAATATATGAACCCCAATCTACACATTACATGAACTACCATTAATCAATTGGCCCAGATCACAATCTCTTGCACATATCTTTATTATATGTTTTTGGTCAGGTTTATGATTACTCCCCTCCCCTACCCCAATGTTAAAAGTGGATAGAAAACAGTGTCTACCTTGTTTCAGAGTGACGTAATAAAAATTACACTACAGAAATATTATTAAGTGGATAATTTCAAATCTAATGAATGACTAATAAAAATTTATTACTATATATATACTTTTACTGATACATCTATTTTATCTACTTATTTAACAGCTCTTTTTAATCTTAAAAGTAGAAAGATTGCACGTTCTGATTAAATAACTTGAACAAATTTTGAATGTTAACTTCAGAAATAATGGAATTTTAAAAAAAGATATGAATTTATGAGACTGTACTATCTGATCATATAAGAAAATATTTTTATTGTTGCCAATTTTGTAAAATAATGAAAATAGATGGAATTGCAGTAATCATCATGTTTTAGCACTATTATTTCCTACAGCAAAAGTAGTTTTTATTGAATACATAGCTTTCAGTGATAGAAGAATAAACTCAATATGGTTATGGAAAATCAAGAAGCCCTATGAATATGTTTTTTTTTATTGTCAGGTATATGTATAAAAAATTTCAGGACAAAGAAAGTGATTTATAGATAACTTTTATTAATTTGATCATGGCAATTTTAATTAATTGAACATGTCTGTGAGACTATTTGAAATTAGTTAATTGTCTACAAAGTTTATTCATATTATGTAGTTTCTACATGATGAAATGAGAAGAAGTTATTATTATAGATAAAAAATGTGAGGCATTTGGAAATAAAAACCAATGATAAAAAAGAATGCATACTATCTCCAAATTTGCTTTAAATTTTTATAACAGCAGTCTTCGTAAATTAGAGACCAAGATTCGACACAGATTTGATGGTGGAATTTTTAATTGGAATCAAAAAAAAAAAACCAAAAGCTTCATCTTATGGATTTCTTGACTCAAAGTATGCTGATGATCATGCTATTCTTTCCAATTTAACAAGTAATGTATAGAATGTACTTACATTTTTAATGCACCTTTAATTGAGCAATTAATGTCCAAGAAATTCAAGACCTTCTTTAGACAATGGTGGAAAAAATATTCAGAAACATTTAGCTTGATTGAACATCAACTCGAAAATGGCGAGCCAAATTAAATATTGACAGCTTAGTTGAACTATAGTTTTTTCATAATAATGAAAAAAAATCTGCAGCTAAGTTAGCTGAATACAAAACTATCATTTTTATGATATGCTGTATGGAAGTCAAATTTGGTCCCTATTGTAATTCATTAAAAAATTCCAGTTTAAAGATAATTTTATAAAATTTTAAAAATACATTGGTAAGATCATAAGACCAATCTATATGTTCTTCAGCTTTCTGAAAATGATTTTATAAAATCCAATATTATAAAACCATTTTTTCTCGGATTAAACAAATAACAAAACATCCTAAAAATATATTTTATGTTGAATTTAAGCATAGTATTTGTTAAAAGACAGATTCCATTTACATTATGAAGATAATGTCAAAGACATTATAAAGAAGTGGAGTATTGATTATTTTCATTAAAAAGATATGGCTGAGAAAATAATGGAAAAGCTACAATTAATCAAGATGTTGAAGTCTTTTAGAACAAAAGTTTTTACAGAAAAATTTAAAAGACAAAATAATGGACAGGCATTTTCATCTGTGGGTATATTTATGGTTCATAAATTCATTTGTATAACATTTCATTTTTTGACTAATATTAATTTTTTAGAACTGATATATATATATATAAAGGGGATTTGAACCTAGACTTTCAAGCTCCCTACAACTATCATCCAATATAATTGATATGCATGAAAAAGATAAATAACCTTCAATATAGGTATTTCATGCTGAACCAGCATTCATCAGTCTAATACAAATCATCATCTCCCACAAATATATAATCAGTGCTTGATTTGTATTAAGATAGCTAATGTAAACACTTTAATGGATAGGCTTCAATACTCTCCACTCTCCAACTCTTCAGCCATCTGATGATGTCAATATATCCATGTTGACTTTAAGTCAATTAACCCCTCATATATGGGTGGAAAATCATGATCTGGACCAACTGATGAGTGCTGGTTCAGTATGAAATACATATTTGTAACAGGATGGGGAGATAGTAAGATAATGGCAATCATAAAGTGTGAAGATAATGTAATATCACAAAATATGTAAGTAATTTTACATATCCAAAACTAGCATGAGATCAAAAGATCTCTGAGAGATCAGCCAGCTAGATCAGAAGACATCAATTAACTTCTTAGAACAACTAAAAGTATAATTATAACTTTATCAATTAGCTAAATATCACATGATCACTATCTCATACTAGCACATAATTGTTATTAAACAAAGCAAAACTCTCCATATAGTAGTGCCATCTTGTGCCAACAAGAGCAATCAATGGATGCCAGAAGGCTTGTGCATAAAATCCCTATCTAGTGCCTACTCATAAAATCCCTATCTAGTGTCTACTCATCCAATATCCCATTGGATGAGTAGGCACTAGATAGGGATTTTATGCACAAGCCTTCTGGCATCCATTGATTGCTCTTGTTGGCACAAGATGGTACTACTGTATTGAGAGTTTTGCTTTGTTTTGAATTGTTTAATAACAATTATGTGCTAGTATGAAATAGTGATCATGTGATGTTTAGTGGCTTAACACCAATCCTGCTTAATGGGATAGTGGTGGCTATGGTTGTTAAAGAGCCAGTCACCAAAATGTATGGGTGCTGAATTGAGTTCAGACCCACATGACTACATAAGCTATTGAGCTTGGATTGAAAATATTATTGTGTTTTCAAATTTCATTCTCATAGTTTTATAGTTAAGTAGAGTTAAAAGTGGCTGCTAGAGAGTTGCATTAGATCCTAAGATCTAGGTGTAATGCTCTCAGATCCAAGGCTCCTCACTAATGAAGGCCACAAGCCAGAAACTAGTCTGGGGATATTGGATGAGTAGGCACTAGATAGGGATTTTATGCACAAGCCTTCTGGCATCCATTGATTGCTCTTGTTGGCACAAGATGGCACTACTGTATGGAAAGTTTTGCTTTGTTTTAAATTGTTTTCATCAACTAGCATTATAAACAAGTAAAAAGTCATCCATTCACATCATTGATGGGCATATCATCATCAAAATAAATCAATACAATAAATCAGAATAAAATCATCAGTCCATCTTGTGGCTGGATTTCAACAATAAAAAATATAAATCAACAGTCAATCTGGTGATTGGATTGGAAATGGGTCTCCTGTAGACCCAGCTAATTATTGAGTCTTTGCCAGCTAGGGGCATTTATTTAAACATAGATTTGGATGCACCAACTAAATGCTAATCCATCTGAATATATAACCATAAAAACAATAATGCTGGGATATTAAAACCTGCTGATCATCACCAATGTTCTGGCTATTTACTACCATTGATATATTGGCCAACTGTACTATTACATGCATTACAGAGAACTAAAATAATGCCACATTTTATTCTATCCACAGAAAACTTTTTTAAAAAAAAAATAATCCTGTTTAAATTCTTTAGTAAATGTATAGCCTTTTTTTGATATGACTGGAAAAAAAAATTAAAATTTTAAAAAATAAAAGTAGGAACATTTTTGGCCAAGTTCAGAAATATTTAAAAGCCATCCATTTCCATATTCATGAATTATTATCATTGGTCTATATAAATAGCTTAAATATTACTATTAACAGACAGCACAGCCTGTAAGCATGATCAGGCACTATTACTATGTTAGTGCAAATGTAAAAAATTATACATCCCATTGTGCAAAAATCAAATTCAAAAAGAGGCATTGAAAGGGCTATCATTTCTGGTGTATGAACGTCAGATGGTTTTCTAAGCAACTAACTGTTGAATTAATTTGTTTATACATATAATTAATGCTGTTTGTAAGTATATAAAAGTGAATAAAAATTGTTTTTAATATATTCTTATATTATTTTAACCTCTTTGTATCTATGTGGTAATTTGAGATATAAAAAAGCATCCGTTTTTCTAATTCTTATTAATATTGCCATAATTTAAAGTTTTTTAAAAAACTTCATTGGGAAAAATATTTGCTAATTTAAGACTTCAAAATACACATAAAAAGATTTTCTGCTGTTTTTTCTTTTAATTTTGAGTAATCAATTGTGTACACCCTATAGTGCTATTTAAATATTTTTATATCTGTTAACAAAGATATGCTTTTAATTTAAAAGTTAACTTGACAAAATGAGTACTTCTGGAAAAATTTTTTGATTTTAATTAGAGTTTTTAATGTTAAATAGATTGAACTTCAACCCCAAAACCTACAAGTCTATCATTGTTCTAAACCATATAGAGCACTATGTGTGTGTTTATATATTTAAAGCAGTAATAAATATTTTAAGTAATAATTCTAAATTAAATAATTATTAAGGCGGTTAAAAAATATAATTTGAGAGTTTTTCTTTCTTCAGTTTTTATTTTTTATATAAATAAAATAAATTTTATTAATAGAAAATTATATACAAGTATTAACACATATACAGGAGAAAAAATTATATGACATATGATGCATAATCTTTGTGACTAGTATTTCATGTCATATGGAAATTATTCGGTTTTATTTTTAATATTACAATGCTGTTAATAATTCGTGCTAAGAATTCTGGCGTATGTTCTCTCTTTTAATAATTATTGAAAATAGGATACTTTGTAAGAAAATAAATGTTTATTCAATTATGTATTACTCATTATATTATAATGCGAATAACTTTGAGATCTCTACGGAATGTGAGAGTTCTTTCAAAATTAGTTTTGATTGCTAAAATGCTATTCGTTTTGCTGATGTTTATCAAAAAAATTCCTTTAACCAAATGGACATTAGTAACTCATAAAAATAACTCTTTATTAGTAATGGTTCGACCAATAATTTTTATATGTCATTCTTTGTAGAATGTGAATAAAAGGATTCTGACCTTTTGAAGAAAATGTTTTTATTAAATTTTCAGATAAAAATACTTACAGTTAGTTAAATTGTGATCACCTTGTAATTATTATTATTTTATGATGTAGAAAAAGGTAAATTGAAAAATATTTCCATTATAAAAATTCAATTTAAAATGTTTAATTAAAAACGGAATAAAAACTGATTATTAAATTACTGTATAATTATCAGTGTTTATAAGTATAGCAACTCTAATCCTCTGAAATTTGGGATTAAGGTTAACATTTTTTTCTTTAATATTAACAAGTTTTTTAAAGTTAAATAAAACATTTACTTTTTTACATTTTGATAATTTTAATAAATGATTAAAACAAATAAATTCATAATGATGAATTGAAGATTGCATAAAAAGCTTTAGACAATGGAAAGTTTCATTTAATTATAAATGACTTGTTTAAACAAATGTATTCAGATATCATAAAGCATCATATGATGTCTATATTAGAAATTTTTTAAAATAAACAGTAAAAGATATATAATTAAGTAGTTGGTTCTCAGGAGTTCAAATAAAATTTGCACATCAGATGTGATAGAATTGTATCACAATTCATGAATCTTAAACCCTATAGTATAACTTGTTAATTAGAAAAGTATTCTTAAATTCATTGATATAAAGATTTTCTAGGAATATCTAGAAACATTTGTGGCCCCCAAAAGAAAACATTCTTAATATGATATTATTTTCATATTGTATTTATATTTTCATTATAATACAAAATATTTAAAGAATAACAAATATTAATAGGATTATAAAATATTGTAGACAATGACCAACTCTACTAATGCCAGATATTACAAGGTTATTAAATTAAAGTAAATTTTAAATGGGGGAATAATAATTCATGTTTTTTTTTACAACAAACATTAACTTATTTAAGACATTTCCATTCCTTAAATGATAATACAAGAATTCCATACATTTTTTTAAAATATGAATGTGAGTATAATTTGTTAAGAGTTAGTTATAAAAGAGAGAGAAAAGTATAAAATAAATATTTTTCCCATTCTCTCTTCAGTAATTTTATCTACTAGTCTGATATTTTTTTAAAAAAAGTAATAAGATAAATATTTTATTTCTCCCTTCAGTAATTTATTAATTAGTTTTAACTTTTTAAAAAAATATATAATAAGAGATACAAATAAATAAAATTTTATCTACAGTTTATTAGGTTTTTAAAAGAAAGAAAAAATGCCAGCTTTAACATCTTTATTAAAAAAAATACTGCTTTAATTAATCAAGATGTGTTTTTTCTTTTTTTGTTATTTCTCTAAAACATTTAAATCAAAGTGTAATTAAAGATTATTCTGCTTTTTTTTTGTCATTTGTGATTGGAATATATTTTTAATTTTAAAAAGGGAGGGACATAACAAAATAACTTTTGGTAAAAATAGTCTACATTAGTCAGGGCTTAATGCTGTCATATTTGTGATATCTGATTGGTAGATATGGGATTATTTCAGAAAATAATATGGGGGAAAGTTAAATCAGTAGACTTCAAAGTCTTGTGAGAAGGATTTCATTCTTGGGTCAGCACTTTTAAGAAAACAGTAGCAGTAGTACACCTGTAAAAAGAACAATTAAAAATAATTTTGAGATCTGAAGTAAGATTCATGTCACTATTAGTTTAAACAAATGATTTTTAAAATGTATTTGAAAAAAGCTGTGTCTTAAGTTTTAATTAAAAGCTGAGCATCATCAAATCTCATCATGTAGCCTGCTCTCAAAAAGAAAATGTAGAAGAATATTACAAAAAGAAATCTGCAATAAGTCTTGTTTTTATTCAAAAGCATGACTGTCTCATTCTGAGTATTTTCCTGATCTGAAAATTAGTAGATTGAAAAAGTAGATAAATTCGGCCTGTGTGAAACCTGAAAATATATTGTAAAAATAGGTCAATTTATCAGCGTATATTACACTAGAAATTTGTGTTAATGGAAAAGCTACCATAATGAAAATTTGAATCTACAAAAAAAAAAGTTAATAGAACTTCTTTAAAAAAGAGAATTGTTTAAACTTAATAGTGGAAGCAACATGAAAGAAAACTAAAAATTAGTTTCCCAAGAAGTACTCAAAATAAAAAAATCATAGTAAAAAGGGATTGAAGTGCACACATCTATATTTACAAATAAGTTTTAACATAAATAATAACTAGTAATAATGAATAATTTTTATTAATTTTTTATAACATGTTTTTGTATTTAATTATTTTTTTCCTGAAAAATTGTAAAAAAGGATTAACTAGCTTAAATTTTTCTTATCTTGTATTTTGGGAAATATTGCTTATATATTTAATTATTAAAAGGGTGGAATACACCAGAAAGTAAATAGTAATTAATTTATTATTTAGAATTAACAAGTTATATTACTTGCTATATGAAATCATATTTTGTTGATAAAAATATATTTGACTTGGAATTATATTATATTTTTTCTCAATTTTTTAAATTAATTTATTAAATAATTGTTACAAAAATAGTATTAAATTTTTATTCCTCCAGCTATCTGTTCAACAAATTGGCTATGTGTATAACTTGATTTCATTATAGCATAGGGTTTTAGGGATTTGTACATTATCTCTGTAAAACCATTAAATTAAAATAGATTAAGCAGATACCTTTACATTATCTCTTATTCACAGTCAGTCCCTAGAGACCTTGGGCTAGCTGTACATCAAGAATAGTTAATTTACATATAGAAGTTTATTGTTGTGTTTGGACATCCAGATGGTTCTCTGGATAGTGCAAAGGTAAAATTACCTTTAAAGTCTATTTACTGCATTTTATTTTCACAGACTAGAAGTTAATTAGTATGGGTCTGTGCAATCATGATATCATATGGGTAGAGCATTGATGGTAATCAGTATCAGTATACCAGGATTATTTTTATGATAGATAATTTAGCACTTAACTATATGCATGCCGATATTTAACTATAAGCATGCATATAGTTACATGCCAAAGTATCTATCATAAAAATAATGCTGAGATACTGATCACCATCACTGCTCTACCCATATGATATGATTGCACAGACCCATCCATCTTCCCTCTTTTCTCCTTTATAATATCCTCTCACAGTTGCAATATACATAATTATATAATTGAATATTTATATAGTATAACGGTCAGATGGATCAATGAGTCTTACCATATCTGCACTACAGGGCGCCACTAGGCTACTAGAAGTTGGAAATTTATAGAGTAGGCAGATACTTGCTGTTAAGACCTTATTTTACATATATATTTTATTCCGACCAACAGCCCATGCCATTAGCTCAGTGAGAGGCAGAGATTTATAAAATATAAATTCTTAAAATATTTTTCAATATAAAAAAATAAAAGAAGCCACTACCAGTAATAACACGCATAAACATTTATTTAACATATATGTAATTTAGAATTATTATTTTAGTCTAACTTTTACTTTAGCATTTAATTTACATTTTTAACTTTTTATTTTACAATTTAATTTACGTTTTAACTTTTATTTTATAAGTTCACACAGATGAATTTAATATTTTATTAGAGTGTTGAGTATGAATAGACTACATAGATTGCATTTGAAAAGAAAATATTCTATCCCTTATTTAACCTTAGGCCAAAAGTTCACAATCAAACCAACGTCAATCCATCTGATACATCGAAGTATTCAATGCAGCATGAATATGACAGCACAAATACCATACTGTCAGGAATGTACATCTGAACAGCATGGTTATAGAAGACATTGACTCTCACCCAGTACAGGAATACTACATCTGTCTGGCAAGAAAAACAATAAAAAAAACTCCATAACAAGATACTGCATTTTCCGTCTTACTATCCCATTCCATAGGCTAAAAAGGGGTGATCCAAGGAGCAGGGAATACCGTCTGCTTCCGATGGTCAGTGAGATATAGGACTTCTTTTGCCCAAGGGTGGTGTATAATAGGATCCTGCACATAGCAAATCTCATGCTACATTTATTAATTACATCAATATATCCAGTCAATTAACCCAATTTAACTATGAAACATATAACCCAAGATTAACGCTCCCTTGATTAATTAATATAACTTTACAAATCTATGCAGCCAATCATGCCTGACTTAAATTTAACATTTATATAATTTATTTTAAAAGAAAAAAATCGTAATAAAAACTTAAAAGAACAGAAAAAATAAATTAATGGAAATGATTTACAGAAAATAATAATACATTCAATAAAATAATTATTAATAACCTATTAACTTTGGTCAGATAGGAATTTCTATTGCAATAATTTAAATACTGGGAAAGTTTATACTTAGTGTTCATTAATTAACTAATGTTCTTATGATTTTAACATACTGGAAAAGTTTCTTTTTTAGAATTAAAGTTCATTAGTTAGAGTTCTGTTTTAAAAATCCATGCTTAACAGTTGCTTGCAATTTGGAGCCAGCATTAATTCCCCCAATGTCCTGTGGTCCTCAATATAGGAAAACAATCGGTCATTCCTCTTTCTGTTCCTTTTTAAAAACTGAAGGAATTGAAGAGTGCATCTTTTCAATCCCTTCTCCTTCAACTCTCCCCGCACTAACACATCTCTCTCTATCACATCTCTATCTTCCCCAGCTCTTTCTTCACTAAAATTTATTTCCAAACTTTTTCTTTTATATTAGAATTTTGGACTGAGTGGACATTATGTCATGACGATCATTCCCTCACTGAGATCCGTTTCCTGAGGTCTTTCTTTCATTGGTTGTTCTGTTCCTATTATTTTTCCTCTCCTATCTGACCTTTAATTATACATTTTGAAATGCCCAAAGGCTAGTTCACTTGGACTAATTAATAATCATTTCCATTTTATACAGTACCATTAATTAATTTATTGTACAAACTTAAAGATATATTTTATCTTTAAATCTTTACTGAAAATTTAGTTTTAAAATACTTTTTTTTAATAAAGTTTTCTTTTAATAATTTTTCATCTGTGCGATTTTATATATTAGAGTTTAGATGATTTTTAACTTTCAATTTTTAATTCTTAAAAAATAAGTTTTTATTTGTGAATTTTTATTTTTCATGACTAATTTTTAGAAAAAAATTAATGTAATGATGTATGTGCCCATTACAGTAGTAATGACATCTATTTTACAATTTTTTATCCACTTAGTAGCCCTTTGACTATCCTTGTAGTTTGTTAACTAACACATTGAAGGGCTAACCTTTCCACAATTCCATGATCTTAACGTTTGCTGCCTGCCTGTTAATTAAGTCATGTTTGTATTTGTATATTAGCATAGGTTCTTTTATTTTTTCTTTTGTTGTTATTTTCATCAATTTGCAATATTTTAACAGTGTTGGAATTGAAGTTAAAACCACAAATACATGAATTATTATAGTCGTGAAAAAACAGATGCTGAAACATTATAATCTACTTTGCAATTCTGATTCGATTTCTGAACTCTTTTAACAACAAAGCAAGTGCTCTTTAGTTCTTTTTCCACTGTATGACCATTAAACCAATAATAAAAAGAGGTTATATTCCATATAAATCAAAAGTGCCAATGTCACATAAAATGGCAGGTTTGAAGTCTTTCTTATTTATAAATAATAGTCTTTGCAATATTTATTGAATAAAGGCAAAAATATTGAAATATACTCGAATGAATTGTTAAATGTTGTTACAATTATAATCATATATATATAATGTTATTAAAGATTTTAATATGAGATATAAAAATAAAAATTTTAATAATAATATTGATCCTTCTGCTAATAAAAAAATATGGATATCAATACCATACATTTTGAATATTCAAGTAAATTTTATAAGGACGATTTGTAAAGGTATATGTGATATTGCATTTTACACACTGCCTACATTAAACAAATTAATAAATAATCCTAAAGATAAAACCTCATTTACAAATAAAAATTGCATCATTTATAAGTGAATATATAGGTGAATCGAGATGTACATTGAAAAAAATAACTAAAGAGCACTTGCTGTTGATAAAGAGTTTAGAAATGAAATCAAAATTGCAAAGTAGATAATAATATTTCAGCATCCATTTTTCACGACCATAATAATTAATATATTTATGGTTTTAACTTCAATTACAACATTAAAATATTGCAAATTGAAAAAAATACCAACAAAAGAAAAATAAAAGAAGCTATGCTAATATACAAATGCAAACATGACTTAATTAACTGGCAGGCAGCAAACATTAAGATCATGGAATTGTGGGAAGGTTAGCCTTTCAAAGTGTTAGTTGACAAAGACTACAAGGATAGTTGAAAGTGCTACTAAGTGGATAAAATTTTAAAAATATATCTGATTACTGTATTTATAAATATTTAATATTATAATTACATATATTTTAATATGTGGAAGTATCTGTTATATTTTCATATTAGAAAAAATACCATCAGATGTTAATAGACAGTAATCAATGAAAATAGTAAACTATAAACAGTTTCTGCTTTCAAAAGAGTAACTCTTTTAAATGCAATCTCCAGTTTACAGTTTAAGAAAAGAAAGCTGACAATCTTTCACAAATTTCTTAATAATTATACTCTTCCACTGATGAGTTAGATGTTATAAATTAATAATTTTTAATAGATATAATTGTTTGAATGTTTTAATATGTGGAATATCTGTTACATTTTCATATTAGACAATATATATAATAATCCCAGTGCATACACTATACTGAAATAAATATACAAATATTAAGCATTAATAATGCTTGCTGAAATCTATATAAAATATTTTTAATGTTCCATAGCTATATTTAAGCTTTTTTTAAAAGAGGAAATGTGGCTGAAATAATATAGCTATGGTGGTGTTTAAAATATAGGTACTATATAGATAAAGCACATTTACAATTCTGTATAGTAACCAATATTAATCATTTTAGTGTTGCCCATCTTTATATTTTGAAAATAAAATAAGAATATAGAGAACAACTTAATAATTCAAATAAGTGTAATATTTAGCAATATAAGGAATAATATCATTCGGTTATTTATAGCAGACATTTTTAAATGCATGTATAAAATTATATATATATTGTAAGTGACAGAATTGCACAACCCACATACAAATCACTCGAAGGCAGTCTACATGTGCATTCAACATTGTGATGTCGCAGAATACCAGTTTTGTTTTTACAGCCTGCTAAGGTCAAGGAGAAAACAAGACTCTCAACTATTTATTTCAGTGATTGATTGTAAATAAAGATTACAAACTGCCAAAAATAATGAGACAACACTATTTATTCATGTATATAAAGCACAAAACCTACACAGATGTGACTTTAGTTGTTTAATTCATAAATTAACTTAAGGTGAATAAACCTTTCTAAAATATTTTACATTAATTTTAATTATGCACAGATATAATTTACAGTAGTGTAATGCTTCACTATTTTAAATATGATTCTGATTTGATACTATTAATATTAATTATTCTGATTTGACACTATTAATATTAATTATCTGAATGGGTTCCAATCTACTGCATGGACACCTATCTGCTCTCAACTATTATCACTGCTGTTCTAATGCTAACTGATACAAGCTTATAAATTAAGGTGAATCATAATACTTGTCTTTTGTGATCAATTACAGGTTATGATATTAGTATGCAATAGATAATAAAATAATTATAAAATACAGGAAATCACATTTGTACTACAATATTTATATACCCTATGGTAGGAATTAAATTTCTATAATGTATATAGCATACAGTGAGTTGCATACATATGATTACTCAACATGGATGAAAGAAAAATTGGATGGCATATGGTAGAACTTGATCATCTTCCACACATTGTTGCTTAAACAAAATAATGATGATAAGGGATCAGCAATCTCAAGTAATATTACAATCATGTAATACTATTGAGTTACATAAGAATTAGAATCAGATGTAAATAACCCGAAGTGATGAATATCAGCCATACATTCTTATCAATAATAATATTTCAAATATAAGACTAGTTAGCTAAAACTGACATCTATTTAACATAACTCCAATGTAGCTTGTCTATGCAGCAGGTTTGCCTTCCATTTATAACTTTTCTGATTGAACATATATTTATTAACTAAATAGTGGAAATAATTTAACTATTGTACAACATTTAAATAGCATGGCAAGAGATTGCAACTACAAGCTAATTGTCTTTTATAAAGTAATATTACAATAGGCAATGGCTAAATTGGGGCATGGTATGTAAATAAATTTAAAATAAATCATTATTCATTAACATATTTCATCAGATAGGAGACAATAATTAACTAAAGATTAGTTTAAAGTTTATACTTATTCTTTCAAAAGTTCAGAGTTCAGGCTTTAGATATTGGCAGAGTTGATTTTTAAAACCATAGCTATGGTGAAGGTTTTAATCACTATTTCACATTCATTTTGAATATGCAGATATCAATTAAGTTTTGGTTTGATGGCTGGTTCTTTCTGTAACACTGGACACCAGCTTTTTCCTTTTCTAAGGTGGATACACACTCATTCAGATGATTTCTTCTGTTTTTGATGGCTTCTTTGATGTGACTCAGTGATGGGTTTTCAGCTTGCCCTCTGCCAACTTGACAGAGCTTGACAGATAATGGCTTCTCTACTTTTTCATGGTAGATGGAACTAGCAGATAAAATTAATTAAAGCATAATAATACTAATGGCAGAATGATGATCCATGGCAGAATAAAGACAGAATATTAATATTGAATGCAGAATAAAAACAGACTGATGGTAGGATCAAAATAGAATAATCATGAACATAATTTTCAACATTATTTATACGATTTTGTCTTATCAATAAAATTCGGATAGATCTCTTGTCATTTGAATCTTTTAATTTATTAGATATAGATAACTCCATTACTTTCATTGAAGTCCGAGTTTATTTGTACAATACTCAGTTTACAAACTCTTACTTTTGAGCAGAAATAACAAGTTTTTTAATTAAATTATTTTAATTATTTGTCTCATAAAATTTAATCTAGTAATCTGTTTACAAGCATTTTAATTACTTTTTCTAGAATGTCATTTTCACTTTTTTTTTATTATTAAACAAAAACACCTTTTTTTCTTTTAAACTACTTTTAGCTAAATTTAGAATTGATTATCCTTTAAAATTTTAGAAAATATTTTGTTTTTAACACAAATTAACTTTATAATTAATTATATCGTATATCTCTATCTGTGCATTTACAATATACATTTAATTTTTATTTATAAAGATTTATTAAAACTTCTACTTTTAAATTTTGTTCATACTTTTCACATGTGAACATGAAGTGTATATATGTGTGCCTATATATATAGCTTCAATATACACAATATGAAATTTTTTTCCAAGATTTTATCATATATTTAAAATTAATACATTTAGAAATAAATGAAATTTTTTTGTGAAATAATGTTATCTCCTATCACTGTGAGTGAAACAAATGTTAATTGGAGATTGCATTATACCATGAAAAGAAAAGAGGATATTTATCACTATTACATTGATTTATATTGATCAGGGAAAAAATGTATAATATATTTTGTAGCTACTTCTTCAGCATGGTCAAACAAATTCAATGTCATTGTCTAATGGTTTAATTAAACAAGTATTATCTTTTGTATAAAATTTCTATTTTGTCTGTTATCTGAATGAATATTTGTCCACAGTGCTATTTAAAATTGATTGCTTTAACAAATTATAAAAATGATGAATTTGTTAGCCTTGAAAAAAAAACTATACTTAACTAAACCATAATTTATATTAAGAGCATTTTATACAAAAAAGTAATTCTACCCTTTATATTTAATAATCCATAATATTATATGTGAAGAAAGTAATTCTGCTATTAATAAAAAATGCTCAGAAAAAAATTAGTACATGTGCTTTTAACTACAGTACATAACTGAATATGTATAATATTTAAATTGCAAAGAAAATGTATAAATTCATGTTTGAAATGTAATATTTAGTGAGAGAAAAACAAATAGATGCTATAGTACCGTATTTACATTTAGTTTTGATAATCATATAATTGAAGTTGTGTAAATTGATATCATGTAGTTCACACTAATTCTGCCATTAATAGTGGTCCATAATGCTGTCAAATTCACATATCAAATATAACAGGTATATTTAAAAATTTAAATTTAGTGGCTTAATTTGATTACAAGCATTTTATTTAGAGCAAGTAAATTGGCAAAGCAAAAAAAAAAAAAATTGTTAAAGGAATCAATTTTAAAAAAAGATGGCCTTTATTTTCACATTTATTTTTATAGTATTAAAATCTTTGTTTAATTTACATTAAATCTTAAAAAAAATTGTTAAAGCAACTATTTAAAAAAAGTATAGCATTTACAGAGGTCAGGTATATCTGGTTCTGTAATATTTTCTAATGGAATTGACACACATTTTTTTCTTTTTGCCTTATTTTTTTTCCATTTAGATCTCTGCTATTTTTAAATATTTAGTTATATTGATTTATATAGAAATATGTCTTGCTTTCAATTTTAAACATCAAGATCTTCTGTAGTTTAAGAGTTTTATCTTTAGGTAATAACATCTATCATTCATAAATTATGAACATTTTTTTCCAGTCATAAAATGTAACACATGCTCAAACACTCACACAGATTTATTCATTCATATAAAGATAAATTTAGTTGCAATTTTTTTATATTTGTTTGTTTAACAGACCAAAAAGCTATTAACATAGTAACATATAATTTGAACTAATAAAGCATAACTTTGTGTATTTTAACACTATAGTTTGTATATTATGTTAAAATTTTATTTGATGTTAATAAATATTATATTTTAAATTTCAGAAAATTGCTAATGAATAATAATCATTATTGATTGTCTGAAAATTGTGATGATAGCATTTTATTTGTTGCTATATGTTAGACTATTTATATATTAAATGTTTTTAGAAAAATTCAAATTTTATTTTATATATTTTTAAATGCATCAAATTAATAATAACAATATATAAAATAATATGGAACATAATGCTTGTTATATTATTCTCCTTTTTTTTGGTGCTGGCATGAGCAAACAGGGTACATAGGTATTGAACTTATGAATTTTAAACTTATGAGTTAGGTCATTTTGTTAAAAGTTGGTTGTCTATTTAATTAGATCATCAGCTGAAATTGATAATTCATGAATTTAAGGAACAACAATTCAATTTTTGTGCTAGTTGTTGTGACATCCAGCAACTCTTAAAGAAGAAGAATATCATTGAAATGTTGTGTCAGTAAAATTTTAATTTTTCTAAAAACTTTTAACAACATGACTAGATGATGGAAATAATCTGATATATAACAACATAACATTCTAACACTAAGGGAAATAACATGAAAAATGACAGCATAATTACTCAAGAGTATAGACAGATAATATAATTTAATACTAATCAAAGATAACAAAATAACTACAACATTCAGAAGATTCTAAGAATCATGAATTTTTTAAGACTGTCTTTTAAATATATATATATATATAAAGTCAGGCAAAAACACCATTATAAATTTTATTTTTATAAAACTGATAACTATCCTGTATTTTCAAACAGCAATGAAAGCAAAACATAAAATAAAATTTTGTTCTTATATTTTAAACATATAAATTATCTTCAGAAAATTAAATGAAATTGTCTTTTTTTATTATTTAATTTTCCTTATACTTATAATGAATCAATATTATTCTTTTTTTACTAATTGACCTAAATGTATTAATTATTACAAAATCATCTGAGCAGGCTTATTTTTTCCAATAGAAATCATGGATTTGGAAATAGTCCAATATAATAATAGAATAAAAGAGAAAACATGCTTTTTTTAAAAAATAATAATAATAATTTACAAAAAAAAAAAAAAATTCTAAAAACTATTTCATAATTTTGAAGAGAAAATTGACTAGATTTTTTTAAAAAAAGTTTTTTTTCCACAATTTAAAACTATTAACTTAATGAAAATATTTAAAATTATCAATTCTTACAAAATCAAAAAAATTACTATACATAAATATTTAGTGTGTACACAAAAAAAAAACATTTTCAATCATGATTTCATTCTTCTGTAAAGTCCTTTTGGAAGCTAATTTCCAGTTATTTTCATTTTAATGGCTTCTATACATGAACATGATTAATTTGTCTTTTTTCTGGTATGCAGTATTTAATTTCCAGGTTAAGAATGGCAAAATTTTATCCATTTTCTTTTAATAAATTTCCCAGGTGAGAATAACATAGACAGAGACTCGTGCTTTTGGTTGCAAACAGGTTGCAAATTACTTTAGGAGTAATTTCTTTGTTTCTACATTTTTATTCCATTGAAGGCAAATTATATGGAGGAAGATGACATCTAGCTTTTAGATGAATTTAGCACATGGTTATTACTGTAGAAACCATTTTTATGACTAAACTCATATAATGCTAAAAGCTTGTTAAAAACTTCTGTTGTACCTTGAAATAGCTTAGTTATAACTCTTGTTTCTTTCTTCTTTAGCAGCTGGATTAAGTACAATTGAGACAAGACAATATAGTATGAAAGGAATACAAAATATTTAAAAATAATATATGAAAGAGAATTGAATATCTAAAAATCTGTAAAATGGTAAGAAAATTTATTAATAATAATATGAATAAAAGCAATTCTTAATATAGAAAAGAATGAAAATCTCAAAAATATAAAACATCTTGGGATTAGTAGGAATGTTATTTCAGCAATAAAACAAGTGGAATGATATCATGAAAGATGTGAAATAATTCAATGAATTGCATAATAATATAAAACAACAAACTGAAATAATCCCTGATTAGCAAGTAATTTAAATAAAATGGAAAGTACAATTAAATCAATCAAAAAGCAAAGTTTCTAAAATTATGAATTATTATTATCTTAAAAGGTGAAGAAATAGAAAAGTTACCAAATGTCTGGATGAATGTGGTAATAATACTGTCATTTAAGAAAGATACTAGAAATTACAGATCTTTCAGTCTTCTATCAGTTTTATACAAAATCTTTACTAAGATAAATACAACTTATCTACAGTTCTCTTTCAATTCTAGTCAAATGAAAGAACAATAGATCTTAAAGGTTGGATTAGTGCACTGGATCATATATACATTATAATATAATTTTTATCCAATTATTTAATATAATTAAATATTTTCATTAAATAATTATTGTCTTTAAATTGAAATCAAGTTTTTTCTTCCTTCTTGTTTTTTTCTACATTTATTTTTCTATATAGAAAGAGCATAATTTTTACTAACACCAGTCTTATGCAAAGTAGGCACTAGTTTTCCTCCACAAAATATTAAAGGAAGATAAAAACTAGTTTCTACTTTGCATGAGAGTGATGTAGTGAAAATTATATTACAGAAATATTCATTAAGTGTATAGTCTCTAGTCTTAGTGAAAATTATATTAGAAATATTCATTTCAGTGGATAATCTCTAGTCTAAAAGTTCTGGTACTTAAGAAGAATCTCCTGAACCTAAGGTTGGCACCAATTTTTTTTTATATTAATTATACATTTTCAGGGGCATAATATATTTTACTTGTTGATATTAAAAAATATCAATAAATTGATTATAAATTCCATTCATAATATGTAATTTGTGGTGATTTTGCAAGCGATTAGAGATTTCAAACCACCAACATAAATAACTTTTTGTTAAAAAAAAAAAATTCTCATAAAAATTTTATTTTCTGCAGTTTGAATTCATACATTTTATATTATTCCCAACATTAGATCTACAGTCCAAATATTTATTTAATGTCTTCTAAACAAATATTAAAAAGCACAGACAACATATAGCATCTTTGTCTAATTTCTCTTTCTATATTCATTTCATCAGTCTGAATATTCTCCAGTCTAATTTTTATATTTTGCCAAGTATTCCAAATCAATCTATTCTTTCCAAAATACTTCTTTTTAGCAATTAGAATCATTATAGTCCTCAAGAAAACTTCATGCCAAACTACACAGTAATTTCTCCCATTTTCTTTCCAAAATTATATAAGTATTGTAATAAATCCAACAGCTTTGTTATTTTTCATTTCTTTGATTATTACTTCCATTTATTAATATGTCCATACCTTTATCATCTATTTCAACATCATTTTCAAGTTCATAATTAAAGTATGTTCTTTACTAAATAGATATTGAAGATACACTTTCCATCTTTTCAATATATCATTGCTATCACTTAATCTCCATTCTCATTAGTTATTTTACATCTTTTCAATATATCATTGCTATCAATTAATCTCTTTCCATTCTCATCAGTTATTTCATTTATTAACTGTTCATGTTTTTTCTCTAAGTGATACTTTTAATTCTTTTAAATACCAAATATATTTTATCTGCTGATAGTACTGTTATCTTTATACATTCTTGTTCCAATCATTTTTCTTTACTAAATCTGTTCCTCTCTTTAGTTCATTATTAATTTTTCTATATATTTTTCACTATTCCTCAGTATTGACATTCTACCACCTTCTCCATATTTCCATCTTTTCCAACATAATCTCCATTATTCAAGTCTGTTTAGCTTTCTTCAACAGAATAGTTCCTCTTTCATTTTTTTTTTTGCTGTTTTAATATTCTTTCTTTAATCCTACATCAATACTTATCAGAATTATTCATATATTCCTAATATTTATATATTATATTTTCACATATTAAACCAAATCTTTCTCCATTTATATCAATTTATGCAAGTCCCATCTTACCTATTTTCCTTCTATTTTTTTTAAAAATTCAACTTTAATTTAGCGTAACCAAATTATAATGGCATTTATATCGGCATCAGGCATAGCATGTGAAACCTAATAAGCATTCTTATACCTATCCTGAATCAATATTTAGTCATCTCATATTGTACTTTCTCACCTAGAGCTTTGTGTACAATCTTCTTGAATGATTTTTAAACCACAAACTTATTTTCTTTACAAAATTCCTCAAGCCGTCTATTTCTTTTTCCAATAAATCTTAACAATTTTTCCTTCCTTACCTTTCTCCATAACAGCATTCCAATCATCCAATAATGACATACATGCATTTATACCCTGTTTTTATATTGCTCATCAATTTCAATATCATCATAAATGACAGTTGGCATATAAACATGTATAAATACAAAATCCCTAGGACTTGCAGTTATTTTCATATCTATCTTCAACACAATCTCCTTTGCCACACTATTCCAAATTTTCTTACCAACAGCATTTCCAACTCCTTTATCACTACTTCACATCCATTCCTCTCACCTTACTTCATTAACTCTATAATCTCAATATTATTTGTTCCATTTCTCTTTTCAAATTTCTCAGCACTTCTGAATAAGCTTACATTTCAAGTATCAACTATTAATATGTTTTCTTTAAAGTACAACTATCAAAATTTTTGGTAGGGTAAAATTCAGTAATATAGTCAAAAGCTTCCAGTTCCATATGCATGAACTACACGGGCCTATAAAATAGATTAAATATTGCATGAGCAAACACTATTATTGTGGTAATACAAATGTCAATAATTACATATGCACATCTCTAAAAATTAAATCTAAAAATGGAATTAAAAGGATTAAACAATGAACAGTATACAGGTTGATTATTATAGCTTTGATTACTTAATGCTTATTTTAAAAAGAAATGGAAAACTATACCTAATTAGCCCTATGATAATCCAAAGCAATATACAAAGTAATAGGAGATACTTTTAGTCAAGCCTGATTATTAGTTATTCTTATGTTAATTTTAATATGTAAAAATTATTTCATAACCTGACACTTATGGAGTTCAGTGAAGATTGATTTGTGACTGCAAATCAGTGTTTTCCTCATTGGTTTTTTTCTCATTACCCTCTTGTTTCTTCTTCATTTTAATGTATTTCAGTTCATGACCAACACTTAAAATCTAAATTATTATCAAGTCATACCTTTGGAATAAATATTTAATTAAATTTATTAGATCAGTTGGAAGGCATCAATAAATATTTTTTAATAATACTTCATCATCATAAATAAAGGAAGAGTATATGAAATAACTAAAACAATAAAGAATAATATCATCAATGTAAAATAAAAACCTAATACTAGTGGCAAAGATTATCTCATTATATTAAGTTCAAGTTTTTATGATGTATATCAGTGGTCTTCAACCTTTTCACACTTGCGGCCCGGTAAAAATAAGGATAAGGTTTCGCGGACCAGCAGAAGTCTATAGATAAATTTTCTTAAAGATGTAAACTCCGTATCCTTACATGAGCATAATTGTTACAACTGATCCAAACAACAATGTTAAGGATACAAAATGCAGTTATATATATGTATGGAGTTTGTATAATAAAAAACTTTTTTTTTACTTTTGAATTTTTTTAGAAAAGTAATAAAAAATTTAATTCTACCCCCCCCCCCATAAACATCTGTGATAATTAGAAAAACAAATTAATTTATGTATGATTGATTAGATTTTGTTTTCATTCTGTTTCTTTTTTTTTTTAATTGGGTAAAAATGAGATGAAAAAATAAATAAAAATTGTTTATATTAATTAAAAGTTTAAACTCATTATTCTGCCAGTCTACCTGCAGACCTGTAAAAAAGTTCTGTGGCCCGGCACCGGTCCGCGCACCAAGGCTTGAAGAACACTGATGTATATTATATATAAAGATAATAAGTTTTAAAAAATTAATAACAAATTTATTACATATAGTTCTTAAATAATTTTAATAATTTATTTAATGTAATAAAACCATTTTTGGATTTATAAAACAACATGAAATTAGGAAACAATTCTATATTTTGAAATTGTAAAACTTTTTGTTTTCCACAAATAATAGTTTCATGCATATGCATGCATGCATTGCAAAGGCAAGAAGATTTTCAATAAGATTATAAAACTTGGAGTGAACTAAGAAACTTGTAGATTTTTGATTTGGAATGGCTGTTTTAATGGAGTAGATAAGTTGATATTTTTTTTTTTAAAAAAAAAAGATTGGAAGCTTTGGAGATGACTATTTAAAAAGAATGGATTCATTTGAAAGACACATAAAAGTTATAAAAAAATCTGAAAATGATAATTATATTGGAATAGATTATTTATTGAAGCTGAGAGAATTTGGATTGGACATATATTTAGAAGTAGTGAAATTATGAAGAAAAAAAAACAGGTAAAAATTTCAAATTATTTTTACAGCTTTAATAAATAAACTGCACAGGCACGGTGACTTAGATAAACTGTTATGGAAGACAGAAAATTCTTAAAGTCACCCAAATATAAATTATTTCCTATTTGAAATTCTTAACCCAGATCTAATTACAAATTGAGTCATTACTGTTGCAATGCCTCATTATAGATCACTACTAAAATTTATCTCTATCATTCCTTGTTCAGGGTTGAGGGTTCATGCAAAAAAAAAACCAAGATGAAAAACACTGTCCAAACATGGAATTTCATTATCACAAGTTCATATAAGAATCTGACTTATGTCATTAGAAAATCAAGATGATAGGACCCAATCTAATTTAAGTGACTGAAGAAAGTAAGTAAAAAGACAATGTTTATGTAAAAAACAGTACTTAGCCTTTAATAATTAATATTTTATCATACAAGGTAGCAAGAAGTGTTCTTGATTGACCAGTGATTATTAAATATTCATATATATGAATGTTATTCTACTATCAACCACCCATGAACTTCATTGATAGCTTAAATTTAGCACCCAACAAAATAAATATATTATAAATAATTGAACTAGAGTAAAATATAAAAATCACCAATACCAGAATCAAAAATGAAAATGGACATAAACTCCATAAATTAACAAACAAAAAATTATCTTGTATTAGCAACAAAATAATCAATAGAGTTAATTTAAATTGGTATTACATATTTAACATTAAAGTTTTATTTTAAAATATATTAAAATACAAAAGTCACCTACTTACTTAATTTTATACACTTAAGAATTACTTTATTTTATTGATTTTTTTAACACTTTAAAATACAGCATTTTAAAATTTATTGCAATTTTTACTAAATTTACCACAATGATTGGTGACAGGATGGCCATCTTTCTTTAGAATGATTAGTTACTTTTGTTTTTTGTTTTTTTAATGTGAAAATGTATTTTTAAAGAATATAATTCTTAATTAGAATAATTCACTCTTTGCATTTTCATAATGTCATTCATCATAATTAGCAGCCACTCTTATAAATAAGTATAGCTTTTTTAACTCCAGCAAAAGAAGCAAAAAAAAAAAATCTCTATCACAATTGTTATGGATGTTATGTAAGAAGAGAGATGTAGATGTACAAATATATAATCTCATTGTCACAGTCTTGTTGTAATGTAACTCAATAAAAATGGTAATTATAAAAAAAAATAATGGAATAATAATAAAAATAAATGATTAATTTAACATTAAATGTTAGTAATAATTATTAATGAATAAAAAAAAAGATAACTTTGATTCAATTATATTATTTAAATTATTAGAAATACATTATTTACTCAAGACTCTCAACAACATTCTAATAATAAATGTTAACTATTTTAAATAATATTTGTTTATGACTAATAAGAATAACATTAGCATTTTAATACTATATTATTATAGAATTAGAATTAGATTTGATGTTAATCCATTTCATTAAAGGTTATAAAATAATCTAAATAATAATTATATACCTCTCTAAATATATTAAACAAAACAATGAAATCCAAACTACAATTTTCAGTATACCAAGATATAAATAAAAAAATAATAGATATAGTTGGTTTACATATAATTGGCACTTCCAATATTATTTACACAAGAAGATAAAATTAACTATTAAAAATATCATTGATCAATAAGACATACACAACAATTTTTCATGTGGGAATAATAAAAACAATGCATCATTTATGTGACTGAAAAATATTAGGTAATGAAGTTTTAGTATTTCTTGTTCATTAATTTTAGTATAATAATATTTACAACAGTTTGTTAATCAAATAATTGTATGGATATTTGAAATGATTATCAGCTAAATACCTAAAAAAATATGAAGTTTACTTTTAATGAGGAAAAAAAAAAGCTTTATTTGTCCTATTCAAATTCCAGATTATGGACAAAAACTTGTCACTTAAAGTGGGTAACTATATTATTCTATTATAATCCCTAAGATAGATCTAATATAATCAAACATTCTTATTCTCATATCTTTACTTGCAAATTAATTACAATTTTACATGTACATTGGGTTAAGAATATAAATGAGATTAATGCCATCTTTTGGTGATAAAACACCTTATTTGTACTTGAATTTTAGTTAATGGAATTTAGTTATTTTATGAGAGGTTATAAAAGAGTGAATATGTGTCCACAGTATAAGGTGGTATGAGTGTGCATTGAAATATTATTGCAGTTGATTTTCCTCTAGATTAAAATATAGCTTTAAATAGTTTTTCTGACAAACTATGGAATTATTGATGGTCTAAACTTATTAAAACACATTTAATAGATTGTCACCCTCATTTTCAGAAGGACTACCAAATTAATATTGCCCTAAAGCAGTTAGAATACATTTATTAAATTCATTTAGAAAATTGTTTGTAATGATAAAGCTATTAAAAAAATTGAATTATTTTAGTAATTTTTATATCATTATCTTATTTTTTTCTAGCCATTTTTTCTTAACTTATATATCTATTAGATACTATAAATATTTTTCTAAGAGTATTAAATGATTCTTAATTCTTTATCAGAGCAATTTTTCTACTAATTTCATGAATGTATGCCCATTATTTGCATAATTTTCATTATCATTTTTTTCTCTAAAATTTAAATTTATTACTATTTTCTTTTAGAAATTTATGAACTCCAATACTGTTTTACTTTTAAAGGTGGCTTTTGTGTTCATATCTAGAATGATTGATTTTATTGTAGATTTTAATCTTGAATAATCTCTTCACATATTGTTGTTTTTCCTTCAAGTTATTGTTAGTATTACAGTCCTAGTCATAAAACTTACTTACTTTTTTAATTTCTTTTCTAAAATACTTACTTTGCCTATTGTAATAATTTTTCTTTTAAAATCAACTTTCTTGGCAATTTTTGATATTCATAATGTTAAATAGCTAATATCCTATTTATACATATGCTACACATAAGAAAAAATTATGAGAAAACTCAAAATATTTCAAATACTCATATTACTTCAATACACTCTTGATTTAACAAACATTTTCAGTATTTTTTTTTCATTGAGGTAACTCATGAAGTTACTCTGATTTGTATGTCTTCTTTACAGAACTAATATAGACTACTGTTTAATTACAATTTTCTTCCATCAGTAAAGTTATTAACAATTTTGTTTTGAGATATAATTGGTATAATAATTCTAAATTTCTATTTTTATTTCTTTTTACTTAAAGGCAACAATTCTCAAAATGTAGCTTCTTCTTTATATGTAAATATTATTATTATTTTCTTATAATAGTGAGCATTAAACTACTCATTTCTAACCAATTATCATTTAATAATAAATGCTCTAATGAATTAAGAAGATAGTGCTTAAAAAATCATATTGCTATATATGTAAATATAATATGATAAAGAAGGGCAGTTTACATCACACTACCTTTAAAAAATATTCATGATGTACAATTCACTCAAGCATATGCTATGAAATAATGAAAATTTTTAATGCTGATAATATATGTGTGTATAGCCTATATTTCTTAAAATACTTGAAAGGATAACTACAAGCTCAATGAGTGATAGATATAGAGATGAAACAAATCAAGACAAGCACCCATTGTAGATGTTATTTGAAAAATTGTCAGTATATAAATATTAATTATACTGAAAAAAAAAATCTAAAATTACAACTCAAAAAGACTAAGTATTGGCTGTAAAATTTTAATCATATACGACTAAGCCAACACTATGCTCCATAGATAACTAACTAGTTATAATTTGTGATAATTTATGAAAGAACAATAAAGAAAGATCTTGGAAAGCAGAATCCTGAAAGATCACCTGATAGATGGTCAAAATTTGTTAAAGATATATCAAGTTTTTTATATTTTCACAGCATGAATATTTTACAGATTTTTTTTTTAAAACAATATCCATTTAGAATTTATCTATATAAAAAAATTGTAGTTCCCAATTAATATTGTCTTAATAAATGTGATCAGTTGACTGGTATGGTTCCAGGTGCCATATTGAATTTTTTTTAAAATTGACATGAGATATAATTTTCACAATAACTTCAGTTTTAACAATCTTAGAGCAAAAAGCTTTACATTGATAAAAACTAGAAAAACTAAAGAAAACAATACGTCTAAGACAAATAGTGATAACCATTTAAAAAGTAAGGCAAAAAAGAAATTTCAACATCTGACATAATTATTATTTTATTGTTCGTTCATAATTTCTAATTTGTCATTAAATAAGTTTAAATTAAATTGAAAGGTTGCAAACCAATCGCATTTATTATAATACTTATCTGACAGCCAATCAGATATTATGATGGTTGTCTATTCAACTAACTGTCTGCACTTTGTAAAATAAATATTATTTACACAAGTTTAAATTACATCTTCATTGATAATTTCTTTGTATTCCTTACAAAATTATCTTTCAAACCATATATAATACTTCTCATCTTAGATAAGCCATGGCTTCAGAATCTCCAAAACAAGTCACATATGAATTCTTCATTTTTATCTTGTATCCCAAAAGTTACCAAATCTCAAAGACATCTATAAAAAAAGTTCATCCTAATAAAAGATACAAAACAAATCATTTCCAGAAGATGGATTTGCATTTGTCATAGCAATTTGTTTCTTGTCTATCTAAAACTAGAAATTAAATTTCATCTCTTCATTTTATATTTTTTGTGTTCATCATTGATATTTATATTCTTTATGCACACGAGTGATGCTATCTTGTTATATTTATTGTCCCAGATAGATATAATTTATTTGCATATAGACTTGAAAATAATGTGATGCAAAATGTGCCCAATCTACTGACTCCACAGCATGAGTATCAAGGCATAGGCAAAATTCAGAATTTGACTCTTTACCTGCATACAATTCCATGTGGTATATGCATAACCATTGTGGCTACCACTATACATATACCATTTGAAATCTTTCTTTATTGGTTTTAAGTGTTTATATTTTCACATGGTATTATGCCCAATAAATTTTGTGATTGCTTTATCAACTGCAATCTGCAATCTTTCTGTAAATTTGATTATCAATTTTTAAAATTTACTTTGCACTGCTATATATATGTAAATCATTTCTTATTATACAAACATGCAAGAGAAAAGACAAACATGCCAATACAAATATAAACATAGTTATAAATTATTAAACCTTTTGAGAATCATTATGTCTATAAAATAAGGTTGCCTCAAACTTGGATCAGAGACACAAAATTACACTATACAAAAATCACTTTTGTTATATTTGAATGCAAATTTATATACTGTATAATAAAGAGCATAAATAATTTAATATTATATAATTTGTATATTACACACACACCAATACAAGCGCTAATTACTAAATTATACTATTTATCAAAATAATTAAAAAAAAAAATTAATAAAATAAAAAATTTAAATTGTATATTTACAATATTCCATGATTACGTTTACATCCCATTGTAGGCCTTGAATGTGAATATCAGTGTATTTTTAATCCACATGAGTTAGATAATGAGACTGATAAAAATTTTCTGCCTTTATTGCCCTCATCCTATTAACAAAAAAATTAATAAAAAATTCAAATTTTATCCGATTTCAAATTGTGATACATCATTTTAAAGATGGAATTGAGCAGCAATGAATGCTGGGATTTCTGTTGACACCGTGCTTATAGTTTTCATGCAATTTAGAAAAGAAAACAAAATGTCAACCAATCAGCTGCCACACGCGAATGACAAGCTATAAAGAATCAACCCATAAAGCAGATTTATCATATTTATTTTCAAATTCTGCATAATAGATAACATTGTGAATTTTTAATTCTTAACTTTTTTTTTCAGTCAATAGGAATTTAGCATCAAATTACACCTTTATTTCATTACAATGTTGTAATTATTTCACTAACATTTTTGCATATAATATTATTGTATAAAAATAAAATAAACTACTATCAGTGTAACAAAAAAGCATTAAAAAATTTTCATTTGAAGTTTCGCTACAATATTCCAAAAGTATGACTGCACGATCTTAAGATCAATTAGTATCTTCTTCAACTTTATAGATATAATGGCATTGAATTTATAATGACATTTAATCTACAATTATAATAATATTTTAAATAAATAAAAAGAACAGACTTTTTTTTTTTTTTAAAAAAGATATTTTATGGTGAACTAGAACACAGCTTTCACAGGAGAGACAAATCATATTTAAATTGATAAAGATTACATTAAAAACATTCTAAAGAATTATAATATGGATTGCTTTCATTTTAGAAGATATGGGTAAAGATAGATTACATGGGATAACTGCAAGTGAACAAGAGGAGATCTTTCAGAAAAAAGTATTGCAAAAGTTAAAACAAATAAAGAGACTAAAAATCTAGGATTATATCTGCATTTTACATATTGATCTGTGCCACCATTGCTTTGTTTTATATTTTTTCTTATTCTTTTTTTATTTTTACTTAGAAAAGTCATATTCATTCATGAATGGATGCTGGTGATGATAGCTAAACATATATGTGTGAAAAATGAGTATTTCAAGTATTAATTTATTTTGTACAATGTTAATATATAAAATGGATAACAACAGATGAATAAATGACTGCTTAAAACATGATTTTTTTTTTTGCATAGCTAAATTATAAATGAGGCAATTATCATTTGTATGTAACTGTTAATTTACTAAAAATTTGTTTTGACAGATCTGAAATAATAAATTCAGTTTTGCTATAATAAAGACAAGAACTATCAGACAATTTCAAATTATTTATTAAAAATTAAAAATGCAATTTTAAATAACTTTAAAATAAAAGAAGTATTTACAGATGATAAATAACATATGCATTCTGAATATGAAGTCATTTGTACCACAGTTTCTTACTATTTACATTAATAGAAAGATGTAATGTTTTGCATAATTTAAGATGTCTAATACTAAAATATCATTCGCTTTATAATCTAACTTTCTTCCTAACAAAATGTAAAATTTAAATAATTCAGGAAAAATTTGCATTCGAATAAAAAAATGATTACACTAACCAATCATTTGTTCATATCTATAATAAATTTAGAAAAATATCTACATTATGTAAAAGTAATTAAAATCCTTATCACATATCATATTTATCAAGTCATTGTGAATTATTTTTGAAATAAATTAATCAACTCTCGTGACTCATTGTGGATGAGGATGACTGTTCTAACATATTGAAATATCACAGTTATTTTATATAAGAACTTCAAATATATTTTAGCACATCAGAAAAAAGGATATTTTAAAATATTGCAACTTAACAAATAAATAATACTTGAATTTAACAAGAATAAAAACAAAATAATGTCGTTGTTATAGTTAAACCAATATTAATAGAAAACAGTCATATAAAATATTTCACAAGGATTCATAACAAAAAAATATTTTATTCTACCAATAATTATAAGCTTCTTTACTTCACTATATGAAACCATACATATAGCCATGATAACTGCATGAACCTTTGTATTGACATTGAGAAAAAAAAATATTAGTTTTTATTTATAAAAGAATCATCATCAATAAATGATCAAAAACCTCAAGATAAGTGAAACATGAATAGTTTTTTATTTTGTTTAAAAAAAAATGACAACAAATGTTATAACAAATCATAATGTCTAGTATAAAAGATATTAACATGAAAATAAATTCCTTTCATCTATATTTTCTGAATCACTATCTAAGTTTTTAGTAATTCTTTATTTGCATTTTCCCCATAAAAATCAACTTATTAATTAATAATGTCATCAATAAGTATGAAGATGTTTAATCTTCAGAGGCCCTATATTGTGTCTAATATAAGATTATTAATGTATTTATTTAAGATATTAGAAAAGTCTGTGAATATCTTTCAGATCAGGATCATACTTTTTCTGTATAAAAGTTTTAAAACTCTCATATCATAGGTCATTTGCAAGTTATTAATGTTAGATTTAGTCTTATATCTTTAGTATGTACTAACATAAAGCAGCTAACTAAACAAAAACATCATTATTAATTAAATAACAGGCATAAAAAAAAAGGGTACTAAATTATGAGATCCCATGATTTAATTTTGCAAAGGGTTTCAAAACATAACAATTAGTCCATGGCCTGGAGTTTAGCCTGTATTTAAACAAGTTCAAATTTTTTTTTTCAAAATGGCTGTCTCTCAGTCAACCTAGCTAGCTATCCAGTATTGGCTAGTAAATAGATATCTATATGTTATTAGCTTGAGGCAAAGTTTCATGGTCTGAAGCATATCAATGTATTAATTGTAAAACAAAAATTATGATTTATAAGATAATATGGCTACAATTGGTGAGGGAGATGATGTACCTTTATAAGACTTAATCACAAATTTCACTTTATTTTTTCTTAAATCCTAAGTTAACCAAAAAAAATTGACATTTAAAACATAAAAGAATAAATATTAATAAAGATGATTATTTAAGAATTTAATTTAAAAGTATATTCAATATTGAAACCATTAAGCATCACATGATCACATTTTCAAAACATTAAGTAATGAATTTAATAAAATAGCTATAAAAAGTTTATAATTCATTATTTGTTTAAAATGTTTATATAGGTTTATTTATTTATTATTACAAAAATTTTCTCATAGATTAACAATTGTAATTATTTTTAAACATAATTAATATAATAAAGAACTTTCAGATTTAAAAAAATAAAAAGGTGCATATAAGCTGTAACTATTATATATATATATATATATATATTGTTAATTTACCTATATATATATATAAATAATTATGAAAATCATTGCCATCTCATTCAGGAAAATGCAATATTACTTTAAATTCAGTAGTTTGTCTGCATTCTATTCAAATATTTAATCTATAAAGAATAATTAATGTAATACTTTCATAGTAAAACTGTTTTCCAGAGATTTGAACAATTTTAACAATTCTCTTCCAACATCCATGTAACAAATTTCCTGCAGATACATTAAAGTGTCCATAGTAGCAAATACCAACATCAATATTATTGCCCAACAAAATTAAATGCTTGAATATTTACTCATTAGCATATCTACCTATTAATCTACTGATAATCCTATTCCAGAACTTCACTCAGCAATTTTAAGCATTTTTTTCTGAAACAAAATACTTAGATTTTCTAATAAAAAAAATATTGAAGCTCTTAATGCCAATGACTTCTTATTGATTAGACATATTGATGTCATATGTTTCTATGTGACTGAGATAAACATTAAATTATTTTTTTATTTCACTATATTATGATCACATAAAACCATCATTAAATATGTTTATTAATAACACTGAAAGAGTTCTTTCCAAACAAGAATGACAACTTTTACCATTTCATATTATGGTTTCTGCCATTTTATTTTCAATCTCATTTCCCACAAATTCCAGACCATGATCTATAATAAAATCTATTTTATAAATCAGGATTTTGCCCCACCTGATACTATACTAGTACATGGGACTCTTTCTCTCATTTCCTTAGGTATAGACAGTTCTACAAACTATTTATTTGTTTGTTTCATTTTTATTTCATTTTTTTCACTGATTGTATTTTTTTTTAAATTTTTTATATCACACAGTTTTATAGATAAATTTTAAAATTGTCTTTAATTTGTCTTTTTCCAACAAAAAATTAGCTACTGTTTTATTACCTGTCTATGTATACTTTAATAAATTTTCATAATATATATATAACATTTTTTAAGTGCTATATATGATTGTTTCATAATTAAAGTTGCACTCATATTTCCTTGTAAATACTATGTGAAACTAGTGTATTCTCCTTTTTTATATTTTTACGTATGGTTTGCGGTATTAAAATTTATGTATTATTTATTCATTAAGTTTATGAATTAGTTTTCATTCAATATAATCAGAAAAATTACTTTAAAACAAAATAATAATTATTCTTAGAAATAATTATTAAAATAAAAAATATGTAAATATAAAATCCTCAAAAAAAAAAAATATAATCAAAATTATGATTTATTAATCTTTAAAACAATTCATTCCAACAGATTGTTTAGTCTTTAAAACTATTGGAATGATGTAGAAATATAATAATCAAGGCTTTGTGTTGATAATAGATTATTATGGATACTCTATATTTATCTTCATTTAATGAATACCACAGTAGTGAAAAATTATTCAAAGTAAAACCAAGACTCATCATTAAAACCACATTGTTGGGAAACTATCTTAAATTTTCTTTAAGTATTTCTGACTTTGTGATAATCGTTACTAAAAAAGAAAATAAAATTTTTGTTTGAAAATTCGTTGAAAAGAAATGTTTTATTTATTATTTATATTGCAGAGTTTTAGTTTTGTTTTTTGTTAGAAAAATTAAAGATATTACGGTATTAAAAAAGCTATTCTCAAAACAGGTATTGATTATTCAGTATGTGTCAGTTGAAATGTTAAAAGTATATTTAATTCCAATATTTATGAGAAATATTAGCCATAATCTCTACATTTATCTTTTGGATATAAAAAAAATCAATAATATTCTTTAAAATATTACATTTAGTAGAAAAGCAATTTTTAATGACATTTCTCTTTTTAATTCCTCCATATTTCTTTCTATATACCATTGAATTAAAGAAAATAGTAAAAAATAAACAAAAATGCAGCAATATCTTTCTGTAATGATTCTATTTAGGCAATAATGAGCTTGACCAATTCAAAGTTCATAAAAAAAAAGGCCAAACTTATTTCCTTTAATTATTTGACTCCAATATTTAAGTTTCCAGCATTCCTTCAAATAAAGCAAATACAAAAACAAAAAATAAAAATTTTGAATAATATTAATATATATATAATAGATATAAATAACCTTTATTATTCTCTTAAAATAGGTTTTATAAAATTACGAAAGATGGTTCAGTTTAATTATCTCTCCAAATTGAGGTGCCATTTGTAACAAAATAAATATGTAAGTATAAAAACCTCTGTTATAGTTTCAATGATTTGGGTGGTGTTTGTAACAGATGAAAAATGTGCAATGTGAAATAATAACTCTATTATAACCTGAATAAAATATAGCCAAGTTGTTGATCATTCTATGTAATAGAATAAAAATGAGTTCTGAAGTTGGACATCATTTATAATTGAATAAAATGTAAATAAGTTAAAAAAAAATCCTAATTTCATCATGCCTGTGAATAATAGTATCATTCATAATAGAATGAATATGATAAACTAAGCTAAATAAATGCAATCAATAAATAATTATTCAGTATTTAATATAACCCTTTGTCTAATCACATATCTGACTGTTAATTATATCAAAACAAAACAGTGATGATAATCTTTATTATAACATCATACTTCAGACAGCATTTAGAATAATAAAAAAAACATCACTTCAAATACCCTAAATACAAACTTTATTTAAAATAGATTAAACCAAATATCACTGTTCCAAAACAATGATATATGCTTAAAATATATTTCACTTATAATCGAAGGAAATAATGATAAATCATTCAACAAATAAATTCTAATACATCTAACAAATCAAACATTGCTCGTAATAATATAACCTTATGCTAAATTTAACAATGTTCAAATCTAAATAAAATAACTAATGGATGATTGAGATAACAGCTTTAATATGTCATATAAGTTTACAATATTCATAATATCTAAATAAATATAAGAATCAATAATTAATTTTAAATCCCAATTAAATGAAATAAGAAATTATACTAAATCATCCATGCTATAATTTTATATTGATTTTACTCTTATTAATTAAGATAGTCAATAAAATGAACTACTCAATAATAGTGTAATATCAATGAACCTATTAGATAATCTTAAATCTATAATGTCCAATCATACCAGTGTATAACAAAAGCAATAGATTTCTATTGGATATTTATTCAAGTACAATTAACTAATCATATCAATTTATTTTTCATTTCATGTAACTAAATTATTAAAACTGTATGTTATAACAATCAAAATATATTTAAATATAATTAGTATTTATTATAATCAAATATGAATATTAAAATTTAATATTTAATTAGATTTAGGATCCACATTAACTAAATTTAAATATAATTAAAACAAATCATTCCGACTTATAAGAGAACAAAATATACTACTATCAGCTTTATAACTGAATAAGATTAAGATCTTATTGATTAACCATGAACACAATATGTTAATCCAATTAATAATAATTTAGATAAAACATGCAAATATTTAATTATAAATACTATATAAAGTTTATATTCAGTCAGATAATAATTACTGAAGTCAATCCAAATATATATATATATATATAACCATACTCACCAATCACAGAATTTGATTTCTGGATTATGTGATATAATTATTTCAAATAAATTTTATGAGATAGTCAGTATATCTATCTTGTCTCACTCGAATGTTATTAATCAATGAATCCACATTGGATAATAATAAGACAAGTTTATTTGTTTTAAGCTAAATTAAAATTTATTAATAAATGAACATCAGTTATATATATATATATGATGAATAGATTATAAACAATTGATATACATACCTACAATCTAATTGCATGTACAACAGATCATCAATTGACTTTAACTCCCTATTTAAATATGTGCCTGCCTATTAATCTCCAATTATTTAATACTAAATATGAAACACTATATAACACAAATATGTTACATAATATTCATACTTTCCAAGATACAAGAGAGTTTAACATATACATCTTCTATAGTTTATATATATATATATATACACACACACAAAGTTGAATCTAGTTATTTGTTAATAAAAATTAAAGAAAACAAAATAAAGAGAATACTTATTATGATAAAATCATTTTTAAATTTCTAATATAAGTAATATACCTAAAGGTAATTTAAAATCAAAAAAAAAAAACAAAGATTAAAATATTAATTACTAAGCCACAAAATATAAGTTTAAATTTAAAAAAAGGTAACTGATATTTTGGTATGTGAAAAGATTACTATTTAATGCAAAATTATATACTATTCATCAATAAATACAATATATTTTAAATGAAGAGAAACAAATATATATCAATAGTAAGGATAAATATAAACAGATAACTTGAATGAGAGTTTTTAAATACTGTATATTTCCAGAATAGCATCACAGTTCTGATGTCCGTTATAAACTACAAACTAATAGTATGTCCTTGTTTGAGAGAAGATATAATATATTCATGAAAACTTTTAAATTCAAAGTACATTGTCTTGATTCTGATGTTATATATATATATCCAAATTATTTTTTTCAAATAACTATTTGATTTATATGATGTTACACACATGAGACTAGTTTATATTCATGATGATATGAAGGGATATCTTCTCATAAACAACTATTTTTTAAAAATATTATGAATGAATAGATGCTAGCTTTATATAGAACAATATAATGGAAAAATAAACTGATGAAGGTCTTAGGTAAAATTGATCAATAGATCTAATAAAATTACACAAACAGATACATATGACTCATATACACCTTTTGACATTTGTATTCCTTCTTTAAAATATAGATAACATCCATTTGCTGATAGTTTATAACATAATGAAGTAATTTCAATGACTTTTCCTTTAATAATAACTTGTCATTTTCCTATAAAATTTTCTTGATATGCTGCCTGGTTCATGGCTAGATAATGTTGCTTCTTACCCCTGCATTTTGTTCAGTTAACTATATACTTTTAAAACAAAAAATTGCTACTAGTTGTTTAGCCCATACAAGTTGCTTGATGGTGTTGTTTATGTGCAAAAACATATAAAAATGCCATTTATGCAGCCCAACTTACATCTAATTGAACAGTTTTGTTCAGATTAGCCATTGCAGGCACCTAATATGATGCCCACCCTGCTATGTGCTTTACCACAATTTACACAAATATGCACACTTCACAGATTCCTACCGCATCATGTGACGGCATCTGGAATTCAACTCTTAAATCTTCATTCCAAGTAATGATATTGCACCCTACCTGGCACAATATTACAAACTAATAACTATAAGCCTGGCACTGTGGTTCCCTACACAGATTGGAAAGTGAAAATAAATTCAAAATGGTATCTGCAAGCACAGTTTTATATAACTCACAGGAAAAGTCATGTTTGCTTGAGAACAGTTCTGAGACAAATCAAACGTCTGCGATTGCAGCTCCTTTTGGAAATTGTAAGGTTGGTTTGCTTAAACTAGTGCATCTTTTGACCAATCCTTTGGATTGACAAAAACATTGGGGGCACCCCTGCACATTATAGTGCTAAGCACTGACATATTCCCCCTCCCTGCTATCTCTGTGCTTTTTGATGCCATCTTTGACAAGTTGCCAAAAATACTACTTTCTTTCCAATCAAAAATAATTTATTAATACAAGTTTTTATATATATAAAAATAATACCAGAAATTGGGCAATAAAAAAAAAGTTTATTAAAAGCAAAAAAAAAAATACTTTTTTCAGAATCAAAAATAATTAGACCATCCCCCCTCCCCTCACAAGTTGTTGCTTGAAATAAATGTGTGTTGTTAAAACAAAATAAATAAATAAATAAGTAATTTGTTTACAATCCAAAATAACTAATTAATACATGTATTATATATATATAAAAACAGAAATCGGATAAATAAATAAAAAAATGTAATCAGACAAATCAAAAAAGGTCAGGTCAGCTCGGTAACATTATATTTATGTGTTTTTCCACATAAACAATGCCATTGAGTAGCTTGTATAGGCTAAACAACTACTACCAGAAATTCATATAAAGAAATTCATACATACTTCTGCTTAAAGCCAAAACAAGAGAGAATGAGTTTAAACTATTCAGTTCTATTTATAAATTTTTCTTTGACATCAGTGTAACTATAGAAATCTTCTATATTCACTCTTTAAGCAATTTCAGGCAGCATCTCTTTAATAAAAATTGTATTATAAAACAAATAAAAATAAATATTTTTAGAATTATTATATACGAGAAAAATTTACATTTCACAAAACAAATACTATTTTTTATTCTAACAAAAATTAAACAATCTACATCACATATTAAATATATTACACTGTAACATATTTTTATACATATTTCCTTAGTATAATATCATACAAATAAAAAGGATAAATATATTTAAAATATTAAACATTTAGTTGTATTGTTTATAATTCCATTTAGTTGTATTGTTTATAATTCACTACTGTGAATGCAGTAATAAAAGAGAAACATATAATAATAAAGAATAATAATTTTATTCAAACTATATGTTTTATTATTAACATATTTATTTTCCATTTTAAAATGAATAAATTCAATTTACAATCTTACAATAAATAATAAACAATTTTATATCAATATTATCATTGTCATAGCAACACAGTTCAATGTTCCATAAGTTAACACATTCTACATCTTAAAATCAAACAAGAAAGAATGAAAAAATAAATAAAACTGATATCTTACCACATACATGAAATACATATCAAATTTCAGTAGGCACAATATATATATATATGATCACCTGACTGAATAGTTTCACTAACTAATGCTTTCTTTTAATATAAAAATTTACAATATATAATTTATATATAAAAAGATAATAAATTTATATTTTTAACTTTAAAAAAAAAGTAAGTAAAAAAATTTAAGACCTCAAGAAACTGAAAAACTAATTCAAATATTTAAAATAAAAAACTGTTAGTTTAGTTATCACAAACAAAAAAAAACCCAGAATCTAAAAAAAAATAATCTTTTTTTGTTTTTCCTTTTAAGCGTAGTGATAACATACAGTATGTTGATTTCTAATATCTTCATTATAAAACACTTTGTAAGTTATTTTTCAACAGCAGATTCTACATCTTTACAACCAATATAAACTTATTTATCAATTCTATTTATTAGTCTTCATTTAAATTCAGTTCAAGATTTCCTATGTGATTTTTTTAAAAATCAAAGTAACTTTTCATTCCCACACTATTTATAGTTGGATGACCAATAAACTTCAATTTCCATATATATATGTGTGTGTAAAAAATATTTTTAAATTTAAATGAAATAAAACAGAATGTTCACTTCTTATCATATTTTAATTATTGAAATTAAAACTGAGGACTAAAATAAAATTAAAAATAATAAATAAAACATTTGAATATGATTTTTATCTAAATATTATTTTTTTCAAGAATCTATCTTTTATTTTCTAAGTTACTACAAGTAGTTATCATTCTCAGATTTTGTGATGTCTAGCTAAAAAAATTAGAGATATTTTTTAAAATATTAGAAATAAAGCTCAATATTTTAAAAATTCCTATATTTCTAATTCAATACTTCCCAATTTTTACATTTATTACTTTTATTTATAATCCATCACTGTAAAAAAAACAACTGTTATTATTAATGTCTCTTCAAGTGAATATTCATTACTATTATATTGGTAGAGTTCATCTACTTTATCATTGTTTATTCTATTTTTCTTTCAAAATAAATTTTATCAAGTCCTATAAACTTTTGTAATAAATTAAATGATTTTATGATATGATGAAAACAGAACAATGTAAAATTCCTATTTAATCTTTTCAATCATTTTCATTATTGTTCATGGAATTCTTAAAAATCTTCATAAGCACCACCATATCTTCTTAGTTGTTCAATCACAGTCTTTGCTCAGGATTAATCAGTGATGAATCTCTTGATTAATAAATTCTTTATAATTGATGAATGGTCTAAAAGTCAAAAACTGTCAACAATATAATCTTGGTCTTCTTTATATTTAACCATAATTATATGTTTTCTTTAATTTTTCTAATGAAAGTCAAAACATCTTTATTTTCAGCTATAAATATATTTGTATCAGCATATCTAACTTGGTAAACTGCAAATCCACATTTGCTCTGTTGAAATTAGCTTCCATTGTTGAAGCTACTAGCCAAAATGTAATCTAATTTTGCTATATCTTCATTTGAATGTTTTCATGTTCAATTCCTTTTAGCATTTTTCTAGACATATTTGATATGACATCATTTTTTTTCTACAAACTCCACAAGTCTGTCCTCTCTTGTATCTATTACTACAAACCAAATTTACTGCAGAAGTTTCATTTTTCAATTGCTTTCTAATTACAGTATGAAATTTTCCCACAACAATACCAAAACATAGTTTAGTGTAATCAAAAGAGCTTTGTATATGTATATGAAAATCCTCTCCTTTTTGGGACCTATACCTGAATTATTGGCATTCAGTATATTCCATTAATACAGATAACTATTTTGTATTTAATATTTTTCATTAAGTTGTTTAACCAATCTTGCCACTCTGTCTAAAATACGATTTATCTCAACAAAAATTGTTCTTACACATTTTATTTATAATCAATTCCACTCCATTCATGCTTTAAATATTTGAGCTTTTAGATTAAAATACACATCCACTTTTCAAGTCAATTGTTTCTTTGCCTTGTCTGCTAATTTCATGAAGTTGAACAATATCCCATTATAATATTAAACACTTCTTCAAATTCCTGTTATCTTCCTTTAATTAAAAATGATCTGCAGTTGTAGGTAATTAAAATGTCATCAACCTGGATCTACAATCATGAGATTCTGAGAATGCTCTGTCTCCAGCTATCAACCACTACATTATCTGATGACTTCATATTTTGGCAAGAATAAATACCATAATTTACTTTTGTCTGTCATGATTATAATTAAACTAAAAAAATAAAAATAATTCATATGTGCCTCCATCCTTTCTTCAAAAAGCTCAACTGATTTATCAGTTAAGAATTATTAGGCAAATGAGAAGAAAGATGACGCATGTTATTTCTTGGTCTTTAAATCAGATTTGAAAAAAACAAATAAACTCATCATTCTGGTTAATACTTTTAATTAGAAACTCATTCACATTTATTTAACAAGTGAGTAATCACATAGTAATAACAGTTGCAATAATAAAAAATATATAGAATAAATATTAAGAATATGTGTCATTCAGCTCCTTTAAGGTCTCAAGGAGAAATTAAAAAGTCTCTTTTCATTTATCAGCAAACTTCCCTCTGCAATTGAGTTTTGATTTAAGAATCCCAATTTGTATTAAATAATAAACACCACAGTAAATAAAATTATCTTTTATTATTGGAAAAATGAAGTTCTGAAATTTAAAATTTTGAGATTCACTGCCTTCATTTTTTGTTTCTTATTATTTTTATCAATAAACATTTATTGCTATAAAATGAAGAGTAGTTAATGAAAGCTGAAACAGAAATATTACAGTGTTATGTTATATTTATAAAGGGATAAACAAGTTAAAAAATTCCTGCATCTTAAATCTTAATGCAGTTGTCCTCATATATCAAAAAATTGTCTTTCTTCAAACAAAAATAAAATTATGTGAAAAAAAATAGACTCACAAATTTAAATAGAAGATTTTCGTTTTAAAAAATAAAAGACCTATAGTATTATATTTTTTTTACATAATAATATGTTAATTTATTGCATGTTCTTTATATCAATATGCATTTGCATGTTGTCATAGGAACATATGCAGTGAACATTTTAATTTTAAAATATCAAAATCCATTGATAAGATGTAGGATACATTGCCTAAAGTAAATACTGTATTAAATGCAGCGAGTATAAAATAACAAAATAAAATGTCTGATTATTAAAATGTCTTTATTTCCTTAAAGATTAAAATTAAATGGATACTCAATAAAATGGCTTAAGGTAATTATAAACAATTACAATTAGATTCATAACTTTTTTAAAAATATTAAAAGATTAGATTAAGTTAATGATCAAATAAATAAATCTTGGTGGAATTTAGAATAAAGTTTATTAAATAGGTTGAAATAAGCTATCCATAAAATAATTTTAAACTCATTTTTAGACCTCTGTTTTTTCTTTATTTTCTTTCATTGGAGTTGGAATACTCATACTTACTTATGAGAAGCTACTATATGTATGTATGTATGTATGTATATAAGCATATGCAAGTTGTATATAGGAAAGTGCACACATTACAAAATATTATTTTCTACATCTTTTATTGAACCTATTTATGTCAAGATATTTGATAATTAAAATTTCGTATGTTGATCAAAAGCAAAAAAGTTATTTTACAAGTGTGCATTTTTAAAGCATGTAATTTTTTTTAATGTATAAAATATTTGGAAAATTGATAATTTTGTAATATATTCATTTTATTAAAATGTATTGTTAAAATTGGTAATAATACGTTTAATACTAACTAATAATATTCAATAGAAAACATTCTAATTAAATTTTCAATATGGTCTTCATAGAGAAGGAATCTATTGCTCTTGAATAAGAAGAAATCATTGAAATATATGAAAATTCATAGGTTGTGTGACAACAAGTTAATGTCTATAAATTATTATTATATAAGTGGCATACATCCAGAATGAATCACAGCTTGTTTTTTTATACAACACAGTGTCAGATTCTTTTTTTTTTTTTAAAAAATATTTTTAAGTTTAATATAATTTTCCAATAAATGATATTGTATTTTAATATGAATAAAATAAAACAATTTTAACTTGATTTAAATGAAAGTTCAAATCTCATTTTATTGTGTATCCTTTAATTAGTTTTTCTTGTTCCATAATTAAAACACTTCAGTTATTATTTAATATAATGTTGTGCTTTAAATTTTACTTAAGTATATATACAAAAAAATTTTAAAATCATTAAATCTATAAGCAATAAATTGATTCAAAATACATATAAAAAAATCATTGTATTTTTGATGAAGTTATGAAAATACAGTTGAGGTCAGCAAAAAAAAAAAAAAAAACACTTCAAAAAAAGTAGAGATTCCAATTATCAATCAAGTGGTGAATGCCTGCAATGAACTTTTAAAATTAAAAATTTTTTTGTAAGAATACATATATAAAGAATGGTTAAAAATTATGAATAAGCCATAGAAGATAGTAAAAACTATCTAAGGAATAAAAAGAACATGGAAATCTTACAACTTTATAAGAAAAAAAGAATGAAAAGTTTAAGAGCAGATATAATGGGGTAAGCATTATCTCAGACCCATCAACAAAAGTATTTTATAATTAACATTCTACTAAAATAATAATAGACTTATTGGTTATTAGTTTGCAAATATAGTCAAAAAACCTAGAACATAGTTCATAATTATCATTAAAAAAATTGAATGTGAAGAAAATGAAAAATTGAAGATATCACATGAAAGAAAAGATAAAATTGGAGGAGACTGTGCATAAAAATTGATAAAGAAAAAGTGATGAAGATTTATTAAATTAGTGGTTCCCAAGGTGGAAGACATCACTCCCAGGGCCACCAGAAAGATCCAGAGAAGTAGTAGTAACCTCAGATGTAATGGATTGGGGACCTTAAATAAAAATAAGAGAGCAATTGAAGTATAAAAAAGAAGAAAAACAATTTTTTTAAAAAAAAAAAAACATTCATATATGTTATCTTTTGCATAACACAGACTTAAAATCGTAATGATTACTTTATTTTCTAATTAATCACAAAAATTGCAAATTATAACCAATCAGTGGTCAAGTCCACTAACATGGCTTAACAAGAAAGTATTGACAGGAAGGTGTATCATGCACAACATGCATCATCAGAAATAACTATGTGTAATAATTTGTTTATAATACAATGCTATAAATAGGTGAATCTAATTTAGATAGTCTCTGAATTTAATGACAAGCAGTTAACAATAGTCCAAGCATGATAAGTAATTAAAACTTTTAATTCATCTTGATATCTTCATGGATTACACATCATATGCAAAGCAAATTATATTATTGTTATTTCAGTAACACATGTATTTCTTACAATTTCTTATGTAGCTACTAAAAATTTCTGTGTCTACTAATACTTGCTAATAATAAAATTATAATAGACTTACTTCAGTATAATAGAAAAACAGGCAAAACTTTCCATACAGTAGTGCCATTTAGAGCAAGCCAGAGTAATGGATCCCAGAAGGTTTGTGCATAAAATCCCTATCTAGTGCCTACTCATCCAATATCCCCAGACTAGTTTCTAACTTGTGGCTTTCATCAGTTAAGAGTCTTGAGATCTGAAAGCATTGCACCTAGATCTTAGGATCTAATGTAACTCTCTAGCAGCCACCTTGAAAACATAGTAATATTTTCAATCCAATCCCATTAGCTTATAGTCATATAGGTCTGAACTCAGCTCAGTATCCATACATTTTGGTGTCGTTGGTTATTTAATAACCATAGTAATAACCATAGTCACCACTATCCTTTTAGGTAGGGTTGGTATTAAACCACTAAACATCCCATGATCACCATTTCTTATGCTTGCTCAAAATTGTTATTAAAACAGGCTAAACTCTCCATACAGTAGTGCCACTCATAGTTTTGTAATTAAGTAGAGATAAAAGGTGGATGCTAGAGGTTGCATTAGATCCTAAAATCTACGTGCAGTGCTCTCAGATCCAAGGTTCTAAACTGATGAAAGCCACAAGATAGAAAATAGTCTGGGGATATTGGATGAGTAAGCACTAGATAGGGATTTTAGGCACAAGCTTTCTGGCATCCATTGATTACTATGGCTTGCACTGAGTGACCCTACTGTATGAGAGTTTTGCCTGTTTTAATAAATTATGAGCAAGCATAAGAAATGGTGACCATGTGATGTTTAGTATTGAAGTGTAGTATAGTCAATATATTAGTTGATTTTTTTAATACAATATTAAAAATAGAGTAATTAATCTATGAAAAAAATTGTTAACTTTTAACATTTATTTATATCCATTGAACCATTTGTATAAATTAGTAAATAGCAAACTGATTTTTAATTGCATATTAATGAATTTTAATAAATTAATTATTTCTTGATAAATTTATGCTTGCTATTTGACAATATGGTCTTGAAACTGTTATTAATAAATGATTATTCATATAGCAAAATGATCATGGATTGGCTGTTTCCCAATATGCATCAGTCAGTATAGTGAGTTTAAATCACTTTTTATCTTTGAGTTTAAAATCAAGAAACACTACATTCTTTCTTCTCAGTTTCCAAATAATTATTAACTGATATATCAGTTGAGTTTCTTAAAGGCAGAATAAATGTGTGTGTGTGAACGATTTTCATTTTTTAGATATTTACAATTACGAAGAAAAAATAAATTACGGCCCATATTACTACAAGGCTGTAAAGCCATCCGCCAATGTAGTAATTGATGGCTAAAGGCAGGTAATACTGATCATTGATGGATTTTCAACCCAACCTGCTATTCAATGATAACCTTTTACTCGAGTACTTACAACTGCAGATCACTTTCAGGTAAAGAAATATTGCAAGAATTGGAAAAATTATCTAATATTAAATAGGATTTGTTAGACTTTGTGAGGGTAGAAGAAAAAATTGAAATAAAAAGTATATATATATATATTTTATTATAAAGATATAAATTAGAATTCTAAATGGAAGGGAATGATTATAAATTAAAAAAAAATAATATTGAGTAGATTGGTGATATATCAGATACAGTGGCAAGATATTCGACTTAATGGAGGATACCAAATGCAATAATTTAGACTTATGCCCTAATAAGATGAAAAAATAGAAGAATTATATGGATGTACAAATACTTTTGAACAGACCAAACAACATTTGAAATTGTCATGAAAAATGTTAATGCTAGAGTTGTAAAATAATTAAAAGATGAAAAATGCTTTGGGTAAATTTCATTATGGTAATAGAAATGAGTAATAATACTGAAGCAGATGATCTGGTGCTCAGATCCTGCTTCACAGCCCACTTACAGTCTCCTACCACCAAACCATGTTTAAACCCATCCTTACATGCGTACACATATTCACTAACATATATTTTTTCCTTTGCTTAAACATTTAAATATAACTGACGTAGATATCTGTATATCTTAACGTAAAATAATTTAATAAATAAATATTTAATATTATTTTATTGTGTATGCGTGCGTAATGGATAAATATATATATTTCAGTGTGGGGAGACTGATAATAAATTGTATTAAGAATTATATTATTCATATATTTAAAAATCATATATGAAATTTATTATTTTTTTTATATTTAATTTAGCAGTCAGAAAATGATGCAATTCTTTTAAAAAGTTTCTCGAAAACAATTACCCAGAAAAGCACATTAGTTAAAAGTAAAAGATTACAATTTTGTAGTGGAAATTTTATCCACACCAACTTGTTTTAAAATCATAAGACTTATTTTAAAACAATCGTTCGAGAAACTTGTAACAGAATTGCATTGTTTCAAAAATCTTACAAGACAAAAGAGATCCGGTGAGCAGATTTTTTTTGGCTAAAGTGCACAAATTGCCTCAGGTCCAGCAGTGGGTTGCTATGCTACATCACCAAAAAAGGAGTATAAATACTGCTGGATTTGAATCCCAAAAAAGAGGAGGAGAATGCTAAATTAACAATGGTCAACAGAATCCACGCTAATTTTAATCTTCATCCAATGTGCCGTGAGTAGGGGAAACGTGCTTGTTCCTGTAAGAAAAGCTCTGGATTTTGTGCCTATGAACTCTCAAATGTCTATTAATTAAATTATTCAGAATACTATCTGTCATGCCTTATTCCAAAACTAGATCTAGTGCATTAATGCCGATGAACATTCCAAATATCAAAGACTGCTACTATTTACAAAAGGTAAAGAACTTTAGCCGCTCTATGATCATATTAAATTCAGCCTTCTCTATAATAACAAATAATCCTGACGCTCTCGTATAATATTGTATGTAAAATATTTAGATCTTATATAATTTTATTTCATTATAACTCTATATAACTGAATCTATCCTATCATTGAGCCTCTATTTAATATGTTTTCTTTTTTTTATTATTTCCATGCGGCAATTATATTTTATTAGATTACGTATATTTGTATTTTAAAATGTCAGTAATATTTCCAAACTTGCTAGCATATAATTCCTTCCTAGTTTTCCTACCCATTACTTACAGGGTAATTAAGAACTCATTTTAATTAAAACAAGACTTATTCGACTTATGCAAATGCTGCCGAGCTTGGAAAAACAAAATAATTATCTTATAAATTGTTGTAGGAAAACAGATCAACATCTGTTTTTTTAATGTTTTTATCTTTTAAATGCACTAATCCCAATCTTAAATATATTTTAGATATGTAAAAATCTAATTATTATCTCATTTATTTCCACCACCCCATTTGTTTCCATATAAACATCTTTATTTCTAATAATAGCATTATTTGAACCAAAATTTGTATTTACTAAACGATGTGGGAAGTTATTAATAATTTAAAGTAAAGGGAAGAGGGAATCTTTATGTCTTACATTTATGTAATTTAATTAATTTAAATCATCTATGCCTGTTTAGCGATTAGATCATACCATTACGCAGGGTATTCTATAATTTATGGGTATTAAATAATTAAGATAATCTTTAAAGCTATATATTTTGTTATCCCAAGCATTGCGTGCATATAGGCAACTTCGTTCTTATATTATATATCTTCGTGCTTCTCTTTTCTATGGAGGTATCACAAAGTCGAGCCCCATCATTGTTCTCAATGTTCAAGAACCAGGCTTAAACCCCCCTGGGGACACATTTGGTTGTAGGTGCATGCTTTATATGGGGATCGCTCTGGAAAAAACAGCCCAATAATGCATAGCTGACCGCTCTTCGTTTCTAAACTGATCCTGCCAATGTTTGCAGAGTAATATCGGTATATTTTCATAATGAATTCCATGAAGCACACATTCAGATCCGTGACTGGATCACATCAAATACGCCACCATGCACGTACCGCCTTTTGTTATATTTCTAGTAAACCCATGAACATCCATAAGCCGTAATGTTGTGATTTTTCTAAACAGATATCTATGTCCATTATCCAAAATGCGCGTCATTACGACGACCTTATTATTAATATAGATATTCATTAGTTATCCCACACACGTCTGCCACTTTATAAACCGAATTAATAACTATATTTTTGTACAAATATAATGTTTGTTATCAAAAGATGATTATCTTTCAAGTCGGTTAAATGATATTTTGTTCGTTCTGGGTGTAGTGGCACTTTTAATATTATCTTTCCTAATAGCGCTAAATGTTATATTCATCGTTACAGTACAGATTATTGGCATAACCGCAATTATCAATACAGTCATCTATTAAATGTAATTCTTGATGTATCAATCAAACATATTATTTCTCTATGACCCACTTATGTAATCTTAATGAGGCCAATGATCAATCAATGATGACACGCGTTTGTGTGTGTTTTACTAAAATAAGAAATCTTAAATATATATATATATTATAACATTTCTGAATCATTGTATTTCTTTTATTTAAGTTAATATTTTTATTAATAAGTTATGCTTCTACTGACTAGATGATCTCCGCTAATATATAGTTAATATGATAGATTACGACCTTTAATTGCTTCTAAATTATGTTTAATACTAAATATCCCACCAGTAAACTTAACTACTTGATGTGTCTCCGATGAGTGATGCCAGCAGTGAGAAATAAAATTAGATCGATATCATCGGGATTGTTGCTCATAAGTTAGGAGATCTGGAAAATAGGGCAGAATTCATGAGTGTTCCTGACTTATGTATCGTGCACATGATTGGATTTGAGGTACTTTTGCCTAGATGCTAGATCTTGTTATGAGAGCATACAAAACCGACCGGTACAATACAGACTTGTGGAATTTACAGAAAAGAAAAATTTATATTATGAATTCTTTCTTTGAAAAAAAAAAAGCTAAATGGAAATACATGAAAGTATAGAGATAAAACAGAATTAGATTATATTTTGGCTAATAGAAAATATGTATTTTAAGAGTGTAATGTTCTTAATTGATTTGACATAAAAAGTGATTATTGAGATGTAAAATATATTTTAATACTAAACTGATAAGACAAACATTGTTAAAAAAAAACAGTATTAATAGTCGATATTTCCAACTTTTAAAAATACATCAATGAATTTAAATTAAAACTTCTAAATCATTTAAAAATATTAATAAATTTTCAAAACTATCCAGACTTCAATTAAATCAATAAGAGAGAGAGTAGTACATTATTAAGAACTGCAACAAAAATAACTGGTACAAAAAAGGAGCAACGTACTAATAAATTTTCTACCGAGACAAGACACCATATGAACATGAGAAAAAAATATAAAAATATTTAAATATAATTCATTGATAAAAATTGAATATCTAGAGTTTTGTAGTATAGTACAAAAAAGAGTTAATAATGATATAAGAAAATATAATTGTGAATTAGCAAGGAAATCTATTGAAGATAATAAAAGTCTCAAAAATGTAAAACAAAAGTATTGATAGGAGACTTATTTCTGCAATAAGAAAAATAAAATGGGACAATTACTACGAAAAGAGTTGACATTAAATAAACCCTGCTTACAAAAATAAGTTTTCAAATATAAGCATATAAATAAATAAGATAAAGTTAAGTCATTAATTATATGTCTATGTTTAACCTTATTTATATTACAAAAATGAAGTGATATATTTGATTTAGCAAATATTAAGGCATGTAAATTATAAAATCAATATAATGCAATTCTATGTATTATTATTATTATATATAATTTATGCTATCAACTTTATTATCCTTGAAATGATATCGAATATTGTTAATATATTCCTATATATAAAATATTTTGAAAACATTCATTACCAAATGAAATTAAAATTTTAAATCAAATAATTAACTAATTTTTAAAAATACAAACTACATATACAAAATCAAAAATATAGTTGTATAAAAGAGATAATAAATTTATAACAGATTTTTTAAAATAGCATAAATATTTAAGGTGATTCTTTTCAGAAGTGTACTTTCTGATTATATCCCATTTTAACCCCTCCCCCATTATTCAGTGTAAATATTTTCTCCTTAATTATGATTATTTTATTGAATTGGCACTTTATAATATTAAAACATATTATCAATTTGCAATTTAAATAAATCAACAGTAATTAATAAATCATATTTTCTTTATATATATCTAAATAAATCAATTGTTTAAATTACATAAAATTATGAAAACTACAAAACTATTTATTATTAAGTGTATGACAGCACATAATTTTATTAATAATAGAAATAGTAGATTCTTTATAAAGTTGTTACTTTTTTTAAACAAAATTTTTAATTTTTTAATTAAATTACCCTCCCCCCCCCCTTTTTTTTTTTTTTCAAAATATATGTATTAAAATTAAATAAATAAAATTTTTAAATAATATCTCTCCTAATAAAAGTATTAGTTTCACAACTTTTACATTTAACAATAGTTGTTTTTTCCATAACTATCTCATAAAAATTGAAGGCCACATCATATTACAATCATATTTTTTAATTTTTATAATCAATGATTGAGAAGAATTGACCAACTCAGATTAGTAGATTATTTACGACTACTACTGGATGATTGGTTATAACCATCTATCTGAATAAAAAAAATTTAAACCTACTTGTAATTAGAAAAAAAAAACGGAATTCAAGATATGGGCTTGATAAATAGGATTGTTAACCATTATAATACAAAACCAACTTCATGAATACACATATAGAGAGAATCATTAATTTATATAAGATTTTTTTTTTTGTGGATGAAGTAGTATAGATTTTAAAAAAATCAATGAAACTTTATTTATTTAATAAATAATATATTTACTTGTTTAATAAATGAATGTTTACAAACTATTTTTTTAATTTTTTGCATTTAGTTAATGTCACATGCATTAAGTAAATGCTTCACTTACTCATCATATAAAATCAAAACAAATTAAAAAAATTAATTATAACAATAAATATTGAGACTATTTTTTAATGAAAATAAACATTTTTCTTTTTTTTTTTTTCTATGATAAATTGTTTCATTATGAATTCGTTTTGTTTTGTTTTTTAATAAGAAAACATAATAATCTAAATTATACATCTTGCTTGTATAAAAAATAAGTTTCTTCACTAATACCATAAAGAAAATGAAAAAATTTAATAAATGTGCATAAAAACTTTGATTTAAATAAAACTAATACTGAGAACTAAATAAAAGCAATACCACAAAGAATATAAATATACAAATTTATAATTTGAAAGACTATAGTTTCCTTTAGTTGTCAAAATTTGATGAATAATAAAGAAATATTAGGGTTGCTTATTATTGAGTTTTTTTATTATCATGTACTATAATAATGCAGTTTGTATGATTATAGACTTCTCAAACTTTTCTTTTTTTTTTAAATATAAATTTTATAAAAAAGGAAATTAGTTATAATGCCACAATCAGTTCAGTTTAAAGACCACTTTCAATTAATGATGTTTAAAAAATTACATCATTTTTTCACCATACAATTTTTAACATTACAATAAATTTAGTTTTTTCTTTTTTGTCTAAGCAATTAAGACATTCTCTACAATTAAAATGCACAAATAAAATGTTTCAACATAGGATAAAATGCTTTATAAGTAAATCGTTTTTATTTAATTTTAAATAAATTTAATAATGCATTTATAATAGAAAATACTTAAACTAAATAATAAGCAATCTTTCATGCATCATAAAGAATTCTAAGCAGCAAAAAAAAAATACACATAAAATCTTACATTTTGTTTTGGGTCCAACATTGACTGGCACCATGCCACAGCTTCTGGAGTGCATGACCTGACTGTTTCTGTTCTACCATGATAAAACTGTCTAGTAGTTGCAGTCTCATAGGTGGGAGCAGGTCTGAATATATATATAACTATATTAATATAAAAATCAAAACAGTAAATTTAAATAATAATGATTAACAACCAACTTTGAAACAATGTATTCTTTTTTCCAAAGAGAAAAACTACTAATATTCACATAATTTCAAGTATATTAATTTGACAAAAATTTGATAATTGAAACATTAACTATCCAGCTTAATTCAACATTAATGTGATTTCCCTCTTTGCTCTACCAGTTATATAATTGATGAATAATATAATACTACACAGAAATTGAAATAATACTGATGGCTACTATTAAATGTCTGCCTTTTTTATGTCAAGAGATATAGTTGTTGCATTAACTCATTTTAAGACCAAAACTCAACCCAAATTAACTTTCTTGATTATTAATTAATATATATAGAAACCTTAAATTTAATTTGAATTAAGTATTGCAAAAAAAAAAAAATCTACAATTTAAAATACACAACTGAATATGCTTAAATATTCAATTTTATTTAAATTGAATATATAATTTTTTAAAATTTAAATTACTTTAAAAATAAACCTCAGTATCTATATTAATAATGTTAACGTTTTTTAAGCAATATATTTTCTTGTTAAATTTCTCATTAGAATAACTCAAACACCCAACTCATTTGATTTAGAATATTTTTTTTCCACATCAAAAAAAAAATACATTATTTTTCCTTTTTCGTGTTACATTTCAGCAACAGTTGTTATAAATCTATCTCTTCATTTTCATTTAAAAATTAAATAAACAGCAATTTTCTCTAATAAAAACTACTTTTTGATAAGCCAATAAATTATCACATAATCTATCACATATCTATCTTATGAATGTTTTTTTAATCTCTTATTAACTATAGTCAATCTTCTGATTATAAATCAAAGAAGAGCTAATTTTTATAAACTATTATTTTTATGCTTATATTTTAGATATGATCTTTTGGACATGTATAACATTTGATTTTAGTTTGGATTTCAATAATTAATTGTGGATTGATAAAAAAAAAAGAAGTATTAAATTTAGAATTTCATGTATAATATTTATTTAGTGACTTTTAGTTACAGTAGCAATTATTTTAAAAATTGACAGAGGAGTGCAAATTTATTACATATTACATTTTAAAATGAGTTTATTTCATATAATATAATCATGTTATCTGAAAATTTATCTTGAATAATAACTTTTAAATTATGATCCTTTATGGTATAGGTTAATTAAAAGTGCAAATGAAAAAAATATAAAATTATGGGAATATGATTAAACATATATGTCTAGATAACCCCCAATTTATAGCTCACTTTTTAATGATGACATACAATAAATAAAATTAATACAGAATACAATGATAAAGTAATTGTTGGAAGAGTATGAACAGATTATTAAGATCTGTTTTTATAAATAAATATTTAAATAAAATAACTTAAAGCAACTATAAACATTTAGATATATTTAATGAAAAAGATACTGATTATTAAAAGTAACCCATAAATAATTACCAATAATAAATAAAAAAACACCATTAGGTTGTGAAATGTTGGAGTAATAAAAATATTAATATAAATAATTCATTGGTCAAACTATTATGCTAATATGGATACAACACCTAATGAATAATTGGAAAAAATAACATTGCTAATAATCTTAATTTAATTTAAAAGATGGAAAGAAAACTGTGATAATCATGCATAAAAAAGGTTGTACATTATCCAGACAAGCAAAGAAATAAACAAACTCCGGCAGAGAAATGACTAAAATTAAAAAGTAATAGAATAAATAAATGAATAAATTATTAATTCAAGAAATTTATATGAAGGACAATGAGATGATAAGAAGAAAAGAGAAAAAATAAGAATTAAAAAATATTCTGAGTGATAATGATAATTAAAGTAATTTAATCTCTACTGGTTATAATTTGGATAGTAACATAAATGCTGTAATTGGTTTCTTATATTACTCCCAAAAATGTATTTGTTTTGCATAATTATCATTCCAAATATGATTTTTTTATTAGAACTTTATTTACAATAGATACTAAAATATTTGTATAAAACTATTTAAAAAATATAACCATAGTCACAAAAAATTAAGAAATAAAGTTACTTTTGTTTAGAATAACTTTTAAATGAAATCAGTTGATTGCTTTCTTACAATCAGTTATTATCATAAAATACATTTGCTTTTTTATTATTGTAAACATTAGCTATAATAAATATTATATTTGTCTTAAAAAGTAGAAAAAAAAAAGTGAACATTTGCAAAAGATGAACAAAGTCTAACTGCTGTTTAGACTACAAGTAGTGTGAAATACTATTAAACCTAAAAAAGAGGACATAAAATTTATACTACACAAGCAAAATTCAAATTAATTTGATTTTTTCAAAACAGAACCATACTTAGGAAGGAAATGAGACAGTCATCAGTTCAATTTAAAAAATTATATGAAATTAAGGCATTTAAAAATTTATATTGGTATCACATACCAGTTATAATCAATGCAGGTTAAAGTATTTTTTTCATTAATTGGGACACATATAAAATCTTATTTTAAATATTATTTTGACATATTATGGCAAAAGTAAACTTCCTAGGCAAAATGTGCAATATATTTTGAAAAATATAAAACCATATTTTGAAAGAACACGATAGTTCATAAATAAATAACAACAATTGTGGTCATTGTAGTGCAGCAGCTCTTTTTTTCTCTGCCCCCTCCCCCATATAAAAGAATTAATTCTATTTGACTTCATTTTAACTAATTTTTTTTTCAGTTGATGATAATTAAAACAATTATTATCTATTTAAAAATATCACATACTGAATCCTTGTCTTTTTAATTAGTTGGTTTTCATAGTTTGCTGGATATGATCTTTATTCTTCCTAACTCTTTTTAAAAGTAAAATTTAATTGAATTATGTAATTTTTCTATTATCTCAATTTCTTATCCATTATTTGTCCAAATCCTTACACAATTTTATTAAATTCCATAGGTTTTTTAATATTATAGATTTTAATATTAATTTTAAAAATGCCACATAAAAGATAAAATGATTAATAATAGCTGAGAGTGAACATATGTGAATAAATCTTCCACGCAATATACACATGCAATATGTATATAAATGCATACATATATGAATTTGTATGTTTGCGTATTCAAATATTGAAAAGAAAAGTTTTTATATATTTTTTAATAACGTATTAATTATTCAGCTAGGAAGTATTAAGGATTTGCATATATTAAGGAAAGAGAAACAAAATTTGGTGGAAAAACCAAACAATAACATAACTAGAAGGGAGTAAAAAAAGAAAAGGAAGTTATAGTTTTAAGTTTTACATTTAAATTAAATTTGAATTTTGATAAGTTATTAAAATGTTGAAAACATCAAAGTAAATATTGAAAGATGACAGTTTAATTTTCAGAAAGCTGAAATAAAATACATTATGTATAAGTAATTTACAAGCGTGAGAGAGGAACTTTGTTTATTGATTCATTACTAAGCAGTCAATACAACTGCTTAACTGTAAAAGGTGAAAGTACTAGGAATTGGAATTCATAATATATATGTATATAACTTGTTTTCTAATAACTATCAAAACATATTAAAACACACACACCTTCAAAAAATTTATTTAATACAATAATAAATCTTGGAAAAAAATATTGTTTCAAATAACTAAACAATTTCCCTCCTTTAAATATTAGAATGCAATGTATTATACGGGCAGAGAAAAGTGAATAACTCCGTGTGTGTAAATTTAAAAAAATCAGATTTATTAATCTTTAACTGAGGTTTAAAGTTTATATCTGTGCTAGAGATAATTTCTAGTTTCGAAAATGATTAGTAATAATCATTAGTGTATTTATCTGAAATGGATGGCATCAAAGTTGTGAGTGGAGGAAGTTTGACAATGGTAAATGAAAATGTAACAATTTACTCTAGATACTTTGCATATAATAAAGATATATTTGAGATAGTGACCTGGGCCAACTGAAGAGTGCTGGTTCCGAACGAAATGCATCTTGTGGGTCATTTGTCTTTTATTATATCTTTATTATGAATTTAAAAGAATGGGAAATTATGGAGGTGCTTATTATATCTATATTTTTCTTCTAACAAGTAACATTAAAAAAAGAATGCTGATTATTTACCTGCTGTATTGCTCACTGAATATTAAATAATGATCATAATTTAAAATATTTAATTAAATATATTTATATACTGCAGAAAGGAGTTTGCTATTAACTGAAAGGAGACCCTTTGATTCCTCTTGGAGGCCTTAAAGGAACCGAGCAGGGCAAATTCCTAATGTCCACTCCATACGTTCTTGTCGTTGCAGCTGTTATTACTATATGTTTATTCATATAGTATACGAACATGGATGGGCTGCTCACCAACACGCATTAGCCAGCGTGGTGAGTTTATTGGCTTTTTACCTCTGAGTTTAAGATCAAGAAACACCATGGTCTTTCTTCTCAGTGCCTGATAAGGCAGAATGAATGTTTGTGTAAATGATAAAGATTTTTCCCAATTATACAATTATGACAGACAAAAATAAAGCATGGCCCTTAATCCCAGGAGGCTGTAAAGTCACCAACCAAGGCAGCGGTTGGTGGCCGAAGGCGGAGGGTGCTAAGAATATCCTGGAGGCGGACCCAGGCTGCCATTTGATGACGACTTTTTATTTAGGTACTTACAACTGCAGATCACTTTCAAGTGAAGGAAGATTGCAAGAATTAGAAGAAAAACTCTCTTATATTAAATGGGATATTATTGGACTTTGTGAAGTTAGAAGAAAAGGTGAAGAGACAATTGATTTAAAAAGTGGACATATGCTCTATTATAAAGGCACAAATAATGGAAATACAAGTGGAGTAGGATTCATTATAAATAAAAAGTGGAAGAACAATATTGTGGAGATTGATGGTGTATCAGACAGAGTGGCAAGATTAGTTATACAACTTAATAGCAGATATCAAATGCAGATAATTCAGGTTTATGCCCCAACAAGTTCTCACAGTGATGAAGTAGTAGAAGATTTTTATATGGATGTACAAAAGGCTTTTGATCAGAGTAAACAACATTTTAAAATTGTTATGGGAGATTTTAATGCTAGAATTGGTAAACAAATGAAAGATGAAAGTGTTGTAGGTAATTTTGGTTATGGTAATAGAAATGAGAGAGGACATAGACTTGTGGAGTTTGCAGAGAAGGAAAAACTTTATATTATGAATTCTTTTTTTGAGAAAAATGTTAGAAGGAAATGGACATGGAAGCATCCAAATGAAGGTACAGCAGAATTGGATTATATTTTGACTAACAGGAAATACATATTTCAAGATTGTAATGTTCTTAATAAATTTAACACAGGAAGTGATCATCGATTAGTAAGGGGTAAGATACATGTTAATGTAAAACTAGAGAGACAAAAATTATTAAGAAAAACTATATTTACAGTTGATATTCCTAATCTTCAGAAACATTCTAATGAATTTAAATTAGAACTTATAAATCGGTTTCAAGTATTAGTAGATTTTGAACATGATTCATATTTGAATGAAATTAATATGAAAATAACTGATACACTTTTAAAAACTGCAACAAAGATAGCTGGTAGAAAAAAGCAGCAATTGACTAATAAAATTTCTACTGAGACTAGAGAACTTATGAAGAAAAGAAGGAATATGAAGATATGCAAGAATGATGCATTAAAAAGAATTGAATATCTCGAATTTTGTAAAATGGTGCGGAAAAGAGTTGAAAATGATATAAGAAAGTATAACTGTGAACTAGCAAGAAAAGCTGTAGAAGAAAATAAAAGTCTTAAGAATGTAAAACAACATTTTAGTATTGGTAGGAAATTTATATCTGCAATAAGGAAAAAAGATGGAATTATTACTAAAAAGAGGTATGACATTATGAAATTGGTAGAAGATTTTTATCAAGAATTATATAGTAATAAAGAACAAGTACCTCCTATATCTATTACATCTTCCGAATTGCCCAGAATTTTAAATGAAGAAGTGAGAAATGCAATTAAATGTATGAAAAAAGGAAAGGCTCCAGGTAATGATGGAATTATAATTGATATATTAAAAGAAGCAGGTGAAGAAACAGAAAAAATATTAGCAAAGTTATATACCAAATGTCTAAATGATAAAGATGTACCGGATGATTGGAAGAATGCAGTAATAATATTAATATTTAAAAAAGGTGATAAAGAAGATATTAGAAATTCCAGACCTATCAGCCTTTTATCAGTTTTATATAAAATTTTTACCAAGATAATTACAACTCGTCTACAGAGAACCTTGGATTTTCACCAACCAAGAGAACAAGCTGGATTTAAAAGTGGTTTTAGTACAGTAGATCATATTCAAGTATTGAGAGAAGTTATAGAAAGGACAAATGAATATGAGTTGTCATTATGTTTTGGATTTGTAGATTATGAAAAGGCATTTGATTCTATAAACATTTCTTCAGTGATTAAAGCATTGGATCATCAAGGTATAGATCCAGGATATTGTCATATTTTAAAGAATATTTATAAAAATGCAACAGCAACAATTAGATTACATAATGATACTGGGAAAGTCAACATTGAGAAAGGTATAAGACAAGGTGACTCCATATCTCCAAAACTTTTTACAGCAGTGCTGCAAGAAGTATTTTGTGGATTAAAATGGGAAACTAAAGGAGTGAAAGTAAATGGAGATTATTTAAGTCATTTAGATTTCGCAGATGATGTAGTTGTTTTTGCAAATAATGCTTCCGAGCTGCAGGAAATGTTGCAGGAGTTATCAGATGAAAGTAGGAAAGTAGGACTAAAGATAAATGTTAAAAAGACTAAAGTAATGTTTAATCGATTTGCTCAAAATATGAAAATAAAGATTGATTATGATTAATTAGAAGAAGTTAAGAGTTACAAATACCTTGGTCAGATTATTAATACAGATGGAAACATAATAGAGGAAATTAATCATAGAATTAAACTTGGTTGGAGTGCTTTTGGTAGAAATAACTTGATATTAAAAGGAAATATGCCTATGTGTTTGAAAAGAAAGGTTTTTAACAAATGTGTTTTACCAGTTCTTACTTATGGATCTGAGACTTGGACACTTAATAGAAGATCAATACAGAGACTTCAGACCACTCAAAGAAGTATGGAGAGATGTATGTTGGGAGTAACAAGAAGAGATCGAAAACGCAATGTATGGGTAAGAGAACAAACAGGTGTTACTGACCTCATTGAAAAAATTAAAAGATTGAAGTGGAGTTGGGCTGGACATATTGCTAGAAGAGATGATAATAGATGGACAATTGAAATTTTAAACTGGATTCCAAGAGATTGTAAAAGACCCAGAAGGAGACCACATGTAAGATGGGTGGATGAAATAAGAAAATGTGTAGGGGTGATGTGGAGAAGAGAAGCTAAAGATCGGAGAAGATGGATTAAACTTGGAGAGACCTTCATCCTGCAGTGGATTGATAATGGTTGATAATGATGATGATGATGATATACTAATTGGCATAAAATAAAATAACTGTATGGTCAATTGTTCAAAAAGACAAGTAATGTTAAGGCATCAAGGTGATGCAAAAGTTCTTTTACGAAATAGATTTTTTTTATTTATCAAGGCTGAATAATCAATTATCAGATTTCAAATATACCATTTTTTATATTGTGCTAAACTGTTTAAATATATTAACACATGTCAAAAGTACCAATGATCAAATCCTTAAAAAAGTAGTTTTAAATTTTGTATATCTTCAGAAACTGACTATATCAGATATAATAGTTATAAAGTAATATACACATACATTATACATAAAGCAAAATTACCTCTATAATTTCTGATCGATTCATCTTAAATGCTCCTTTCTAATTTAATTATAAAAATCAATTATATATTAAAATCCTAAAATAAAACACAAATTTAATAGATTATAGAATTGTAAAAATGTAAAATTAATATAAATTAAATAAACAAAATCTATTCTTTGCAAAAAAAGCTTCTGTGTAGATGTATCTTAGAACTTGAGCTAAGCACTATCAATATCTTAGTTATGATATTTTATTTATAGCAAGGACTGGTAAACAGGAGGGTGAGGGATATAAATAGGATTTAAATTTATGTAAATGTATCCAAATGAATTAGAAGAGCCCACTTTTTAGAGAGAAGGAAGCAGGATTCCTTTTTATTTTTGGAATTTGAGTTATTGTCGATGCATCATGCCTCCTTTATTTTTCACTTGGAGTTGTTTTGTTTAGTGCACACAATGCTGGCTAATGTGAGTTCAAATGTATGACTGAGTGTGTTTTGATGTTCCAGAAATATGGATTTGTGTTTGCTTTTATTTCTTTTTTTAGAGGTATTGATGTTGGGACAATCTTATTGCAAAGTTGTCACATAATTCTCCAAAGCAGACTCCATTACAGCTGGCTTCAGTACAAGTGATCTTGAAAACAGTGTGGGGGATATGTTTAAATTGGATTGATCAAAATACCACCATTCTCTTTATAGGACCATTTCAATAAGGAAAACAGGTGGTCAATGGGTTTACCAAAAAGTGGAATTTTATCCAGTATAGTTGAAGAAAAATGAAACAGATGTACTCTCTAAATATTTTGGAAACTACACCAAGTATAATGTGAACTTGACATATTGATGCTGTCTTCACCTGTGATCCAGAGCTCCAAATTAACAACAGCAACCATGAGCTCTTAGAGAAATCTGCATTAACATAGATGTTAGTACACAAGACTCTCACAAGGGAAACACAAGACTCTCACAAGGGAATAAAATATCTTGACATATACATCCAAAGGGAGAGTGCCCACCTAAATTATAAAATGTTAATCAAACCCATCAAAATCAGAGGCTAGATACACAAATTTCATCAACCCAATTCACATAAATATGCCTGTCTGACAACTCTTCTATATAGAAATTTATACCTATGCAAATTAGAATTGGACTGGAAGTCTAAGATTGATGAATATATTAAAGAATTATGTTTCACTGGAATCAAATACAGGTCACTCACTAACATTTTCAACATATTCTGCAATAAGATCAGAACTAAAACCCCTCTACTACACTCCAAGTCATGGATAATACTCTATAATATTCCTAAAGTCTCTAGAAACATAAACAAAATATGCTCAGAGTTATACAGATTCAGTTTCCATACCCTGCCCTTTATAAAAGGTAGATCAACAGTTCCAAACATAACCTCACCAATGAATATATCCCCCCCATTGTTTACAACATTGCCTGCACTCAAACTGGCTGTAATGCAGTCTACAATGGAGAATAATGTGCTAGCCTTACAACAAGATTATCCCAACACCTCTAGAAAAGGGCCAAAAATTCAGAACACAAAATTCATATTTCTGGAGCATCAAAACACAGATGGCCACACATTTAAAACCATATCAGACAGCATCATGTGTATCAAACAAAATGACTCCAAGTGCAAAATAAAGAAGACATGGTACATTGCCAATAAGTCCATAAATAAAAAAATAACCTGCTTCCCCCTCTCTAAAAAGTGGCCTATATAATTTATTTGGATATATTCACATAAATTTATATCCTATTTATACCCACCACCCTCCTCCTATCCACCAGTCATTGCTATGAATATGATATCATTGATATTAAAAGTGATGAGCTCAAGTTTTAAAATATATCTACACTGAAACTTTTCTTATTTAGTGTTCCTAGGCACAATTCGTTTAACAAAAGTTTATTTATTTATATATATATAATTAAAATCATGTAAAATCAGTAATATCTTTTTAAATTGATTTTGTTACAATTATAATGACTGTTTTATTTAAATTTATTATCTTTGTCAAGAGTTTTAGTTTTATATGTATTCAAGTTTTGAAAGCAACCTATAAGCAATTCTGTTTATTAATTAATATTTTTAAAAAAATCCAGATTTTTTATCAATTAGTGATAGATGAAAATTCCTCAACACCTTTCAATTTAGATGGCTAAACATTTTAAATATCTTAATAGCTTTTGGAATAGAAAAATAAAATTATATTTTTGACTTGCTGTACAGACACATTAATATGTAATTGTTGCTATATTTAACAAGTTAAGATGAAAGAGAATTTCATTATTGTAACATAACTACTTCAACTAAAATGAGATATATACCTTACATTAATGTAATTTTTTTTTCATTTAAAGACATTCTATAATATTTTGAAAATGCAAAGGATCAATGATATGTTTTTCAACTTTTTAAATGTGATAATAATAAATTTAAAATTATAAAAAATATCTTCATTAAAATGGATATGTGAAGCAATAAAAAGGAATACGCTTTATAATAAAAAATTAAAGCTAACCAAAGTATGTTTTTTTTAAAAAAAAACATCCCAAATTACATTGTAAAGATTGTATCAAAGATGTTCTAAAGATATACAATATTCATTGCTTTCAGTGAAATGAAAATGATTGCTGAGGATACAGGTAAGGTATTCAAGATTTTTAGAAAGCAATTTGTTGAATAAAAAATCAAACTATAACAAGAGAAAATATTAAATAAACTAACTAAATACCAATAATATATATGCAGGTATTTGTGGTTAATGGGTTAGTTAATACAGTTATAACAAAACTCACCTTCTAAAATTAGAATGGCTATATTTATTTACTAGTTACTGCTAATGATATACTATATGCATATATTTAAGTATAAATGCATATTTTTTATTAATAAGAGATATTTTTAATAACAATTCATGCATTTTAAAATTAATTTTAAATAATAATGTTTTAATTTGAATTTTACAATAAGCATGTAACATATGGTTGAGAACTGCATATATTGATTACAAGGATTATTATTATAATACATGTAAAAAGACACAATAAAAAACATTTGCAGAGAAAAAATAGGAAGTGCTTCCATCAAAATATCTTAAAGCTTGTACTTGATATTTAGAAAAAATAATAGAAATATCTTAAAGATAATTTTTTGAATGTTAATGCAAACAAACAAAAAAATTATTTGATCATAATAAGTGTATGTAAAATATTTGAATGCCCATAGTTATGCCTTACATAAATACAGTATTAGTCCTGAGTGTACATTTTTCTGCTTGTATCAACAAAAACGCCGATATTTTTTTTGTAATTTGTATTATTAAATTTATTGAATAAAAAATAAGATGAAAGAGAAAATATAAAACTATAAAAAAAAAAAAATCAATAAAAAAAAATAAATAAATAAAATTTGTTATTTTTGATAACAGAACAGAAAAGAATACATACAAAAATAATAATCTATTGTAATTTTATCAATAAAACAAGACCAAACTAATAGATTGCAGCAAATATAAGAGAAATAGATGTTTATTTAACAAATTATTAATATATATTTATATGTATTGCTTTAGGAACTGATTCTTGGCAAATCAATTGCCATATTCACTTTCAGATCTACGATCTGGAGTACAAATTAGATTTGTTCAATTGTGAAATACTTGCAGCTACTAAACAGAATGAGAATTTGTCCATCAAATAACCATCCTATATCCATATCAGCTAGTTAATCAATATTGATTAGCAAATAAATATTCAAAGAGCAAAACAAGTAAGACATATTTTGTTTTAAAATGAAACTTTATCTAAACTATTATTTAAATAAGTATGTTATCCAAAACTATTTACAATTAGATGAACATATTTTTTTATAAATCAAATGTCAAATATGTTTATAGATTCAATGTGCTATTTACAGTTAAAACAAATTTAGCTATGAGACTTCTTCAAAATAATTTTTCAAGGAAAACTTCTTGTGAGGAAAATAAATATAAAATAAGAGCTAAGTGTAAATAAAAAAAGTGATCTTAATAATAAATACTGAGATTTTCACCTGAATAGTAATATCACATAAAATTTTAAAAATCCCTCAAAAATCTAGAGCTACAGTTTATTTGCTATTTATTTAATATATTTTTAGAAAACAATATCAAAATTAAAAACAGGAGAGATCTCATTCAGAGGTGTTATTGGTTTTCAAATCATTATAAATTTGTAATCATCTTTTTTTTCTATAGTTACTAAGATCTGCATTTGTGGAAAAATATTACTACAGATCAAAATCTCATTTGATGTATAAGAATACATATCTACTATATTTTAATATTAGCAATTCATTGAGTTACTTTCTTTAAATGCAAATCTGGTTGGAATAAAATTGGAATAATAGACTTAATATATTACTGGCTAATCATACTGTCTTATGTTTCTGGATTTAGCTAATCATAGAAGTTTTCTAACTCTACATGAATTATCTTGATTGTTATCGAGTTTGACAAATTAAATATGTAACTATTATTAACAGAAATGATCTTCTAAGATCTACAAAAATGATTTTATTTATTGACTTTAAACTATTTATGCATTTTCCAATATTGCATCAATATTATATGCCTAAGACATATACATTAAAGTGTTGAACTCTTAATCATGGAAGGTCATGTTGACAAACATTATATTATCAATTAATCTAAGCAGCTTTTAAATAAAGCATGTTTTCTAAATCTTGAATAAAATCCTCAAGAATTGGTTTGAAAATTATATGATATATCAGGAATAATATATTACATTTCAATTATTTATGTTATATACATAATTTGCTTATCCAGAATTTTGATGTTAATTTCTAAAAAATTGTGTATAATAATTTTATGAATGATAAGGTTAGTTTCAGTTGAAACATATTATTTATTATCAGTTCAACTAAAATGAATAAACATGAAATTAACATTATTGTTTTTTATATCATACATAAATTTGGATAAATTAAATATTTTAATAAGATTAGGCTGATTATGTTCCTTATCAGTCTATTCTATAATAACCAATTTCTGATGAAAAGATGAACTTAGTAAACATCACACACTTTTCTTTATACAATGTCCAATTGAGAATATAGCTACTATAATGACTCAGTGGTCTTTGCAAGTAGGTTTATTGTTTTTGTGTGTGGTGCTCTAAACTATTCCATATAGTTGGTTGACTGAATTGTTTGAGGGAAATAGCTACAGTTTGCCTAACCCACTGTAATTTGCTACAGAGCAATGATATGGCAGCTGCAAAACCTTTTGTAAAGTTGACAGTAGGTAAATAATATGTAATTTTTGTTGTAATGAGTACATTAAATAGGTGCACTTTTGAATACCGAGATAAGTATCCAATTGATAAAGATGTAGCTATGTTTGCTGCTTTCTGTTTGAGCTTATTTTGTAGCTCATTCTATGCACACCCAGGTAAAATGGGAATCTGAGAAATAAAAATAGATTTTCTTTGATATAGCTGTGTGTAGAATTTGTTAGTATAGATTAACCATGCTGATGTTTTACTTAGGTTGAATTGTAATTTGGGCATATCTGTGTAATATTGTAGTATTCTTTCTAATATTGGCATTTCTTTATGTGATGTTAAAAACACTATTTTGTGGTGTTAATATTCCTAGTAACTCATTTTCAGCATATTTTATGAGTGGATTTATATATATATAAAATAGCAGTACACAGAGTGAGGACTCTTGTAAAATTGATTGTGTGGGAGTAAAGGATGTTGTGTTTCTGCTGCAAATGTGAGGTGTATCTCTTGTTTGAGGAAAAGTAGGAACAAAAGGAGAACTACCAGTAGTATCATCATTATTACATTTCAAAAAGGAACTTTATTCAGACTAGAAAAGCAGGTTACATTAATACTTTCCATATACATGTGTTTACATTGATATTTCTGAGGATTATGTATATTGTGGATAAGTTTTACAAGTATTTACAGATATAAACTGGGTGAGCAATGGATTGTTTGTTCTAAGTTATAATCCTAAATTTGTATGACCTGAGTTAGTTTTTTTTTAATGCCATTGGTGTGAATGCATAGTGGATTAGAAATCTCTGCTTGAAATATTGGTATTTATGCTTAATGATGTTATAGCCTGTACACATGTTACTGTCAACTTGGAGTAGTGTGGATGGGTGTCCAGAGCCCAGTGGAATATATCCCCAGGTCAATGTGTGCTGATGAATAAGACAAATCTTTCTTTTCTTAATGGTAAAATATTATTTAAGTTATATGGTGGTTTCTTGATAAACCTGGGAAAGTGATATAACAGTTAGTGAGTATGATGTGCAGGTTTCATTAGTGTAATCCGTGTATGAAACTCACTGACCAATGGCAGGTCAGATATTGGATATTGAATGATATTATATGTATATAGGTGAGATAGTTTTGGACTGGATCAAGCTCTATTTGTTCCAATTTCTGCAACCTAATATATATCTTTCAAAGAATAAGAATACTGTGGAATATAAGGGTAGAATGACTAAGATTTTATGCAAAAGAATGGCTCAGGATGAGAGATTGTCCAGAGTGTCAGAGAAAAGAGTAAGATTAAGTCAAGTTAAATTAAATGATGTAGAATTGATGAGTATAAGCAAAGATTGATAAGTGAGGCATGCTGCTTACTATGGAACATGACAGAGTTGGAAGGCAAAAAGCCTTGACCAATCAGAAGTAGAAAGATTATTAGATGAATTTATTTTGATATGAATCCATTTTGACATGAATGATTGATAATTAACTTTAAAATCTCCCTTTAAAACAGTTGGATGGGAAAAGAGGAAAGCAAATAGTTGTCACAATAATGGCTGAAATAGCAGTAGGACCAGGAGGGATATAAATGTAATATTTAGTGTTGTAATATGGCTGTGAAATGTGGTGATTCCAGGAGTGGTGAAGATGTGTCCTTGGAGCAGGCACAGAAGCCCTGTCTACTGAGGTAAGCAGCAGGGTCAATATATAATCCATTGTATATTTCATCTCAAGCAATCCAAGCATGTGAGGTTGTATATTGCTTACCCACTTTTTTAATTGTAAAAGTTTAGCTATTGAATAGATACCTTGAACATTAAGTGCAATAATTTTTAGTTTCATTTATCAGGGATTTTTAGGGTAATAAATTCTAGTTGTCAGTCAGGAATCCAAGCATGTGAGGTTGTATATTGCTTATCCACTTTTTTAATTGTAAAAGTTTAGCTATTGAATAGATACCTTGAACATTAAGTGCAATAATTTTTAGTTTCATTTATCAGGGATTTTTAGGGTAATTAATTCTAGTCGTCAGTCAGGATATGTATAAACTCTAATGTTTTCAGAAAGGTAATGGTTGATCAGTAGCTAACAATCTTTCCAAAACAACTGTTGAGTGAATTTGTTGCATTGATGAGAGGTAGAGATTGATTGATCTATGGAGTCAGCTAGGGGCATTCAGTTTGCAAAAGAATATGACTAGTTTCTACAGAGTCCATGCCCCTTAACAGTCAACTATATCTATTTTTTTTTTAAGTTAATGAGTCTTTTTGGGAGTGGAGAGCATCTGGGATTTCTTTTTGTTTCATTTAAGTGTTGGGGGAAAAGATGGCTGGTAGAGGTGATAAACATGGAAAAATTGTCTCCATGATATGGGCTGAGATTTTATTGCCATGTGTAAGCTTATAAATAAGAGCTTCTGGGACAGTGTTGGAAATAATATTATCTGTCAGGGATTGATTGTATATCATTTAAGCTGTCACCATTATCTACCAAGTAGAACATCAAATCAATAGGTGGAGGATCAAGATTAAGGGTGGGTGAGTTTTGGGGATAGGTAATGTGTGCATGGATAAACTCTTGGCTATCAGTGGACATAATCATGGAAAGATTTACTGTTGGCTGTTCATTGTTGATTTGAGGATTTCAGTGATCAGTTAGTTTTCCTGAAAGTGAAGTTTTGAAATTGGCACATTGAACTGCTAAATGACTCCAATTGGAGACAGGAGTAGCACTGGCATTTCAATCTTCTGATATATAAGCATAGGATAGCTTCTTGATCATTTGTGTTAGAATTATGTTTAGATCAATGCCATGGTGCTGTTGCTATTTGAAATCATAGCTATTACTAAGGATGTGTACAGGAGTATCCTTTATATATATATATTGTGCCCTTTTCTATAGGTCAGTAATAGTTCATAACAGTCAATTACTAAAAATTTTAAATTTTAGAATATGTTCTTTTAATACATTAATTATAGTTTGTCGATTATATTTTTTAAAGTACAATTTAAAGCTAAAGAAAATACATGGTATATAAAATTATAGCGAATTATTTAAAAAATAGTTAAGTAAAGTTTAAAATATTGTTTCATATGGTTGTAAAAGCTGGCCATATTAAATAACACAGCTATAAAAATTAAAAGTATATTTAATAAGCTCAATTTTAATAGTCTTAAATGTATAGATAAATAAATGTTATACAGTATTTGAATTTGTAATCATATTTAATAATCAAAATTAATATAGTATATTTTTAAAATAAACTTTATGGTGGTGAAAATTATATATAATTCTATATTTTCTAAATTGTTCTTCCAAAGTTTATAATTATTTTATATAATATAATAAGTGTATCAATTTTATAAATCTGGGCAGAGAAATAGATTAAAAATCATCTGTCAAAGTTATTAATCATGTGACTTTTAATGTATACTTTCACACACAAGCTTGTTAGAATTTAATAACAAAGTTTGTGTATTATAGAGTTGGATATAATGATTATTTATCATAGAAGTGAATATTAAAATATTACGTAGTTATTTCCAAATGCTTAAATGATGTGATAAAGACGAATACATTCATAATATAAAAATTAAATATTTTATTTAAATAAAAATAGATAAACTGAATATTAAGAAATGGAATAAGTTATTAAATGTTATTTTAAAAGTTATTTTAAAAGATTAAATAATTTAAATAAAGTTATAATTGAATTAAAAGTGGTATTTTAAATAATATTTTTTAAATTTTATTACGTCATAATTTCTAATTTTGAAATTCAATTCTATTGAAATTGAAAATATGTAAATTTGTTCTCAAGCTAAAGTAAGAATTAACCAATAGGAATAGGTATTCTTACAGACTATAAATATGATTTGCACGGGGTTATCGGGGGAGATTAATAATGTACTGAAACCAGAGAAAGGTAAATTATAGCTATCAAAGAGATAGTATTTTAAAATTATTATTTTAGTCAATTTTAGAGCTCTCTCATAATTTATTTACAAAAACTAATTAATATTTTAAAAGTAACTTGCAAAAAAGAGAGTGTAAACTAAAAAATATTTTAATAATTTCGTTTAACATGCTTTGTTAAATTTTTTAAAGTTCCTTTATCAGTCGTATTTTATCTAAAAATTTAACCTAAACTTCGCAATAAAAAATGGATATACTGTGGAATAAAATGGATAGAAATTGTAATACTGTAAAAATGTTTGGAATATTTGTTGATACAGCTTTATTAATGCATAACCGAAGAACTGTTTTGGTACATAAAAAAACTACAGCTCGGACATTATACGGAGTCTAAAAATTTTTATTGAAATGTATTATTTATAAGCTTATCCAAGATTTATTTTTTTAAATAGTAATAAGACAATTATATTTCATGAATTATTTTATATAATATGATATTCAAAGGAGTAAAATGTTATATCCTTTCTGAAGGTAACATTTTGAAAAAAAAATATTTTCAAGAATTAAAGACAGAACCCAGGAGAATATGTTACAGAAGCATTTTTGATATTAAAATATCCAGTCTTAGAATTATTTAAAATGTATTTAGAAAAGATTTGTTTAAAAGTACTTTATTTTTAAAAGAGATTTATAAAAAATACCAAACGAAAGTTTAAATGTATCAAGAAGGAAACATATATAAAAAAGTGAACACATAGTTGGATAAAAGATGGATCCATGGAAATACAAATAGTACTTAAAAGTTTATCGAATATTTTTAAAGTTAAATTAGATGGATTGATGCATCGGATACGCAGAGAATATTGGTAGAGAAGATTAAGAAGCTTCACGGGATTAATTAATATTATGATTTAATAATTATCATCCTAAATATTAAAACCAAGGATTATTTTCTATAAATTTTACTAAATGGATTAATAATTATTTTATTTTAAACTTTAACGCGCTTGGAGGAGAACATTTTTAAAAACTCTAGAGAAAATAATAAACATTTTGGACTTATCAGGAACTATCGTCAAGAAAATATGTAATTATAGTTTTGATTCCTTTTATTTTGTTAACCTAGTTTAAATCTAAATTTTTATATAAGATTAGGAAAAACATAAAAACATTAGGTGTGAATTTTTTTTATATCTGCAATGCTCAAGTGGATAAAGGAAGCCTACTGAACACGATGACTAGATAAAGGTTATTGGTAATAATAATAACTATTGATAATTTATAATGTATATTTTTTTTGTTTTCTTTAGATCATCCATAAATTGGAAGAATGAAGTGTAAAAGTTTTTTTACTTATATGTACCACATTCCATACAACATTTTAAAAAACATTATGAGATAGGATTGATTTGAAAATATGCATACGACAATTTTTTTTTTATTAGTGATATAATCCAACATAACAAATAATTATGTGATTCTTTTAAAATTTTCATGTTATTGGATATTCAAATATTGTCTAAGTAGATTGTATATGATTAGACATATAGAATAATGAAGTAAGCAGACTTTTCTTGTGGAACAGCTAGATTGTTTAACTATTAATGAATTTTATTTATTGTTTTTGTAAATGCAGATAGTTATTTATCGATGTAAGATGTGGAAAATCTTGAGAAATAATGTTGAGATAGTGGCTTGGAAGTACTTAGTAAACAGGAAACCAAGATGATGTTTTAAGAAATAGGATGTTATAAGAAATGGAAATAATATTTAGTCTTTATGTGAATATCAGCATAGTTAACAAAGCCTTATGACTGATACACATTTTATTTGGACAGTGTTCATATTTCTTTAAATATTTGATGTTCTAATAAAGCTGAAGAAATAGCTTTAACACCGTCCCTGTACTAGAGGATATTAGGCAGGTAAATGTCATACCTCTTCACACTGTGTCATGATTTTGAGATATGTCAAGAGTAATACTCTAGCTTTCTTCCTTAATCCTATGCATCTGTTTTCGCTATCTTTATTTCATGTAACTGCATTGTTTAGTAAGATATGTTTAAGAGAAATGATAAATAATTTAGAACTTAGGTTATGCTATCGTTTTGTATAAGATTGGTTTATTTGCTTAGAAGAAATAGGATGTTATAACTTAAAATTGAAGATCCAAAGTATCCTAAGGAAAAAAAAGAATCATAGAATATATTTTGAATTTTATTTCGGAAATGAAATATAAACTTTTTTAAAATAAAGTATCTAAACAAAGATATTTTCTTTAAAGTGATAATAATTTTAAATGCTTTAGTATTATTTTTTTTTAGGAAAAAAATAAATATTGCATATTTTTAAAATACAATAGTACAAAGTAAATTATGTAAACAATATGCATAGTATATTTTTTGTTTATTGATTAACAGAAATATATTGATGATTATACTTATATCATACTAAAGTAAGGCTTAAAGAAGAATATATTATGATTAGTAAACATTGTGTGATAAATACTAAAATCTAGTACTGAATTTTGGATAATATTTTGTGTAACATCTTTGACTTTGCAAGATGGAATTTTTTTAATATTTTGAGAAGTCCATACTCATTATAAAATTTTGTTTTCTATAGAATGTTTTCTAAGTATGAATTTTTTAAAATAAGATAGTTTAATAATATTAAGGATAAAATGCTGTTGCTAATAAAGTAGATAACTATAATTGTAATAAGTTAACCATAATGAGAAATCAAATAGTAACATTTTTTTTAATTTTGTCCTAAATCTAAATAAAGATATAATTGAAATATAAATTATTTTCTTTATAACCCGGTAGATCAAACTGTAAAGTAAAAAAGTTAAGGATATCCACTGTAAATAGTGTAAATAAATTGTTTATTTATTTGTTGTTAGTAATAAACTTTGTTAAATTTTGTTATTTTCAAAAGTTTTGTGTCCAAGTTATTTATTTCTCCACATCGCTGCATGAAAACACGATATATGCATAATAATCTAAACAAATATATAATTTTGCACAAAAGATAAATAGAGAATTATTTTAAGAATTTTAAATATTTTATTGGTATTCATTATAATTAAATAATCATAATCTTACATTATTTTATTGGTCATAAATCAGTTATCACAATATTATATTAAATTATATGCTATCAGTTGCCACACATATTTTGTTTGTCAGATTATTAAAATGCTACCACGTATTTATTATATCATTACATGAAGATATAAGATCATATTATATTATTTCATTATTTTATTATGGTAATAAAATTATAGTAAAAAGAAAAGATATACAGAATTAGTTAAACAATGAAGAATATTATTATTATTATTTATTATTATTAGTTTAAGTGTAGTAGATTATGACATAAAATCCCTTCTCATATTTTGCTACCGTATTTTTAAATTAACTTAGAATAAACTCTATGAACCTGAGATTATTTTATTGAGCTAGATTATTACAAATAGAAGATTAAGACTTAATTATTAGTTTAATCTTAGTGAGTAGAAGTTATTAAAGTCGTAAGAATACTATGAGTTTGTTATTTGAAATAGTAATAAAGGGGGGATAGTGTTCTTATGCCATTGAGGTAGTATCCTGTGGGATATTGGCTCAATGTAATCTATCTTGTCACCTGTATTTTCACTTCAAGTCTCATGAAAATATTAAATATTTATTTAATTTATTTTTATAAACTGAACCTTATTCGTATTTTAAATTTGAGCTAGTGAAACATTTTAATTTCAATGCTGAATATTTTATTTATTAATTATTAACTGAGCTAGAACCCGTTTTATTTCATATCATATATTATTTGGAAGTGAGGATGCACGAGATTACAGGTTAGAATATATATATATATATATGGAGTGATAAGCTATAACTATGCTAAATGGCTGCATCATACATTGGAAATTGTGAAAGGTATATCCTAAGTAGGTGTTTTTGAGCACCCCTGTGACACAGTTGTAGCCATTTGGATCCATTGTAATTAAGGTAAAGTTTCCAACTGATTTTATTTATGCTTAAAATCAGTCTATCTGTGCAGTCTGAAAGAACTTGATTATCAAATACCTGGGATTTGGATGGAAAGAAATACATACAAAAGTATCCATCACAGCCCATGCAAGGATATTGCATGAAATAATAATTGCTTAGAAATAATAATAGTAGAAAAAATTATGAACCTAGTAAAAAAGAAATATTTTAAATGCTGCAAATAATAACAATAATAATAATAATAATAATAATAATAATAATAATTACTATTATTATTATTATTATCATTATCATCATCATCATCTTTCAAAAGGATTTTATTGCATATAATAAAAAAAAAGGTTACATTTATAACTATTTTACCACATGCAGATGAATTGATGTTAATATAAATAAATTGAAAATTGTAATTTGGGAGGGGGGCAACAAAAACAAAGGATATGCATGAAGTTTACAAATTTGAGTTTACATTATATATATATACATCCAATCAGTTTTGTGCACTCATAAGGCTTTTAGTTCTGTTTTTTATTAGTATTTTTTCATCAATCATTTTGAGCGTTGTTGCAATATAGACCAAGTGGCTGTGTATATCTCTTCGGATACAATTTTTTCATCCCTTAAGTGGAGTAGTTCCATTTTGTTCCAGAATGTATTTGGATGTCTTCTTGGATTATTGTTGTACATGAAGGAGCATCTTGTACACCATAGTGAAAATAATGTAAAAATACTTGCTTGAAGATGTGGGTAACTACCTTTAACAAATGATTGTAAAATGGTATGAAGTCACAATTTCTTTGTTTTTCTATGACATAACTAGTGCATGTCTTCTGTGATGGGATGAATGAGTGAATATGGGCAGGTAAAAAAGAAAATGTTCTTTTGTCTCAGTTTCACTATGACATAACCAGAATATGTCTTCTGTATTTATGTAATGCCTTCTGTATCCATAAAAGTGTAATGTTGATAGTGCTTCAAGATTTAATTTGAGCAGAAAATCATAATATTTGGTTCTAATGACCAGAATTTGAATTTTTGGGTTAGTTGTCTATTGTTAAAGTTTAGAATTGGTTTTTTATCATTGAAGGGAAAGCAAATTGTCTGGTATACATACCAATATTTAAATTTATCTTGAGGGTATACATACCAATATTTAAATTTATCTTGAGGTGGTGAATAAGTAAAGTTTGGAATGTTGAGAATTAGTGTAAGCAAGGTTTTCCAGTAACCATTGACTGGTGGCGGTTTATCTGTTGGAATAATCGTAAAACATTTCTTGTATGGAAATAAATGAGCACAAGCAGAAATAAGATTTAATGTCCTTTGAATGTTAAAAATATTTATTGAATGTAGTCCCAAACCATTTTATATTAGATGAGCTTGAATATGTTTTAATGAAATTGAAACAATATTTTTCCCAACAGCAACTTTCTACATAATGAGTTTATTTTACTAGTAAAAGATTTATTGTATAGTATTATTGGAGAATAGTATGTGATTCGAGTCATAATTAATAGATTAAACAGGGATACTTTTGAGTATAATGATAGGTAAGATTTTGAAAGTCAATCAATTATGTTTTCAATTTTATTTTTAATTTTGTCTTGTGTTTGTTGACACATTTCTAGATTGCTCAAATAGAAAAGGAATCCCACAAAAGAGCTAGATTTTCCTTTAAAATGTTGTATGTGAAATTATCCTGTATATATTAACCATGCAGACGATTTATTCGTGTTAAACTCCAGTTTGTATTTGTTAGTGTATGAATTAAGAATTTTGAATAGAGTTGTGGTCTGTTTTTTAGAGGTTAAAAAAATTGAGACATCATCCATGTAGGCAATACAGGAGATGTTTGCTGTCAGACCAGGTATGTATATGCCCAATAATTCTTTCTCTATCATATTCAATAGGAGATTGATATAGATAGTAAAAAAGAGAGCACTTAGTGGAGAACCTTGTGGAATTGAACAGTAAGGTACAAAAGAGGGTGAATTCTTACCATTGAGTGTAATATGTATTTCTTGACAATAGAAGATTGGTGATTAAATATATTAAGGATCTCGGTATTGCTATGTCTGCTAATGCTTCAACAAGGAGTTCAATCGGAATCATATCAAATGCTGATTTTATATCCAGTTGGATCCCAAGTGGACTATATTTTTTATTATTTCTGACAGAATCAATAACTGTTTTCAATAGAAAGGCTGCTTGCATTATAGATGAGCCTTTCTTAGCAATCTGCATTTTAGATAGTATAGGTATAATATAGGATTCCATTTTGTCTTTTAATGATTGACTCCAGCAGTTTGATACCCAGTGAAAAGATTGATATGGGCCTTAGATTGTTTAGTGGAGTTATTTTTTTCATGTGTTTTGGTAACTGGTACTAGAAAAATAGGGTATAATCCATGTATATGATAGACTTTTTTTGTTAGAAAGTTTGCTAGATTATATAGTTTATGTGCAGTAGGTTTTTCTAAATGCCTAAATACAAAGTAAGGTATACTATGCATTCCTGGGTGACAGGAGTTTGGTGTAGATGCTAATTTTTAAATAAAGTTCTTCACATGATCACTATCTCATACTAGCACAATAATTGTTATTAAACAATTCAAAACAAAACAACACTCTCCATATAGTAGTGCCATCTTGTGCTAACAAGAGCAATCAATGGATGCCAGAAGGCTTGTGCATAAAATCCCTATCTAATGCCTACTCATCCAATATCCCCAGACTAGTTTCTGGCTTGTGGCCTTCATCAGTGAGGAGCCTTGGATCTGAGAGCACTGCACCTAGATCTTAGGATCTAATGCAACCCTCCAGCACCCACCTTTTAACTCTATTTAACTACAAAACTATGAGAATGAAATTGAAAACACTATTAATATTTTCAATCCAAGCTCAATAGCTTATATAGTCATATGGGTCTGAACTCAATTCAGTACCCATACATTTTGGTGTCTTTGGCTCTTTAACAACCATAGCCACCACTATCCTATTAGGCAGGATTGGTGTTAAACCACTAAACATCACATGATCACTATCTCATACTAGCACAATAATTGTTATTAAACAATTCAAAACAAAACAACACTCACTCTCCATATAGTAGTGCATCTTGTGCTAACAAGAGCAATCAATGGATGCCAGAAGGCTTGTGCACAAAATCCCTATCTAGTGCCTACTCATCCAATATCCCCAGACTAGTTTCTGGCTTGTGGCCTTCATCTGTGAGGAGCCTTGGATCTGAGAACACTGGAGGGTTGCATTAGATCCTAAGATCTAGGTGCAGTGCTCTCAGATCCAAGGCTCCTCACTGATGAAGACCACAAGCCAGAAACTAGTCTGGGGATATTGGATGAGTAGGCACTAGATAGGGATTTTGTGCACAAGCCTTCTGGCATCCATTGATTGCTCTTGTTAGCACAAGATGGCACTACTATATGGAGAGTGTTGTTTTGTTTTGAATTGTTTAATAACAATTATTGTGCTAGTATGAGATAGTGATCATGTGATGTTTAGTGGTTTAACACCAATCCTGCCTAATAGGATAGTGGTGGCTATGGTTGTTAAAGAGCCAAAGACACCAAAATGTATGGGTACTGAATTGAGTTCAGACCCATATGACTATATAAGCTATTGAGCTTGGATTGAAAATATTAATAGTGTTTTCAATTTCATTCTCATAGTTTGTAGTTAAATAGAGTTAAAAGGTGGGTGCTGGAGGGTTGCATTAGATCCTAAGATCTAGGTGCAGTGCTCTCAGATCCAAGGCTCCTCACTGATGAAGGCCACAAGCCAGAAACTAGTCTGGGGATATTGGATGAGTAGGCACTAGATAGGGATTTTGTGCACAAGCCTTCTGGCATCCATTGATTGCTCTTGTTAGCACAAGATGGCACTACTATATGGAGAGTGTTGTTTTGTTTTGAATTGTTTAATAACAATTATTGTGCTAGTATGAGATAGTGATCATGTGATGTTTAGTGGTTTAACACCAATCCTGTCTAATAGGATAGTGGTGGCTATGGTTGTTAAAGAGCCAAAGACACCAAATGTATGGGTACTGAATTGAGTTCAGACCCATATGACTATATAAGCTATTGAGCTTGGATTGAAAATATTAATAGTGTTTTCAATTTCATTCTCATAGTTTTGTAGTTAAATAGAGTTAAAAGGTGGGTGCTGGAGGGTTGCATTAGATCCTAAGATCTAGGTGCAGTGCTCTCAGATCCAAGGCTCCTCACTGATGAAGGCCACAAGCCAGAAACTAGTCTGGGGATATTGGATGAGTAGGCACTAGATAGGGATTTTGTGCACAAGCCTTCTGGCATCCATTGATTGCTCTTGTTAGCACAATATGGCACTACTATATGGAGAGTGTTGTTTTGTTTTGAATTGTTTAATAAAGTTCTTGGGAGTAAATAAAGTTCTTGGGAGTAAATACTGTATCTTCTTCTGGCTCATTAAGAAAAAATGGTGCAGGATTGAATTTTTTCTTCTCTTGAAATTTGGATTTGGAAATGAGTGTAGAGAGGTAGCAACATGTTGTAACCAGAGATTATATCCTCTTTATTTTAACTGCTGTTGGTTTGTGAGTTGATGGTTTTGTCCCAGTGCCTACAGAATATGGTGTCTGGACCATGAGTGTGTCTGCCTCAAAAAGATTTTTATTTTCTTTATTGCCAGGTATTCTCTAAGTTTTTCAGAGACTGATTGATAATATTTCTTCAGGGCAATCACATTTGAACAGCCTTGTTTATTTGTTGTACTGTTTATGATTCTCTTGGGTGTTTCATCTACAAGAGGTAGAAGTCTTGTGGAGGCTAGGGTGGTCTTTGTTATGATATCAATTGTATATGAAATAATGTTAACAAAGGCAATCCATGTTTCCACTGGATCCCTTTTCAATGTCTCAGTTTAATGAGATATATATATATATTTCTGAGAATAAATGTTCTGAGGTTTGAAATGGAAGGAGCACTCTAAATTGTGTTTCCAATAGATGTTATTGAACTGTGTATAAAATCATTTTTCAGCAAAACAATAATTTCAGAATGATCTGATAATGATGAGTTGTTTTATTGTTAGGCTGATCATGTGATGTAACACTGGTGAGTAAAAAACTATCTCAATGATGAAAACCTGCCATTATTAAATGTGACTGAATTGTGTGGGAGATAGACTTCCCCATTCATAAGTGGTATAGCTAGCAAGTGCAACCATTTTGTGATAAACCCATTATATGACATGTTGAAATCACCAAATGAAATTAATGGATGTGATGAGGATGCTATTTTGGAATTTATAGTTTAAATAACTTTATTAATTGCTGTATGATTTGGAGGTAAATAGACAAATGTTTACATTTAATCTAACTGTTTTATCATGTAAGGTTATAATTAATATGTGTGCATCTATGTGTATATTATTTTGAATGAATAGAAGGGGCAGGTTTTCATTACTACTACTTCTGTTCCTACTGAGGATGAGAATGATGCTTGAGAGAATGCTGAGTATCCTTGATTATTAAGATAATTAGATGGATTAATCTGAGATTTATTATAAATTTTTGTTTGAAGTAGCCCTAGCAAATGAGGCTGTACAATTTCAAGCCATTTTACTAATTGATGTTTTTTCCTGTGAGTTTAATCCCCAGATATTTAATAATGCTATTTTTTATTTTCATTATAATATCACTCAAAAAACAAAACACATCTGTTACCATAATTAGATTGTAATTTTATGTAATTTAAATAACTTACACAAACTACAATGACAAAGAATTTTTAAGTCTCCCTCCCTCCTGTGATAATTTTCACCCATTTTCTTTTTTTATTAGTGCTAAGATCTTCATCTGAAGTGCATTCAAACTCATTATCCATTGAACTCATATTTGCTTTTATGTTTTTGATTTAGTTTTTTAAAATGATAACTGTTGCTATAGATGGGTATAGGAGTTCCTTTTAAATATATAAGTTGAAAGGCAACAACAACTCTGAATGGTTGCATTAATTTATTGAAGTCATTTTTTGTGTAATTTAAGTATGGATTTTAATTATGCCAGTAATAAGGTCTTCTCTATGTTGGTTAACTTTTGTTAAAGCATATTTTCCTAACTTGTTTTATCAAATTTATCTTTTTGTTCCTTGCTATAGAATTCAATAGCATGGTAGTGAGGATTTGGACGATCAGCAATGCACAATATAGAAGCCCATGAATTATTTGTACTTAATTCTTTCTAAGAAACCAATACACTGAACAATTTATATCTGTAATTGCAAGGATAACACACCAATCAGTAAAGAAACATTTAAAAGACATAAAAACAAATCCCATGGGATAGTCGTATTAAAGCATTCAGATATTTTTGTTAGACTTTCATTGGTCCAGATCTTTTCTATTGTGTTAACTGGTAATGGATCAGATTCTGAAATCATATCTAGTTTCATGAGCTCATTCACTGTAGAATGATGAAAATTTTGATACTGGAGTTTGATTTTTTTCCACGTTCCAAGAAGTAGCTTCTTTTTTAATGGATACTTTGATTGCATTAGTGTTAAGCATGGCTTGCTGCATTCAAAGAAATCGCCAAATTGAAGTTAAAAAAATATAAGTGCTTGCACACAAATTCCTGATCAGATGAGTTTTCTTAAGTTTAAAAAGCTATATCTACTGAGACTCAGTGCAGTTTATTTTAAATAAAAAAAAGTTTGTTTGCACACAAATTCCTCATCAGATGAGTTTTAAGTTTAAAAAGCTATATCTACTGAGATTCAGTACAGTTTATTTTAAATAAAAAAAATTTTAAGTTCAATTATTATTAAAAATAGATCATATATCCTACTGATTTCTATAATTACCAAACCAGCTGGTGTATGTGCACTTCTTCTTCTCCTCCTCCTTCTTCTACTTCTTTATTATTATTATTATTATTATTATTATTATTATTATTATTATTATTATTATTATTATTATTATTATTATTATTATTATTATTATTACTATTATTATTATTATTATTATTATTATTATTATTATTATTATTATTATTATTATAATAATAATAATAATAATAATAATAATAATAATAATAATAATAATAATAGGTTTCAAAAGGTACTTTATTAACCAAAGATTATACATGGTTAAACAGGTGATACATAGTTTCACTGGGCTTACATATTGAAAATGATTATTACATATGTCTTTGTATTGGATTGCATATTTCAGGAAGTTTTGATCTCTCGTGGATTGGTCTGCTGCAGTTGTATGTGTGCAGAGTTTGTTATTTTTATACTGTGTGGAGCTTCATGATAATTGTTTCCTATTTGGTATTGCATAGGCAAACCTGGTCATGCATCAACATTATTTTCTTTATGTGAAAAGTTCATTGTTTTTATTCAAGGTTGGCTGTTATGATAATTTGTTCTGATTATGTGAAATTGCACGTATAATCTGATCATGTTTTGGAGCATCCATTTATTAAGTATCAGGAATTGTATTTAATAATTATGCATAAATCTTCTGGAAGGGAGGGATAAGAAGAAAAACTATTGGCTAAGGTCAAACTATAGAACAAATAAGTTTATTGCTATGGCCAGTAAAATGTGGATTCATCTATAGTTTTGCCATGTGTTTGAGCAGGGATCAGGTGGCCACATATATATTTGGGCTGGTGATTAACTTGTCCCTATTCTGCATAAGCATTAGTTTGTTTTCAAATTTATCTGGATGTCACCTGGGGTTGTTTCCTAGGAGGGAGGGGTGCATTTGGTGCACCAGAGTACATGCAATGCAAATGTGGTGGCTCTAATTGCTGATGTTGTCTTGTCTTTGTGGATAGCCATTATTTGTTCCATTATGGTATTGCTCCTCCTGTATTTGCTGTAGAGTATGTTTCTGCCCTATTCTAATGCTCTGCAATTATATATGAGGTGCTATAGTATTTTTTCCAACTGATGGCATGCATATAAAGGGTCCACAGATATATACATTCTCTTGTGAAACAAAAAAAAATATTGGTAATGCAAAAAACTTTGGCTCCAGTGCCCACCTCTGGTATTCCTTCAGCAGCTGTTTTTGGATATTTTTTCCAACTGATGGCAAGGGTCCACAGATATATACATTCTCTTGTGAAACAAAAAAAAATATTGGTAATGCAAAAAACTTTGGCTCCAGTGCCCACCTCTGGTATTCCTTCAGCAGCTGTTTTTGGATATTCCCAGTATCAGCAATGCATCTTCATGTAGTTTTAGCTGGTGTGTGTCTGATCTACATTGGTTTATCAACCTATATCAGGTGCATTAGTTTGGGAAACTGAGTGAGTGTGGCAATTATTGCATTCCAGGTATTCAGTATATGAAAGATGCTTAGACTATGTAAGCCAAGGCAATTTCTGATAAGCGGTCTGTTAAGTTTCTTCATTGAAATAGCCACTGTTTTCCTGCCCCATATTAGCTGGTTACATAGGGTATTGATGTTTCTTAGAAATTCCATAGATAATTTGATTATTGGTATATTGTATGTTATTTTTTGGTATTATAAGTTTGTTAATCAACTGGACTTTTTTGAGTATATTGACAAATATACCTTAACCAGGGATTGAGCTATTCACTTGGCTTCTTCTTTTAGTTTAGTTTGTATTTTGCAATTGATCCTAGATAAAACAGAAATCCTAATAATGGGGTTGAGTTGGACTGATATATGGATCCACATGACTTATCAGTGAATATCGATCAGTCTGCAGTTTTGGCCAGGTTGATGCCATCACCATATCATGCTGTATAATCCTCAAGCACCTTTTGCAACTGCAGTATTTCTTTTTTGGATGTTAAGAAAACTGTGGTATAATCCATATATCAGACATGTCACATTTTGTATTGCCCCCCCCCCCCGGTATCTAGAACCCTTTGAAAGTCTGATTAAGTTGCTCAATGAGTGGATTAATATAATAAGTGAAAAACAATGAGCTGAAAAAAGACCCTTGTGATATTTACTGTGTTGGGATGAATGATGGTGAATTTCTACTTAGAGCAAGATGTATCTCTGTTTACTAAAAGGTTTGCTATTAAATATAGCATTGCATTGGGTATGTCTGTCTGCTTGAGCATGATGTTTAAGAGCTTGACTATGTTGACTAAATCAAAGACGGATGCTTACCATGGGGCTGTATTTCTTTTTCCCTCAGATGGAGACCATTATAATTGAACAATAAGGTTCCTTCAGTAGTTGAAGATTTTTTTTGCAAATTGTGTTTCGCTAATGAGTGGTAATAACTATAGCTCTACTTTGTCTTAAATAACCTTTTCTAATATTTTAATAGGTAGTAGCCCATTAATATAGGTCTTAGGCCTCTGGGTGTTGGTATATTTCCCTTTTTGTTATTGTATGGCACTATGACTATAGGATAGACCCCCACTTCTGGCTTATTTCTTGCACTAAGTTGGCTAAATCACTAAGGTATTTATCCATGAACTGTCTAAGATGTTTGAGGACAAATAGGGCTATTCCTAGACTGCCTGAATGGCAAGTGTTCATGCTGGCCCTTTTGTTTGTGAATTCTCCAAACATCCTGGCTAGAAGCCATGTCTGCTGCATATTTGCTAGCTTATTTCTGTAATATTGGAATAGGGACTAAATGATGTTGTGTCCAGTGAAGGTGCCATCTTCCATTTGTATGGCTATTGGACACTTTTATGTCTGGTATATAACCCAGGGTCTATATGATGTGTCTGTCTGCCCATGTGTGTTGTTGTGTGATGCATAATCTGCTCTTTTTGATTTTGAGATAGTTTTTTGAGTGCTTCACATGCTTTACCGTAGGTATAAGTTAGTTTGCGTATGTATATTTGTGTGTGTTGCATGTGGCCATTATCATAGTTAGCCATTGGTGTATCTGTTTGGCATATTGTAGGAGCTTTGATGGCAAAGGTTGATTTTTAACCACATGATTGATATTGAAAGACTGCATGTTAATAAAGGCCAGATACTGTTGCAATGGATCTAGATTCATAGTTTTAATTTTTTCTAACATGATAGATGTCTCAGAGAAGATAATTTCTGAAGTGGTTGTTGAAATCAATACTCTCATTGTTCTTGCTAATTTGAGGTAACAGTTTTATATTGAATCCAGATTTATTGTGACCAGTTGAGCTGAGTGGTCAGAGAAGTCTGTAGGGATGAGTTCTAATTCCATGAGGTGATGCAAGGCTGGAGTAGAAGCACAGATCTATTAAGGTTGCAAACCATCCATTGTGGACAGACATTGCATGATCAGATAAAAAATCCTGGCCACTGACCAAGGGCACAGCTAACTTGTGCAGCCATTTCTAGATGAATTCCTGATATGATGAATTGCATTCACCAATTAAGATAGTCGCATTGGCTGTGGTAGCTAACATGGAATTGATGGTTGCAATTATTGTTTCTATTTTTTGTTTTTGTACTGGCATGAAAATGAATATTATATTGATTGTGATAAATTTTGTGGCATAGTGCAATGATAAAAAAATTTGTATTGATATAAATAATTCTGAATGATGTAAATAATTCTAAATGTTTTAAATGGACACTCTGTAGCAATTACTATGCAGGTTCTGGCTGAGGGAAACGATGCATCACTGGAGCATGCACAAAATCCATGTGTCCCAAAAACCAGGCTGTGTTTACTTGGGATCCAGCAAAGATCTTGGTTTCAAGCAACCCTGTTATGTGTGGTTTTATTTGATTTATCCAATATTTAACTTTGTGCAATTTTATGACAGAGTATAAGCCCCTGACATTCATGGATGCGATTCTAACATCCATAGTGTTTTTTGGTAGATCTCTGTAATATGGTCTGATGTGTCTTGATATTGGTATTCAGTCTCTTCATCAGTTGACTCAGACAATCTATGAGTTTAGTGATGTGTGTGTTTGAGCCATCTATTTTAATCTTTTTGACACTTTGGTTTTTCATTTGCAACCGACCTGGTTTACGTTTTTGCTCTATTTCCATCTCCATATTCTGTGGTAGACTGGGTGTGATCAATTCCATAGTGTCAATCATTGTCTAATCTTTGGTTCTAGACCAAGTCGATGAGTCTGGCATGTCATTCTCATTTCTTTCTTCATTCGTGAATTGATGCTCTGTCTGTGATTTTTAGCACTTCTCTTCTCCAAAATGTAGTAATTCATTCTGATTATCTGTATGTATTGATTGATGCGCTTTCAGCTTGTATTGCTATTTTGTTTTATACTTAAGTATATTTGACAGCCCATCAATAGTGTCTTTTTGCTTTTCTCTGCATTCTTTTACCTTGCTTTTTGTTATGTTTGGAAGGCTATTGTTTAAGTTTTCCAGCATTCTAATTCCCCGGTAATGATCTTCTAGTTCTGATTCGAATGGCTTTGTGCCATGTTGCATTTTGTGCATTTGCTCAGCACTTGTCATGATTGGTCTAGTTATATGGCCATTATAAATTTATTTGCATTGGTTGATTGTTTCAGAGTACCTTCTCTCCATTTACAGTGATTTTGCTTCCCTCTTTGTTGTTATTAGTTGTTAAATTTAGTGGCTTATCATTTGTCTCTGTTTGGATGTATGTGTCTTCTGTTGTGTATTCCTTACTTGATTGTGCTGGTTCTGCATTGTTTGCTGTGCTGAGGACTGTTGGATATATTTGAAAGCTTTTAATTTGTTGTGGTTCACCTGATTCTTGGTTACCCTTGGGATGTCTGATGTCACAGTTTATGGCCAGGTGGCCTCTGCCCCAGAATGCACAGCACTATGGCCTGAGACCTTTTATTTGTAATGTGAATATTGCCTCCTGATCTATTCTCTGATTGTGAATGATTTCAGGGTTGATGTTATCATTGATCCTTATTTTGAAGTAGAAACTGTTGGAATATACTGGTGTAGGGGTATCAGAGCAATATATAGGTTTGATGTGTATTGCCTGTATAAATGATGCCATTAGTTTGGAGAAATCTAGCATGTTATAACCAAAATAAATATTTCTTATAATACCGTGATAATAGTTCTGCAAATTTCTGTCAACAATAATTACAGCATATTTTCCAAGAGTTTTGATCTTGTCATGGAACCCTGTGCATTTCTTCTCACTAATAAATTCAATGGTGCAAATATCTTGAGTTAGGGGTTCACCAAGGCCACTACAGTGTCCCACACTGCCTTCTTTGTTAATTCTTCATACAGTATGTCCCTTGGAAATTTGTATAGGAGCAAACTGTGATACATAGCCACCAATACAAGCGATTTGTTAAAAAAATTTTTTTTTAAAGAGTTGAAGAGTTTTTTTGGTATTGTGTCATTAAACGCCCCTCAGAAATTTGTATAGGGCCAAACTGCAATCCACAGCCAACAATACAAGCAATTTGTTAAAAAAAAATTTTTTTGAAAGAGTTGAAGAGCTTTTTGGTATTGTGTCACTAAACCTATGGTTTAAATCCACAAGTTCTTCATTTGTCCAGTTATCACTGGATGGCCTGTGGTTATTTTCATCTGTTACATATATGTCATTGAGGTATCTGCTCTCCTAAATCTTTTAGATTGCTTTGCATTAGCATTCTTGTTGTTGTTATGTTTTGACAAATTTGATTTCGCTATATTTGCATACATTTGTTGCATGCTGTCATTGATGGGGATTGATATATTCATTTTGCACTACTTGCAGCTAACCATTTTTGTGTATTTTTATTTATCTTTCATTTTTTGATGAATTTATTTTTGCTGTATTCGCGTAAATTTTCTTATTGTTATTGGTGGGAATTAAAGAATCCATCATTGTGAAGCTTGCAGCCACACATTCCTGTGCAGATGCCATGTTGTATTTTGATGTAATATGATTCATTTTGAAAAAAAAAAAAATTTGCTTACCTTCTGAATGAGAGTTCCCTCCAAACAAATAGATATAGCTGTCGACTTTTGTCAGCAAGTGTTTTATTAAATATGTTTGTTTTATGAGAAGTTTGCCACTATTTTCTTAGAACCGATAATCAATACACTCAATTTGCTACTCAGCAGACCTGCATTATTATTTTTGTTATTATTATTATGATCATCATTATTATTATTATGTTTCAAATGGCTTATGATCATCATTATTATTATTATGTTTCAAATGGCTCTTTACTGATTCCAAAAAAATGTTTTACATCAATTATGCTTGGTTTACATAGTTTTACATTGTAATTGTTTGCTCAAACTATATAAATTGTTGAGATAAAGTTAGGTTAGTTCCTCAAACTTGGATACCTTTGAATACAATTTTTTTTGGTGTATATGTTTGCGTATTACTATGTTAAAATTATTTTAAGATAGTTAATTTAACTCCTAATAGTTTTTTTTCTTTGGATTTTTAGCTACAATCTGGACCATTCTTCTAAAAGTGCCCAAGTCATGGCATTTAGTGGTCGCTGTTGGGATTAGCACTCTTATTGTTATTAGTAGGAGTGTGGATGCCTGAATTTGGTCTTTGACCTGAGTGGTATGAGAAATGTTGATGGGGTGAGTTTATTTGTTATTAAGTGATGAAGGATTGAAAAATAAGTCTATTGCTGTGTTTGGTAAAAAAAACCCTGCCCACTAACCAGCGGAATAGATATTTTATGAAGCCATCATTGTGTAAACTCCAGATATGTTAAATTACCATCACTGATGATGATGGTTAGATCTGATGTAGCACTTAGTATGGCATTAATATTTCTTTTGATAGTTTCTGTTTTAAACTATATTTAGTTGGATCTCACTATACAAATCTAAACAAATTGATAAGAAGAGTATATTGTTTATTAAATAATATCAGAATTGTATCATTGTTCAAAATGATGATCAAAATAATCTATCCATCACTAAAAATTTCATTATGATATAAAATTAGTATCATTTACTGATTTATTAGGATAAGAATATCATTTTTCAGGTTAATAGGTTACTTTTAATTTGTCTAAAAAAAGTCTAAAGTAGTTACAATCAAGAGACTTACCCATACCTATAACGTGATCATTAAAATAATTCAGTGTATGCCTCAATAATTGACCTACTTGAAAATTCAAGCTAACACTTTTAATGTTTAACAACCATTGAAACGTAGCCCGAGTAGTAATTATATCTAAAGAATAAACATCTAGTATCCTAACAATATAATTGGGATAAGATAATATTTTAGAGCCATTAATTTTAATTTGGAATAATCCACATCTAGATAGCTATTCTTTTGGAGTGTGAATGTATTTAAGTTTTTTTATAATGACTTTCTGCTTAAAAAAAATTGTTAATTATGTGTTGTCCAAAATTTCAATAATAATAAACCATTTGAGTTCAATATTTTCAACAATTTTAAATCACAGTTTAGTGACTTTACTAACACAACTCATTACAGCCCCCAACAACAAAAATTTGTTTAAATAAAATATTGTAATATAAGAAATAACAAACTAAGCTCTGAAATCAAGGTCACATTAAAGATGCAGTGAATAACATTAAATTAAATTTAACTTGTAATGCCTTTTAACCCAAACTGACTTTTTAAACAAATTTTTAGCCATATACATGTTTAAGTAATCATTAAAAGTAATAATATCAAATCTTGACAATTTCTTAATTATGACGTTATACTTGCTTGCTTAACAAAAAATATGCATTAATTTTTTTTTTTGCGTATTCCATGTAGCTATATCTAAAAAAAAGATTCAAATACATAATTCTATTATTGTGATTATCTCAGGCTTTACTAGCATTATTAATATTGACATTAAACTAATTCTAGGTTCTGCAACCTACACAACTTTGTAAATTAAGCAAATTTTAAGACTCCTTTTATAGATTCTTTCATGTTTGTGGAGAAAATAATCTCTAAATATAGTTTCTTTAATATATAAATAGTCACAAAGCAAAACCTCTGTTTCCAATCCAGTTTGTACTGCTAAGTCCTCTATTATTTTATATCTGTTTAACTGTGATTTATCTATTTACCATTAAGGTCAGGGGTTACTTAGTAGACTATGAGAGAAGCTATGAATGGCAAAATATATGCATATACAATTCAAGGTTTTTATGTTCACTTGATAAAACAAGTTCTGCATTGCAAATCATAGTTTGAATCTTGTATATCACTACATATAACATATAAATTCAAAGCTTAATATTATGTTAATAAATCATATTTTGAGAAAAAAAAAGATTGGAATTAAAAATTTTAATACGCAGAAAAATGACCAATGGCATGACAAGTGTCCAGGCCTTACATTAATCTGTCTTGAAGACAGTCAGATGAAAAAGAAGAGGGAAAAAACTGCAAAAAAAAAAAAACGATAATAGAAAAAGATTCACAAATATAATATTACTGATATATTTTTAATATAAAATAGAGTTTTAAAATGTGAATCATTTTAATTCAAATGCTAAAATTAGTTTAATTAAACTTTTAATTTAATGTAAGCTAATATAAACTCGTATTAAAATATCTAATTTCAGATGGGGAAGGGGACAAAATTCGCTTTATTAGGTAAACTAGATATTGCATAACTACTTAACCCTCTTTGTTCCGTTTCTAATAGGTTTGTACATTAAAGTTGAAGGTTGGTAAAGTTTCTGAGTGATACCGTATACTGAGACAGCTGCTGTAAAGAAGTTGAACATTCACTATTCAATAACATGTCCAAGAGCTGTTCTTTCCTAGACACAATTGACTGGCATTGTATGCTTTGAACACCAATACTTCATGTGTTTGGAAGAAGCAATGAAATTTAAGAAATGTTAAATATTTGTTGAAGTGAAAGGAAATGAAGAAAATATAGCGCAGAGACCTATGTCTAGACAGTTGCTATAGCAACTATAAAGTAAACAAACAAGCAGTACCACGTCCATGAAAATTTGCTGGGTATTTGTTTTAAATTAACAAACTTAGAGTTTTAATAAAAAGTAGTAATGAAAAAAAATACTATAAAGAATGAAGTAAGTAAATAAAGAAAAGAAATCTGTAGGATTAGAGAAAATCATAAAAGGATCTACTGTATTTTATTCTTTTTTAACTTTCGCTTTGATTTTTTTTTTACTTAAAATATATAATATAAATGTTTGTTGTTGTTTTTTTTTATATATATATAAAATTAAGGAAGTTTATAAATTTCTATTTTAAGTTTTTTTTTTTCGAATACATAATAGAAATGTTAGTTTGTACAAACTCAGCAAATTTTTAAAAAGTTTTAAGAAGAAAACATTTGAAGTATCAATTTAAATTATTTTAATACTTAAAAAAAAATAAAGATCATCTCATTACATTAAAAAAAAAACCTTAAAATTAAAATATGTCTACCAAATCACACTTCTAACTCCCTTTAAATAATAATAAATAAATAAAAAACACTTAAAGTTTATATAAAAATATATTAAATAAACATATAAACATAAGCATCTAAAAATAAATTATAAAAAATAAAACAGCTTTTAAAATAGCTCCATATAGGGCAAACACTCTCCAACAACTCCTTACGGAGAAACAGTCAGGAAGCAGACATTTCTCACTAGTCTTGCCAATTGAAAATTTAAATAGATTTTCATTCTTGTTTAAATTCTTTAGTTAAAAATAATTAGGTAATCACTGGTGATCAATACTGAATGATTAGTTGGCTGGCTAATGGACCAACTACTTTTAAAAAAATCCTAAGCCTGTTTGAACTCTGAAAAAATGCCCAGATTTCAACCCAAGTTGAAGTATCTCAGGAAGATGAATTAGTATTAGACCATGACACCCTTGGTTGCTAACAATACTTGGTATTTTATTTATTTATTGTATGAAATTTTACAAAACAAATACTTGCAATAAACAGAAATTTCAATCAAAAGATGTATTTGTTAGTAGCCTAATTAAGATTTTGAGACTGATTTGTATTCACTGAGTTTTCATTATTTATTTTCTGTGGGTTTAATGTAATGCATAGTGGTGAACTCTGGAGCTAAAGGTCTATGGATTATGGCCCAGTTTTCACTTCTAGTACTTAAACTTCTTATGAATTCCTGAACAATAAACCATTTGATATTTTATTTTATTGTCCCTCACATGAAATATTTATATATAAAAAACTGTGACCATCTATATATGATCAAAAACTCAGAATAATTATTTTGAATCAACCCAATGCTTTAATTTTAAAAAATTAACATATATAAACTATATATCTTTTAAATATTATACTTATATATATATATTGTGACCTACATCAGTGATGAAGGCCACAATCTAGAAACTAGTTTAGGATATTAGATAAATCCGTACTAGATAGGAATTTTGATTCACTAATCTTCCAGAATCCATTGATAACTATGACTTGCATTGGGTGACATTGTTGTATGGAGAGGGTTGCTACTGTTTTAACAGACTGCGTAAGCATAAGAAATGGTGATCATGTAATATTTTAGTTGTTTAATTCAGAAAAGTTATTAGAAAAAAAACAGTTAATATGAATTTACTATTTTATGTTTGATATGCAAATTATAGAAAGGTGCCTGAATCTATAAGCATTTCTATCATCATTAATGGTTTGAAATATTATGACAAAATCCCAGAAATTCAAATTCTATAGAAAATCTTTCAGAGTACTTCAGTCATGATTATATTACATGATAGACTTAAGAAGATTAAAGGGTTACTTGCATATCTTTAAAATATTTTATAGCAGTTTTAGATGAAGTATTTTGTAAATTAAAATGGAAATAAAAACTAAAGGAGATTACTTAAATTATCTATATTTTGCAAATGATGAGGTAGTTCTTGCAAATAATATTTTAGAGATGCAGGAAATTTTACAAAAACAAAAATAAATACTATAAAAAACTACATAAATGTTCAATGGACTTTCTAAAAAAAAAAAAACATTGATAGTAATGAATTAGAAGTTATCAATTATAATTACTTTGATCAAATTATGAATGCAGTATTTTAATGTTTTTCTGACTAATGCAACTTTTCTTGATATAACCTTCTTTAAATAAAAGACAACACTTATAGTTAAGGAAATATCAGGAATTAATATTGATTTAATATATATATATTCTTAGTGAAACTGATCCTCCAAATAAAAAAAGTTTAATTAAATAAATAGGTGGATAATCATTTTCTGTGAGATATGATTCAATATATTCTACTCTTCAAATTTTTAGATATACAAATAAAAGGCCAATAATATTAAAATTCTTATTTATAAACTTTATCTATGTCTATGCCCAAATGTTATATTCAAAGAATTCAGAGAAATTCTTTATAGACAATAATATTATTTCAAAACCATTAAAAGACTAAACATTTATTTTTTATTTTGTCCATCACACATTTATGAAAAAAAAATTTGCTCTAACAAAATGTGAATACATCCACATTCAAAACAATATTATCCTAAATATTAAAATGAAAAAAAGTTCATTATTACATGAGTATTTACAAATTAGACATGATTAAAAAGACAGACACATTAAAAAATGAGTTATATTCCATTCATATACATAAAAAATGATATTCATTTAGCAGAAATTATTACCCATGCTAATTTCAGTAGCTAATAAACACCAAAATTAGTAATTTGATTTTAAAAATTTAAGAAACTCATTTAAGGATTGGGATGGATATAAATAAATCTGTTCTTGGATTTGGCTGGAGAAAGGAGTTTTCTAATAACTAAAAGGTGGTCTTTTGATTTTACTTTGAGGCCTTAAAGGAAGCAAGTTAGTCAAATTCCTATTGCCCATTCAATATATTCTGGTCATTTCAAATGTTATTATTATATGATTGATTATTCATATAATATAAAACCATGTATGGCTGCTCACTAACACACAAACCAGTGTGGTACTAGATTGATTAATCACCCCTAAGTATAAGATCAAGAAACACTGTGATTTTTCTTCTCATTTACAGATAGTTCTTAATTGAAATATCAGTTGAGTTATCTTGAAGGCAGAATGTATGTGTGTGAATATTTTTTTTTATCTCAGATATTTACAATCATTACTGACAAAACTAAATTATGTAACTTATTCCCAAAAAACCTGTAAAGTCACCAGCCAATGCAATAATTAGCAATTGAAGGCAGAGAGTGATAAGATTCCCCTTATTGCAGAACATTTTATAAGCTACATAAAATTGTAGATCACTTTCAAGTAAAGCAAGACTGCATAAAATGGATGAACTGACTAATATTAAATGAGACATTGCCAGATTTTGTGAATTTACAAGGAAGTGGACATGCACTTTACTACAAAAACACAAATATTTAAAATACAAATGAAATGGGATTTAATAATAAATAAAAAGTGTAAGAACATTGTGGAGATAGTGTATCAGACAGAGTAGAAAGTTTAGTTATTCAAATTAAATGAAGATACCAAATGCAAATGTTCAGGTTTATGACCCAACAAATTCCATGTTGATGATGAAGTAGATGACTTTTATATTGATATACAAAAAGCTTTTGATCAGACCAAACAATATTTACAAGAAACGAAACAATATTTTGCAAGAGTTAATATGAAGACATTAAATAATTAAAAAATGAATGTGCAGTGGATAAATTTAGTTATGCTGCTAGAAATGAGAGAAGACATAGACTTATAAAGTTTGCATGAAAAGAAACAAAGGGTATTAAAAATTCTTTCTTTTTTTAAAAAAAAAAAAAAAGCTATATAGAAATGGACACGGAAGCAGCCAAATAAATTATAGCAGAATTGGATTAATAGAAAAATGTATTTAAACATTGTACTGTTCTTAATAGATTTAACTAAGGAAGTGATTGTTGATTAGAGATATGCAAGATAAAAAAATTACTATGAAAAACAATATTCACAGTTGATTTCATAACCATTAGAAATATTCCAATGAATTTAAATTAAAACTTGAAAATCATTTTAAATATTAACAGATTTTGAACATGGTTCAGATTAGAAAGGAATCAATTGATACAATATTAAGAATTGAATAAAGATACCTGGTAGAAAAAAAAAACAATAGTTTACCAGTGAATTTTCTAGTGAAACAAGACAATGTATGAAAAACAGGAATGAGCATGAAAATATATAAAAATGATATAAAATAGTTATTTAATTATGAATGATTAGCACAAATAACTATAGAAGAGAATAAAAGACTCATAAGTGTAAATAAAATCTTAGTATTTGTAGAAAACATTTGTGTAATAAGAAGAAAAGATTAAATTATTACTAAAAAGAGAGATAACATCATAAAATGTATAGAAGAGTTCTATCAAAAATTATATAGCAATAAAGAACAAAATACATCCTACAATTACTATATCTTCTCAATTGCCTGGAATTTTAACTGAACAAGTGAGTCATGCAATTAAATCTATGAAGAAGGAAAAAGCTCCAGATGAGGATGGAATTATAACTAATATCATAAAAACAGAAGGTGAAGAAATGGTTGGCAAAGTTATAACGCAAATGTCTAAATGGTAAAGACGTATCACCTGATTGGAAAAATGTAGTAAAAATACTGATATTTAAAAACGATGATAAAAAAGATGTTAGAAATTATAGACCTGTCAGTTTTATTCATTTTTCCTAAGATAATTACAATTCATCTACAGCAAACTTTGGATTTTAACCACTCAAAAAAAATAAAGTAGATTTGAAAATAATCTAATCATAGTGGGTCACATCCAAATATTATGAGAAATTTTAGAAAGAACTAATGAATATGAGTTGCCATTATGCTTTGGATATGTAGATTATGAAAAGTTATTTGATTTTATAAATACTTCTACAGTAATAAAAGCATTGAATTATCAAGATACCCAGGATATTATCAGAATTATGATGAAATATTAATCATAATGTAACAGCAATGATTATATTACAGATTGACACCAAGATTAACATTGAGAAGAGTATATTGCAGAATGATTCCATATCTCAAAAACTTTTTAAAGCAGTTTTGCAAGAAGCAATTTGTGGCATGGGAAGTTAAAAAAATAAAAATCAAGACATTTAGATTTTTCACATAAGTTGTTTTTGCAATAATATTTCAGAACATCAGGAAATGTTGCAAGAGTAATCAGATGAAAACTAAAGATAAATGCTAAAAAGATTAATGTTCAATGGATTTTCTCAATAAAAATTAAGTGCTAAACAAAAGCATATAGCTAATTACAGTTAACACCTTAAAACAAAAAAATTAAAAAGGATAAATATAATGTATACAATATAATAATAATGAGAAATGGTCTTTTTTTTTTTTAAATACATATATACATAAACAAAATAATTTAAACCAATCAACAATGGCATTTAAATTTAATAATATTACAAAATTGTTTATAATCCAAATTAAAGTAGTTAGTATTACTACAAATCTGATTATATAATGATGGTAACCTGAATAAATGAGAAAATTTAAAGACATAGGAATGATAAAATTGAATATAACAAACAAAAGCAGACTGAGGACCATGCACAAAAGATTTAATTATAATAATAAAAATTGTATCAGATAGAATAACTATTTAATTAACAATTTATAAAGATATTTAAGATCGCTATATTTTCATCTAAAAGAAAAATGAAGAACAATTTTTATTTTCCAGCGAAACAAATTTGGAAAACTTATTAAACACTGATTATAATAAATTACATCCCTAATTTAGAGCTAGGATTCCAAATGATAGAACAATATTCAATGATGGAAAGAAGCAATGACAAAAATAATTTGAATTTTGTATTATCACTGAAATGATAACATATCTTAGGATGGCACCCATTATTTTTAAAGCTTTACCAATAATTATTTCCAAAGGAGAAAGAAAGTATCGATTGCTAGAAAACAAAATCTTTGTAAGAATTAATAAAATTAAAAAAATTAAACCTTCTGATTTTTTAGAGTATGAGATTAAGGAACATTTACTAAAAATAATTCATATTATTCGCATCACACCAAACACTAAAATTATCTATATTCTTTTATTAAGGAGAGTGCAACCAATCACTGATATGATTCTTCTAAAGATTTTACAGTCACCAGCATAGCATAAGTGATAAGATTTTAAACAAGTCTTATGATCCCTCATATAATCATTAAAAAGCATGGGTGCTAAAATACTATCCAGATGAACTCCCAAATTACATTCAAAATTAGATGAAATATTATTAAATTTGACATATGTTGTATGCCCATGAAGAAAGGATTAACCAATAAATAAATTTAGTAGAAAAATCCATTTGATATAATTTGCAAAGAAGAATGATGTGGTCTACTTTATCAAAAGCTTTGATAAATCAAAATAAATAACATCAAGCCTCTGCTGGTCTTCAATCGCATGTGCTATATTATCATAAATTGTTAGCAAATTAGTTTCTACAGATCTATTAAGATTAAAACCATGTTGTGAAGAAATGTGTTTACTAACATTTAAAATAGTTTTATTATAAGCACACCTTTCAAAAATTCTAGCAATAATATGTAAAACAGATATAGGTCTATAGTTATTAACACAATCAAGTAAGCCACTCATAAAAATTAGGACCATTTTGGCACCCTTAAAAACATTAGGATAAACAGAGAAATTAAGTGATAAATTAAAAATAAATGCAAGAGGTACTGAAATAAATTCAGCTAAACCTTTGTAAATAGAAGAAGAAATATTATCATTTCCTAAACTAGAATGAATTTTAAGTTGCTTAATAGCCATAATAATATGGATCCTTAGAAATATGATCAATCATGCATTGAACAATATAATTCCAAGACATAATGTGATGAATGTAAGTCAGCAAAATGTTTAGAAAAGTCATTTGCACTTAATGTAAAACCATGAGTAGCTTGAACATTTTTCTTACCCAAACCATAATTCAAAAATTCTTTAGGGTTAGAAGAAATATTAACCTAAATTTTTCTAATGTAATTTTACAAATCTCCTTTATAAATATACTTAGCCAATCTTCTAAAATTAATAAAATTATTATAAAAAAATATATTTTGTTTTAAAATAAAGTCTGCAATGATAAGATTTCCTTTTAATAATCTTAATAAGATTGTATGAAAACCAAGGAGAAAAACCCTTATGCAAAGGCAATTTATTAAGAATATACACATCAATAAAACTATTAAGAATCTTTAAAAAATAATCTAAGCAAGGATTTGCATCATTATAAGAATATAATAAATTCCAATTAACCTTAGAAAAGTTTTTACAAAATTCAATATAATTACCTTCCCCATAATCTTTTTTCGAAATATTAAACAAATAATATTTGAATGACAAATGTTAATATAAAACTCAATAGGTGGATGATGAACATCAATAGGAAAATTAACAGACAAATTGAAAATTACAAATTACTGTTAGATTACATAAAATATAATCCAAAGTATGATGAAATGCATTACAAATGGGTTATATTGCTTAAATCCCAAAAATTTACAAAACAGTAACATTCTAGAAGCTTTAGGAGACAAAAAAAAAGTGTGTAGTAATTCTATCCTAACATAAACCTGGAATACTTAAATCATCAGTAATATAATCAGAAAATCTTCAAGTGATGTCAAAAAATAATCAAACTCCAACAATGACAAAGTGGTTTGAGTTAAATATTATCTAAAATAAATTTAAAATTGTGATTTAAAGTATATTCACACCGTGTTGATTCACAAAAAGAAGTCTGTCAGTTTGCAAAACACTAAATCTATCATCAAGAAAAGAAGAATCAGGAAATTGTTTATTTAACCAAGTGTCTGTAAGTAATATAAGATCAAAATGTTCTGTTTCAAAAAATTGTTTAATTTGAACACATTTAGTTCATATATCTCTGACATTCATGTAAAAACCAGACAGGCCTATCATGTTACCTACAAAGATAATGAAAACAAAACAAATAAGAATAGAGAGAGAGAATAAGAAAGAAATGAAAATATAATAATAATGATGATAATAATAATAATAATAATAATAATAATAATAATAATAATAATAATAATAATAATAATAATAATAATAATAATAATAATAATAATAATAATAATAATAATAATAATAATAATAATAATAATAATAATAATAATAATAATAATAATAATAATAATAATAATAATAATAATAATAATAATAATAATAATAATAATAATAATAATAATAATAATAATAATAATAATAATAATAATAATAATAATAATAATAATAATAATAATAATAATAATAATAATAATAATAATAATAATAATAATAATAATAATAATAATAATAATAATAATAATAATAATAATAATAAAAGATTGATAATGATAATTAAAAGAAGTTAACACCTGATAATATCTGGGTCACATTATTAATACAGATGAAAGCATAAAGGAGGAAATTAATCATTTTTGTAAAAATAACTTAGCATTAAAAGGAAATATGTTTATGTGTCTTGAGAAGAAAGATTTTTAATAAATGTCTTTTTACCATTTCTTAATTATAGCTATGAGATTTGGACTCTTAACAGAAGAGCAATACAAAAAGTTCAAATCATTCAGTGAAATATAAAGAAATATTATATGTTAGGAGTAACAAGAAGAAATCAAAAGTGAAATATCTGAGTGAGAGAAAACCTAATTATTACAGATATGATTGAAAGAATTAAGAGATTGAAGTGGAACTGTTTTGGACATGATAAAATATGATTGAAATTTTAAACTGGATCCAAAAATATTGAAAAGACCCAGAAAAAGATCATATGCAAGATGTGTGGATGAAAATGTCAAGAAGAGATGTTAGGATAAAAGCACTGTCTAAAACTTGGAGAGACTATCTTCTAGCTGATCAATAATAGTTTAGAATGATAATGATGATGTTTCTTGGGTTCATTAGAATAAAATGTTTTAATTGTTTCATTGTTTGAAAATGATGATATATTTCTTGGATTTATTAGAATGAACAGACTTGATTGTTTCTCTGGTAATCATTCTATTATTAGTAATTTAATTAAAAGGAAAAAAAAAACATTTTCTGTTGGGAAAAAAAACTAAATGTGCATTGTGACAGGAATATAAAGACTTAAAATCAAAAGTTCTATAATTCACAAAATGGCAAAACTAATGGATGGGTTAAAAAATACAAAAAAGATAGGATATTGGCTGATCATCTTCAGTGTCAATCTTTTGTGGCACATTAAAAAAATATGTTTTGAAAAATTGTATCATAATCCTAAATAGTCAGTCAGTGGATGACACTTTTTTTTTATATCTTAACAATCGAAGGAAATAGTTTGATTATTGTGTGAATGACAATACAAGAATTAAGGGCACTTTAGCATTAGACTGGCTGTGAAATATCACAGCCATATTGGGTTAGAGTTAGAATTGAGATAGACTTCACAATAGGTCTAATATTAAAGTACTGAACTAAGATATCTTTTAATAATATATTCATCCTATCTATTCTTTAAATTTGAATAAAGATATTTTGCTTAATGAAGTTAAAACAGTTCTGTAATCTTAAAAATTGAAATATTAATGAAATATCTGAAGAAGTTTTGAAATGTGGTGAGATAAATTAGCTTTAAAACTTTTACAAATTTTTAGGAATGCATAGACCTATTAAATTGTGCTATGTGATCTTAAGGATACTTCTATTATAATTTATATTAAAAAAAATTAGTAATTATTGTAAAGTATAATAGTTATCCATTAAGGTAAATTTACTATTAAGCAAATTTGTTAAATAGATTGTTTATAAATTTATTGTTATGAAAGATTTAATGTAATTTAAATTATTACAAAGCCCTACAAACATAATTTTAATTGTCAAGTAAATGTAAATATGCAAATAATGTATCAAAAGCAAAAGAGTAATTTATATATTACTTTTACTGATTTCATCAAGGCATTTGACTCAATTAACTGAACATTTCCATGTTAATGTTTAAAATTCATGATTTGTCCAAAAACTTTATTCATAGCAAACAGCTTCTCCATGATAAAATGAAAGAAACTTTATTACTGCTAGTGTAAATCTGAGACATTATTACTATTGACATAAATCTGAAACATTTTAAGTGAATACTGGTATTAAACAAGGATGTGTAGCAGTTACAACTTCATTTGGCTTGGAACTACTTGTTAATGGCTTCATATAGCAGATATCAAATTTTAATACAGATTTAATGATGTTTTTAATTTGAACTAATTAAAAGGTGTCAGCCATGTCAATTTAAAAGATTGTCTACAGAATATTCCTAATATTTTGAATGAAATCTAAACATACTATTATTCAGAGCTTTTTAAAATAGAAACTTGATTTTCATGTTGGCTTGCAGCAGAAACTTCAATGTTCTACTGCTGTTTTTGTCAAGTTTAATGACAGCATTCATCACTGTAATATAACTACCATAACTAAATTTATTATATACAGAGCTATTATTTTGCCTAATTTATTGTACGAAAAACAATATCTGGAGCTACTTCAAATGTAATATAAATTTTATTAAGAGATATTCCACAAAATTTAAAAAATACAATGACAAGATCACAAGATCAATCAATATGTTTTTAAGTTTGGTAAATAAGATACTATAGCATCTCCTTTTACTATTGTAAACTCATATCTTACAAAGTGAAAATATTTAAAATAAACATGAGTATGATTTAAGTGGGAGAAACAGACTACATCTATAATATAATAATTATCTCAAAAAAATACTTTGCAACATTGCTGAATAAGAGTTTTACAATTAGATAAGATGTTGGCATATTTTAAAAAGAAAATTTCACTGCAGAAGGATTTAAAAAATTGTATTGCAAAATATGTAATAAATGGATTAAGAACCAGTATATGATATATGTGGATATCTTTATGTTTCATGAATTGTTTTCTATAGACATCACAAAACTGATTTCTAACTTATTATTAGTTAATTTTTCTACTTTTGTATTTACTGTTTCTTCTGGGGTTGAAATAGCTGTACACATTTATAATTGTTTGCTATTGCTGATAAAGTTTAAAATTCTTATGGATATAATTCTACTTTGTACACATGCATAATAATAATCTTTATTTATCATTTACATTAGAAAAACATCATGATAGGTGGACAAGAAAACTGATTCAAAACCTCTGGCATATTTAAACTTTAACATCATCTGCTTGAATATCATAATAGAATTAAATATGCTTTCTGGATTAGTATGTGTAATCTAATGTTTTTCATTGGACGGCTTTTTCTACTCATGATTTCTTATATTTTCATTTTGATTGCAATTTTTTTTCACTCCAGCATTTAATCTTCATAATTTACAATTTCACATAATAGACTGTAATATATTTTCTGTATATTATTACAGACATTCTCCAGTGATACATTATTTGATTGTAATTACAAATGCCTTTGGTCTTCTATTATAATATTAACATTTTCTAGCATTTTATATATATCAAAAATTAACAATATTTTTTGGCTATTCTAATAAGATGAGTGTGTAAAAACACAATTGGATAATTTTATTTAATATTATGAGTTTACAATTTAATAAAATAGCATATCTTAAAAACATAAATTTATAGGAAAAATTCAATTGTTTTAAAATGCTAAACATGTTATAAATTATTCGTTTGTCATGGATATGAGTTAATTAATCAGATATTTTATAAACTGTAAGCCAGAAAGAAAAAAGTATTTAAAAACTAATTATCTATTAGAAGAAATATGATATGATTGCTAAATTCTAAGTCAGACGACTGGCAATGTTCTCCTACTGATTTATTATTTTTAAAAGGTATTATTTTACCGTAATATCCATATCAGAAAGGTTAACACATTATTTCCGGATGGTTAAATAAGTTTATATATATATAAAAGAACAATAATATTTTTTTTCAATTAAAAGTAATTTTATTAAAGTATAAAAGAAAAAAATATTTAAGATATCAAAATCCATGTAGTATCATTAAAGAATTATTGTTTGTGGATTCTTAAAATGTTTAAATACTAAGAGAGAGATGGATGACACTTTATGGAGCATGAGTTCCAGAATCTGCTACTCTACCATGGTACCACAGCTCATGGGGCAATCAAAGTCTATATTTTACACTCACTTGTCTTTTAACTGAAAAATACACATCCCTGTTTTTTTTTAAAGTGCAGTATTTAAAACATGCACTATTGGATAGTTACATAAATAGAAATTTCTGGTTTATTGTCAAAAAAAGATATGCATATATAAAAAAAAAAACATTTAAGATTTCATTTATCTACATTTAAAAAAAAAAGTGACATAACAATTAAAATTACTTGGAAACTTAATATCTTTGATTTCGCTTTTAGAAATCATAAATTTCAATATATTTTATTATATTTTGCATTAAAATTCCAATTTCTAAAATCACAAATTTATTTTTCCAAAATCTAACATAATACAAATGTACAATACACATTTGGTAATACAGTTAATTATAAGGATGATCTATTACATAAATTTAATAATTTTTAATATTGATTTTTTTAACTTCAGTTTTATTATAATTTCAAAATGAAAACATATTTTGTAATATATCAATGAGAATAAATTTAATGTTAAAATTTGAATCAGTCCTATTTTACTAAAATCCATTTCAAGGGAATATATATATGCCACAAAGCTAAAATACTAGGAAAAATACTTTATCCTTTAATATATTGGTTATACTAAAAGACATCATCAGTAATCACTACCCACTTTCTTTACTATTAATAAATATTTTTTGGTATTCATTTTAAAATCTTATCTGTTTTCATGACTGAATGAAATTCAGCTTTTTTTCTAATCTTCTATACAAATACTTTGAAATATTATGTATTATATATATAATAATTAATGATGATAGTGATAATAATTCAATTCAATTTATTCATAAATAAACAGTTCAAACAAGGCCACAAGCATTTACAAAGTAGTACATGTCTGTATTATAAAATTACAAAGTAGTACATAGATATAAAACAATGAGGATTGCCAATTCCTCAACAAGCCTTGTGATAAATGCTTAGCCTGAGCCAGCACTTAAAATATGTCAGGAACCCCCCCTCCCCAAACCCCATACCATGGTTTCGTGCTTTCACACTCCTCAGAGAGGTGCCAGGGTAGGTTCAGACACTAGATCTAAAAATACCAACCCAAAGCCATGTAGATATCTGAAAATTTCAGATTTTCCATTCAACAGACAACTTTTAGATAAGTGCTTAGCTTTGGGTTGGTATTTTTAGATCGTGTCTGAACCTACCCTGGCACCTCTCTGAGGAGTGCCAAAGCATGAAACCATGGTCAGGGATTTGGGGGGGGGTCCTGACAGAGATATTTTAAGTGCTGGCTCTGGCTAAGCATTTATCACAAAGCTTGTTGAGGAATTGGAAATCCTCATTGTTTATAATTTACAAGCTTAAGAGATAGGGTCATGTGATCTATGACTCTTATTTTGACTATTTATAGTAACATAGATATGTTTAAAATACTATTTACATTATTATTATCATTAATAATAATAATAATAATAATAATAATAATAATAATAATAATATATTCAGTCCTGTTACACAAGGGAAGCTGCATATCAAACGAAGATCCAAATGTAAATTTATAGAAAATACTTAAAATAAAACAGAAACCTGTTCTAAAAACGTCTAGAACTAAGGGAAAAATAGTTCCAACTAACACAAAGGAGTTTACACCAGAAAAGTAAGCAAAAATTAAACATATTAGAAATTAAAATTTCAAATTCCAACAGCAACATGGTGACAGAACAAAAAGATAACACTCTGAATGGCACAAAAATTATTAACAATGTATAAAGTGCAAAAACCCCAGAAAAAATATGTATGCAGATATTACTAAATTAGAGTACAAATCAAGAGATAAAGAAAACAATCCAATCTTAATGCAGAGCCCAAGATTTATAAAAATAAATCAAATGGACATTAATGTGTTAAACCTCAATACTAGTGATAACCTTGAGTCCCCATCATTCACGTGAACAGAGCAAGAATTACAAATAATTAACACAGATTTTAACAGCACTTTCACAATTAAATTATTTAATACTTTCAAAAAATTTATTTCATAAAAATCAATAGTAATAGCCACAACAGAAAAAAGCTTAAACCTATATAAATTTCCAAGAAAATTATTATATGAGGAAATAACACAAAAAGAAATATGGGTGTCAATATTAAGTATGGGAGAGTACCCCAACTCGAGATACTTAGCTCTAGAATTTTTTAATAGCTATCAAAAAACTAGATTTCAAACCCACATAAAAACCCCAGGAAACTATGCTCAGATGACTATTGATGAAAATCTCCAGAATTATGTCACCAGCACCATCAGAAATACATACTTTGAATGTAACATTCATGATTTCCAGAGTATGATGCAATAATTCAGTAAAACAATCTATTTGAAACCAATATATCAAAGTGACATGCTCACACCAGTTTACAGCAATAGTTTCCACTTTAAAATAAAACTAAATGACAATGTAGCACCAGACAGCATACTAACACAGATAATTGATCAAGACACTATATTAAACATACATATAAAAGGAATAAAGCCACAGTATTTTTATTTGGAAAATGTGAACACCTAAAAATAAACTGTGACACAAGGAAAAACATTGATAACAACACAAATGCAAATCACCAGGAAACAACAGAAATCACAGAGCAGACAATAAAAGCCTCTCAACATAGAAAAACTCACAACCAGAAAACAAAAAATCATCACCAGCAAAAGAGAGATATAAGCAAAGATATAACAATTAGAGAACAATTTTCAGACTCACACATTAAAAAAATAGAGTCATCAGCCAGACCAAATCGCTAACAAAGTCAGCACTAACAAAGAAACAAAAGATCCTAATCATGACGATATCAAATGTAATCAACTCCAACCAGTACAAACAATAGAAATAGAAAGAACCTTAACTAATCTGACACAAATAATACACACAAGCTTGCCCTAAACAATATAAGGAGAAACAGACCCAAAAAAGAACAAGAAGCCCACCAAAGAAAGATAAGCACTTCAAAAAATTCAAAACTAAAAACCTTAACTCAGACAATTACAAACAAGTGTGTTAATCAAATGATGCTGCCAATGAAGAAGTGGAGCTAGAATACGAGGATGCAGAAGAACAACAACAAACAATCAATCAAGATGTAGATACAAACACATATACCTCAAGCAATACTAATGAAATTATAACCCAAGATGACTGAAATAAAAGATTTAAATCTATCATTTAAAAGCCATGAAAGGAATCCCAGATTTATTTACATCACGAGAAAGAAAATAACTAAATCCCTTGCTCACATATACGATTGCAAGCTATGCAAAGGAAATGGCAACATACCCAACTACATGGCTCATTCAAATAGTAGACAAGCTTTATAGACATTAAGTACATCAAATAAATGAACAACATATGGACTAAGTTTATAGATAATTTTCAAATAAACATCTATATAGATCAAATAAATTTAAATCAGTGAATAATAAATCAATTGGACCACAAGAATAATAAAATCATAAAATAAATAAAATGAAAACTCTGACTAAGATTTGAACCTAAAAAGAAAGAAATATTCTCAAAATATAACTCAATGTATTAATCTGCTGTTATTGAAGCTATTTAATCAATATGTAAATGAACATGCAAACATAATTATAATCAATGTAACATCTTTGAGTATTGAAACTGATTTCTTTAAGTATGTACACTCTTAAATGAAACTATGTATCTAAAATGTAAAAACTGCCATGTAAAAAACAAAAAATTTACAAAATGTAATTTTAATGTCAGCTGCTAATCATCTGGTCATAACCTTTAGATATCTAGAGAATAAAGTAAGTAAAAAAATGATTTGAGCAACATTTTAATAAATTTAGACTACAAAATAAGCAAGAAAACTAACTTACAGAAAAGAAATGAAAAGTCCAATTTGTGCTTATGGATGTCACAGCCCACATACAATGTAGAAGAGGATGACTTACTAAAAATCTAGCATAGAATTTGAGACATGGCCTGTTATCTGCCATACTAGAGAAAGTACTAACCTGACTCAAGATGGTTTACCTTATTGCCTCAGTGATACTTTCTGTAAAAGAAGACTTAGACTTGCCACAAAAATAATCAAATTAATCTGCAGGTCACTAGTTAAATGCTAGTAATGGAAAATAAACTTCCATGAAAAAGACTTAGAGAAAATGATAATCATTTGAATATTTTTTTCTTTGTGATACATATATTATAGTTTTTATAATTATTATTTATTCAGTATTATTTTTTAAATCCCTCCCCCATATTAATTTTGTTACTGTTATAAATTGATAAGAATTTCTTTTAGCTGTTTAATATAATATTAAATAGGTAAATATAATGCATAGTGGAACTGTTATATCCACAGAAATTGGTTTTAAGGTTGCAGTTGGATAATGTAAATCTACGAATAATACCAAATTTTATATATGTATTACAGTTTAATTTAAAAATTACATATGTGTACATTTAGACATCAATAAAAATAAATAATAAAAATATAGTATATTGTAATAATGGGCAAAATACATAAATTATAGAAGCTGATGAAAATTTCCTAACATTCCCTTTATTAAATTTAAATAATTCACACGTATTATGTTAACATCCAATCACCTTTATCAAATCTGAATGCTTTTTGTGTTTTTATTATTGATAAATATGGACAATGATATTTGTAAGGTTCAACATTCAATCATTTATAGAGATGTTAATTGCAGTTAAAATGTATTTTGGCCTTAAATAATTCACACATGTATTATATATTGTATTGCACAGACATATATAAAACATTCCTTTAAAAATCTGTTTTTATTACTTCACAAATTTGACACAATAAACATAATTTTTTTGAAATGTTTCAAATAAATATACATATCTAATAAAAATTTGTATTAAATTTTAAATAAAAATAGAATACAAAACATATTTAGCATTAATTTTCCCTCTGTAACTTGTGTTATACAAGTACATTTGAACATACAACTTTCATCACAATGATGACACCATTAAATCATAGGTTGTTACTCAAGATACCTCAAAATTTCCTATTATCATTTTAGCTTGTTAAAGCTCACATAATTTTGTTCAATAGATGGAACCTCTTCTATTGCAAAAAAATTGCATTTGCATAATAGCAGGAAAGCAGAATTACAACGAATGCCATTAAGGGACTAAGATGCAAAAAAATTTAAAAAATAGATAATTTTTGTTTTAAATGTTATATATATAATATTTAATAAATAAACAACATATATTTTTAATTATAAAATATAATTTATATGTAATTTAGAATGCAATACTTACAATTCATAGTATTACTCTAGTCAGCTGTATTTTTAGCAGGAAAATTATAATAATAATTCTCTTTTTATCTATAATATTTTTTTTAAAAAATATTATTTTTAAAATAACTTTTTATCATTTCTAAATATATATATATAAATTACAGTAAATATCTATTTTCATTTTTCCACAAATTTACACAATTTTTTTATTTACTGAAATCTCATATATATATATAAGTTTTTTAAAGAAAAAAAACAAAACTGAAAGAAATTCTACATTGGGGGAGTTAATATTTTAAAAAATTATGTATTCTGTGTAAAGACTTTAAGATAATAAAAATAAAAATATTGTTCTTTTTCTTCATTCTTATGATAAAAACTGATAACGAAAAAATGCAAAAGATACAGTATGAAAATGATATTAAATTGATTATTTGTACTTTGAAGCATTTTTTACTAAATTTAGTAATAGTTGCTGTAAATTTGTGATGTGATGTAATATAATAAAATCTAGCATTTTAGACTACACCAGAGAGTGACTGGAATATGAACTAGAAATTAATTATAGAAATTATTGTGTTTTAGTTAATATTAATAATTTTTGTATATAGTTTCCTTATTTTAATTATTAATTATTATTTTTACTTCTACGTATATAATATGCAGAACATTATTTGAAGGCTATTAGTATACAGTATTACACAACAGTTATCACATTAGATAGAATAAAATATATAAATAAACTAATTTTTCATTGATAAAAATTTTGATAATATGCTCACACTAAACACATGGGGAAAAAAATCTGATCATATCAATAGCCAGTGGTGGTAAGTGTTTTGCTTTTTGTATACATAGAAGTAAAAAAAAACAATTATCATAATTAATTATGAATGGTTAAAAAATACTAAATCATTTATATATTAAATCATTAATAATATAGTTGCACATATACTTAAGTAAAAGCAAAAAAATTTATAGGATATATGTAGCTTAAGTTTTATTAAAATTAAAATGTAAATTTGTTCCAAATAGATGAAAGTACTTTCAAAACATATATTTGGTACACAATAATTATTACTATTCTAAATAATATAAGAAATATAAAAAGGCTAAAAAAAAACATTCAATAATTTTCTCACATTTTTTAAACTGGAAAAACAATAAATATGCCTGATAGTATCAATAGCCAACAGAATATATATCAAATTATTCTCTTTTTTTCTATTTTGACTATTTATACAAGTAATAGTACTTCACAGTGAAATGTAAGAACATTTGAAAAATTATATGTTGTTAGATAAAAATATTTTTTTAATATCAGTCTACGAAGATAAATTTATGTTTAAATCAATCTATGAAGTACTTTAATCAGGTTTTAAACTGTATTCAATGAGCTTTAAAATTCATAATAATCAAGCATATTTTGCCGATAGAAGACCTTCCAAACCACGACCTAAGATAGCAACTTTTATAAAGATAACAGCAGCCGTCTTATATTTAATGTAAATTTCTACTTATATAGGTGAATCTGAAGCATCTTGATTTGGAAGCATGAAGCAGTTCTTTTCTCCATTGTTTAAGTCCACTATTTCCTTTACAAATTAATTTACATGAAATCTTGCAATTTACAGCGAGTTAATGTTACGATCTTAATCTTCATAGATTGAGTAGTAATTAATTTATTGAGTGCACAGAAAGCATATGTAAATATTTTAATCAGGCTTTAACCTGTAATCAAGCATATTTTGCCAATAGATGCTCTCTATTGGCAAGATATGTTTTGATTATTATGAATTTCCCTCTATCGGCAAAATATGCTTGATTATTATGAATTTTAAAGTGCACTGAGTACAGGTTAAAGCCTGGCTAAAATATTTACATATGCTTTCTGTGCACTCAATAAATTAATTACTACTCAATCTATGAAGATAAATTTATGCTAATGAGTCATAGGATAATGTTAACTTTTTTGATTTGAATCTGACTGTGGTCAATAATTAAATTTTTTAAAATTTATATTTATTGATATCAATTTAGATATGAATTTACTTGTGACCAATTAAAACCCTAACAACATTCTTTACATATATTGATTATGGACCTTACATTCAAGGCTAATGGCTGATACTAATCTGGAAAACACAAATGTAACAGAATACAAATGTTACAGACAGAAAAAAAAAAAATACACATAAATCTTGATCATTCCCAGAAAAAAATAATGGTACTTATGTATAATTCCTTTCCTCTCTTCACCAAATGTTTTTTGGTTAATTATCAATTTTCAGGAGCATCAAAGTATTTGTTTGTTTTTTCTCAAAATTATTTTATCAAACATGTGTTCCTTGTTAAATTTTAAAAATATTACGAAATCAAATATAAATTCATTTTAATTTAAAAAAAATTTTTTTTTTTATAAATCCATTCATAACATTTAATGAATTATTTTTTTTTTACGTATATTATAAAATATAAACCATAAACTGGTTGCGAACATTGCCGTGATTTTTTTATGTTTGCTGTAGCATTTGTTTAAGCTGTTGGTTAATTATTTTTCCTAATCTTTTACAAAAATAATTAAAATTTGGAATCTATGAGTGACAGAAGAAGTCGCAATGAAGTATTTTCAAAATTATAGAATAACAGTGCCTGCACAAAACGTGTGTACACATGGGCAGAATATAAACTTTATGTGCTTAGCAGAGATAATGATGGTGTATTCTAAAACCATGTTCGAACGAGTATTCTTTCATCGTGCTTTTTATTTTGTTTATTACAATTATACTAAATTTTATTTAATTACAATCACTTGGAGTTTTGTGTAATTTATTGTGTTTTATAATCATCTTAAAAAAAAACCAAAAAAACAGCCATATTGTTTAAAACTTGACACACCTGAAAATGAATAATTAACCAAAATATTACCCGGCGAAGAGAGCAAAGTAATTATACTTAAGTACAAAAATAATATAGAATTTTAATTCCATTTCAGATCTCTCACTGTTAGCTGTTCTAAATATATTATCTATTCAATAATGTTATTAGATTGCTATCATTTCAGCAATTTTATATTTTCATTTTTATACTTTGTTGATCTGTTAAAAGATTCATTACATCATTGACAGGGATTCTGATAAATAACTATCATTATAGAGATATGCATATAATAAAACAAGATCCACTCTTCACTCTAATGCCATCTACAAATGCAGTAGAATGAAAAGTTACTCTTGATTATGATATATCATGAAGTGTAAAGAATTAAGTGATTTGTCACATGAATACGTTATTTATTCCGACTTCTTTAATGCGAGTATTTAAATGATTTATAATAGATAACATAAAGAAATTCTATATTAAATATTTATTAACAAAAATTAAAAAATCTAACTAACTATAGACAAATTCATTTTGCGTTTTTTTTTTTTAAATATATTTATATTAAATTATTTTTAATCAATCTTTATTATACTGTGTTGAAATTTTTTTATATCTAAAAACAAACTTTTACAAATTGCATTTGTAAATATTATATACGTAAAAGCTGCTGAAAATGACAAGTATATTTGTCCATCCACTTTTAATTTCTCAGTTTCTCATTATATTACCTCAAGCAGCGCAAACAGATATTTTTGAAAAGATCTGCCTTTTTTCCCAAATAGTGACCACTTCCCATAATTCTCAGTAAACCTTAACTTTTATTTTGATTGCTTTCTTTTTAATATTCACCAGTCAAATCTTAAGAAAATAAAAGATGTCTTTTAAAAAGTTAAACATTTTTTCCCCACTCATTGTTATGATATTAATACACTTCAACTCACATTTCTAACCACACCCAAAACCTCACTTAATAACACAATATTTAAAAAAAATTTTTTTTTTTTTTTTTTTAAAGTACACATATATGCTTCTACCTTCTTCCATATAATTGTAAAGTAAAAATAGATAAATAAATTTCCATCCTGTCAAATATCTATAGCATAAGGACTAAATGCAAAATACAAATAAGATTTTGTTTAACAAGTAAAAAAAAAAAGTTTTCAAAGGCAAAAATATCTTTTTTTTGTTGTTGTTTAAAGAAGTAAGTATAAACAAGTACGCATACATATACACACAGAGAACTTCAATTGTTATATCATCAACATTTTTAATCATCGACCCTCTGAAAAATGAAGGCCTCTTTAAGTTTAATCTAGGTTTTCCGATATATAACCTATCTTCTTCACTTTGCATCAGCAAACTTATTTATTTCACCAATCATCTTACATGTAGCCACACGTGTAGCCTCATTTTAGGTTTTCTATAAACTCTTGAAATCCAGTTTAAAACTTCAACTTTCAACCTATTATCATTTATTCTAGGATTATGTCCAGCCTAACACAATTTCAATCTCTTAAATTACTCAATGATGTCAGTGATATTTATTACTTTCTTCACACATGTACTTCACTTTCGATACCTTTTTATGGATGCCCAGCATACATACATCTCTTTCACTATTTCACCGAGTGATCTGTCATCTTTATATTATTTTCGGTACTTGGGTACTAAACCTGCAACGTAGGGAGATAGGTGGGGGGGGGACGGCCTTTTCATCACACCTAAGTGCATTTCCATTTAATATGAAGCTTTTTTTTTTTCCATATGTCATAGCATCGGCCGGGAGGCGAACCCGCAACAACCGTCTGCAACCAACTGCTTGCTTGAAGACGGCTGCGCTAATCTCTCGGCTAACAACGCTAATTTCTACTAAGTGTATTTCACTAAAGTTGAATTCTATGGTTAATTGCCTTTTTTATGTTCCATATATATTAATAATCTGACCAAGATATTTGTAGCTATTAACATTTTCAAATTCATGATTACTAACCTTTATTTTCTTTTTCCATGAAAATTCAATAAACATTCTAACTTCGTAAACATTTATTTTTAATCCTACTTTCTAAATTTCATCTAATATAGAGGATTTAAACAGACTTTCAAACTCCCTTCAGCTATCCACTCATACAATCGATACACATGGCCACACACATGTGAAAAAGATAAATGATCTCCAATATATGTATATCATGCTGAACCAGCAATTATCCATTGGTCCAGATCATTATCTCCAACATATATATATATAATCAGTGCTCAGTTTATATTAAGATAGCAAATATTCAAAGTTTAATGGATAGACTTCAATCTACTCTGCTCTAACTCTTCAGTTATCCAAACTATTGAAAATCTGATGATGGAATGCCCAATTAGCATTAACAAAACACTATTATTTAGGTTTCATTATATAATTTTGTCACCTTTTTTTAAAGATATCAACAATAATTCCATCATTTCATAGAACAATTCATTTATTAATAGATTTAATTCAATATTTTACCTCTCCATTTAAAATGTTTGGCAATTCAGAAAATGTTATAATTGTATGGGATACTTTGTTTTTTATTATTATATCAGAATTCTTTGTAAAACTATTTTTCTTTGCATTCCATGATATCAACTCTCTTTTTAGTAATAGTTCCTATTAATATTAATATCATCTATGTTCTTTATCACTATTTATAATGGTTTTTTACAATCAACTATTGACAGTTTCAATTGCCCCAGCAATCTTCATCGGAATTTTTACTTATATTTCCAAATCATAATCTTAATAGTTATTTTTTAATTGCTGAAAAAAAAAATTGTCTTCTAATATTAAAAATGGGGTTTTATATCTCTGAAACATCAATTCTTTGATGGCTTTGCTTTCCAATTCAGTTATGTTATTATTAATAAATACCTTTTTACAACATTTATAAAATTCCAGATTTTCTATTCTTTTTAATGGTTTCATTTTAAATATTCTTATATTCTTTCTTTTTTTTCATACATAGTCATGTCTCAGTTGAAACTTTACTAGCAAACTGATGCTTTTTTGTACCTATATCTTTGTTGTAGTTATTAATAGAATATCAGTTATCTTCTTATTGATTTCAGTCAAAATACAGCCAAATTCAAAATTTGTTAATATTTTAAAATAATTCATAAGTTTCAATTTAATTCATTAAATATTTCTAAAGGTTAGAGATATCACTTTATAATAAACAATGAGGATTGTCAATTCCTCTACAAGCTTTATGGTAAATGCTTAGCCAGAGCTAGCATGTAAAATATGTCAGGAACCCCCCCCCCAACCCCTGACCATGGTTTCGTGCTTTGGCACTTCTCAGAGAGGTGTCAGGGTAGGTTCAAACATTAGATCTAAAAATATCAACCCAAAGCCAAGCACTTATCTAAGTTATCTATTGAGTGAAAATCTGAAATTTTCAGACATCTACATGTCTTCAAACCCAGTTATCCAACTCAAATAGCTATATGGGGCTGATAGATCTTCAGCCAACTGCTGGCTCTGGCTAAGCATTTATCATAAAGCTTGTAGAGGAATTGGCACTCCTCATTGTTTATAACTTACAAGCTTAAGAGATAGGGTCATGTGATCTATGACTTTTATTTTGACTATTTATAGTCTTATGCAATTTTATATTGCTAAGACTACTAATATATGGCATGGCTGAAGATCTATCAGCACCATATAGCTATTTGAGTTGGATAGCTGAGTTTGAAGACATGTAGATGTCTGAAAATTTCAGATTTTCCACTCAATAGATAAATTTTAGATAAGTGCTTGGCTTTGGGTTGGTATTTTTAGATCTAGTGTCTGAACCTACCCTGACACCTCTCTGAGGTGTGCCAAAGCACAAAACCATGGTCAGGGGTTGGGGGTCCTGACAGAGAAATTTTAAGTGCTGGCTCTGGCTAAGCATTTATCATAAAGCTTGTAGAGGAATTGGCAATCCTCATTGTTTATAACTTACAAGCTTAAGAGATAGGGTCATATGATCTATGACTCTTATTTTGATCACTTTATAATAGTCTCTTTTTTTAATAGTTTTCATCTTTCTACTTTGCATTAACACACATCCGACATCTTTCTAGTTGATAATCATTTTGTACATTAAACCTTGGAAAACTACCTTTCTGTTGGTCAAAACTATTCCAATTTGTTCTACTTTCATTAGAAGGCTTCTATGTTCATTTCTATTTTTCTCAAAACAAAAATGTGTAATATATAATTTTTCATTTTATGCAGATTTCACAAGACTATGTATGTCCTTTCTCATTTCTACATCTATAATGAAATTTACATGCATACTTTCATCTTTCAATCATTTTCCAATTCTAGCATTAAAATCCTCCAAAACAATTTTAAAATGTTTATATGATAAAAAACATTATGTACACATATATAAAAATCATCTATTTTTTATTACAATGAGATTTTATTGGGTCATAAACTTGAATTATCTTCTACTAAATTGAATAAATAATCTTGCCATTTTATCTGATACATCAATTTTCTTTCACTTTTTATTTATAATAAATCCTATTCCATTTGTGTTTCCAATATTTGTGTCTTTTGTAATAAAATGTGTCCACTTTTAAAATCGATTGTCTCTTCACTTTATCTTCTAACTACCTAAAGTTCAACAATGTCTCATTTAATAGTAAATAGTTCTTGAATAATTTGTGCAATCCTTTTTAAAAGTGATTTAAAGTTGTAAGTATCTAAATAAAAGATCATTTTGAATGATAGCCTGGGCTAATAAGCAGGAAATTCTTAGCACTCTCTGCTTTCTCTGCCAACCCTAGCCTTGGCTTGTGAATTTACAGCCTCCTGGAAATAAAGACTGTAGTTTAATTTTGCCTGTCATGATTGTAAAAAACTGATAAAAAAATTTGGTGCCAATATAGTTCATGCTTGACACCATTTTAAATTTTAAGCAATAAATGATGTGTCAATGGTGGATTAGAGTGGATTTTAAAATTCAAAATGGTGTCAAGCACATACTACATCAGCCCCAAATTTATAGTACTTAAATAAAAAAAAGTAAAGAAAAAAAACAAAAAAATTGGAAAAAATATTAATTAATGAATTGATCAAAAAATATTAATTAATAAACTGATCAAACCAAGCTTACAAAATTCCAAATACTTAATGGTTATAAGTTATAAAATATGAATGATACTATATGCCAAAAGATTATAACTTATAAAATATGAAATACAGTTCGCTACTATTATTGTGCCTTTTTTTTTTTATTAAATGTTAAATATTAATCAAAATTAGGATTTTGATTTTTAAATACTCGATGACAATTACAAACTTTGCATTTTGATTTTTTAATTAATGGTGAAATTGTGCTTTTTTAAAAAAAAAATTAAATATTAAAGATTGATCAAAATTAGGATTTTAATTTTTATTGCAAACTTTGCATTTTGATTTTTTTATTAACGATGAAATTTGCAATTTTGAAATTGTCATTTTTTGAAACAACATATTAATAATCGATGTCATTTATCACTTGGATATGTCAGTGGTGGTTTTGGGCAGATTTTAAAATTCAAAATGGTGTCGAATACATACTATATCAGTACCAAATATTCATTCACACATACATCCTTCAAAAAAAATAAATTGATATTTAAGTAAGAACTATCAGGCAACTGAAAAGAAAGTGGTGTTTCTTGATCTTAAATTCCAAAACCAATCACATTTGGTGATGTACGTTTGAGTAGTCCAACCATATTTGTTTACTATATGAATAATCAATCATATATTAGAAAAAGTTGTAATGACAAAAATGTAGGAAGTAGACATTACAAATTTACCCTGCTCCGTTTCGATAAGGTCTCAAAAAGCAATCAAAGGGTCTCCTTTCATATAACAGCAAAGTCCTTTCTACAGCCACTATTATACTAGTAATATGTACATAGTAATTTAATATACTACAGGTTTATTTAGCAATATGAGATCGATGCACTCATAAGCATATAACTGACACATATATTACATTTTACAATTTAAAAAAATGTTCGACTACTGTATATAACTGTCCACTGATGTAGCTTTCACAGATATGTATATAAACTGATTTGTGTGAAAATATTTGAGATATTTAAAAAAAAAAAAGATACGCGATCTTTTAGTAGTAACAACAACAAAAAAAAAAATTAACTGTTATCTGTCTACTACCTAGTTAACGATAAAACTGGAAAAAAAATAAAATAAAATGAGAGATGTGAACAAAGCTTCCTATTCTATTATTAATATCAATTCCATGATGTTTCATCATTTCCACACCATTGGTTAATGGAATCCATCACGCACTAATTCCAATTATTATTTCCTGTTAAGGCTAGTCTGACGTTAATTTATGCTCCAGCTCCAATAAAATATAACATTTCAAACAAAATAAAACTTTTTTTTTTCTGCTAAAGGAAATAGTGGTGCAATTTGTTTATAATAATAATGTGCCACCTAGTGAGATATTTGGTCTTCAAATCATAAGTAAATTAGATAATGAAGTGGGAATAAAAATCCATTGAATTTTTAAAAAAAATCAATAATATATATAAATATCACTTCTTAAAAAACTTATTATAAAATAATGGATGAAAAACACTCATGTACAAAGTGAATGAAATTATATCTAACAATCTTGATCTTTATAAATAGATATGAGCTTCGAAAGGTAATGGTATCTACCATTCCCATGGCTTGGAATTCGAATATTGGATTTCATCAAAATTATTTTTTTTCTTTTAGATGACACCCTGTTAATCGATCTAGCTATTCATCTAATTATTGGATGGTAAATTGATGTCTAACTATTATTAGATTGGGAATAAAATAACAAAAAATATGTAAAACTCATTAACTGATGTTTGTCTAGTCTTGCAAGTATTGCTTTTCATTCACTGTTTCTATGAAAAGAAACTGAAAAGAACTTTTCCTTCAATAATGTATTTAAAGATAATTATTTATTTATTTTTTGGTAATAGAAAACGTGTTAAACGTAAGTTTTTATTTAAGTCAAACTCCACCTTAACTTTTTTAAAAAAATTTACTCTATATTTTGCATATTTGATGACTTTACAATTCTGTAATTATAAATAAAGGGGATTTAAACTCAGACGTTCAAGCAACCTTCAACTATCCATACTATCCCATACCACTGATACACATGACCACATACATGTAGAAAAGATAAATAATCACCAATATTTGTGTTTCATACTAAACCAGTACTCATCAGTTGGTCCAGATTATCATCTCCCACATATATATAATCAGTGCTCAGTTTATATCAAAATAGCAAATCCTCATACTTTAATGGACGGGCTTCAATCCACTCCATCCATACCATTGAAAATCTTTATGATTGAAAGCCCAAATCCCATGTTGATGCCAATATTATTACCATGCCCATGTTGTCCTCAAGTCATTCTGACCCCTCATGTATAGATTAATAATTAATAGATTTTACCAATTCATGCAATTAAAAAATTCCAGAGTTTTTAGAGATCACTAAACATATACATAATATAAAATTCTATTTAGATTAACTTCTACTATAAAACATATATGCATTTAAAATTAAAAATGTTTGATTTGTATGTATCATAATTTCTAGGCAACAAATTATTTTATAATAATTTCACAAGGTTGAACTTGGACATTTTTGAGATTAGAAATATATTTAGGTTGGAATGGGGAATAAATGACATACAAATAACCTAGCTAGAGAGCTAATTATTGGTTAATAAATGGCTATGTAGATGTTTATAGATAGAGTAAAACATTAAAGAAAATTTTAAAACCTTACTACTTGGAAGTATCAAGTCTAATGAGTAATTATTCCTTCTTCACTATTCCTCTTTTTTTTCCATGTAAAAAATCAAAGATAACAATTTCATAAAATTATTTAAAAAAAAAAAAATAGGAAAAAAAAAGTTAAGGAAGAAAGTTGTAAAAAAAATAATACAAGTATTTAGCATAATAATTATTAGAATTCTAACATATTTAATTAATATCATTATAAAGTTGACATGTAAATTTAAAGTGTTGGGTATTTTGCATAAAATTTTATTTTTTAAACAATCATTAAAAAATTCATATTTTTTGGTCTCCAGATTAAGTTCCAAAAAAATATAGTTGGTGTTTCAGTTAAAGTGATGTAAAAGCATCAATCTACTACAGAATAAAAATTTAATCAAATTTCTCCATAATATATCTTTTCCACATCACTACAGCAAATTTCTTTCTTGCATTTATCTACTTCATCTATGGTCTTTTTTCTAAGTCTTTTATAATTTCTTGGAATTCAGTACTGTATATGATACTTCAATTATTCATCTATTGCTATTTATTTTAGCAATATCTCCATATCAGATTGATTTCAGATATTTTTTACAATAAAGTCAGTCGTGTCTGTTGTTTCTCTTATCAATTATCAGTTCATATTTGATCCCTCTTTATTTATTAATTACAATTCAAAGTATATAAAATGTAAGTCTATTATTAATCTTCTATAGTTCTTAGATACATAAGCATGCACCAGTTAAAAAAAGACACTTTAAGGGGAAATCAACATTTCATATTAAACAACCATTTTAAATAAGAATATTTTAAAATAGTAATATGAGTTTGGTAAGAATCTATAACAATAATGAATATATATAAAACATGATAATCCCATAATTTTTGGCTACTTATAAAGTATTGATTCTACAAATTTTTCACTGTGAATGACTGATAATATTAATGATCCCAACACATTTTGGTAGGATCACTGATATGTATATTAATGCAAAAAACATTACCATGTAATGTAGTTTAATAATTGTATATATAAAGAATCTAAAATCCTGGGTGTTAGCTATTCAGTCAGTAAGAAAAACACATCTGCAAGTGCTTGTAATTTAGAAGCAAAAAATGGGTAAATATATATAAAAAATGGGCACATGCAGCTTTTTGGAGCAGTCTGTTACAGTATCAAATTGCTAAAATAATTTTGGAATGAGACTAAATTGCTATTAATGATTTGAAATTAGGACAAATCTCATAAAAAAAAATCTATCAGATCGTATAGAAAAAAATTAACACAAGGTTTTTGCTGTGGCAAATATGTGCAAACGCCATGGACTCCATATGCGAAGTGAAGTCACGCACCTATGCAGAAGCTATGAGGGCCTCAACTTTATTGCTACAGCATGATAATAGAAGGCAAAATGCTTACATAAATTTATCTATGGATACAATTACAATCAAAGTGCAAGATTCCACATATCAACAGTGAATGACTTGATTAATTTAGGGATACTTACAGAAACCCCTCAGGAACCTATCAATGTAATGGAGGAGGCTTAGTCAGAAGAAATCTTGAAAAGAATCTTGGAGGCCTTCTATACAATGGATTAGGGAACATTCTAACCCCAGATATATTGCCATTGAATTTTTTGACAAAGGGCAGAGAAATGGATTTGAAAAAACTATTCTTATGCTAGAAAAATATGCATTAGTCAATATAGACCAGAATATAGAAAACTATGTAACAGGGATTATTAAAAACACCTACTTCAATTATAGCATTAGTGACTTTATAAAGCTAATGGTATCTTTTGGGTCAGTGGTGACCTTCCAACCTACATATCTAAGAGATACGCCTATACTGATACTAAGCAACAATTATCATTTTGAACTACGTCTAAACAAAAATGTAAATCTGAATGATATTCCTACGTTAATTACAGATCAAGAAACCACACTCCTCAAAATTATACATGGAGTTAAACCTCAGCGCTTCAACTGTAAAGAAAGAGGTCACATCATAAATGCATGCCCAAAAACTAAATGTCCACATTGTGAAATGAGAACAACAACTACACATCAATGCAAGGAAAAAACGATAAAAATAATATGCCACACACAAATAGAAGAGCATTAATCATTGGTATAAATGATGCTAACATATTATTTGGTTAGTTTTACCCCAAATATACCATCAGAAAATAATACACAAATGCAAGATAAGCAACAGATCAACACAGTTCCATTCAACTAAAAGTCACAAGTGAAATTAGCAAAACCATTCCAGAAACAGTAATTCTAAACAAAAGTTCACAAGACATTATAGAATCAACAATATCTGGTCCAACACACTTAGACATGGACTTAAATGTACTAACAGTCAAACATAAACCAGGTCATCCACCAGATAAGAAAAGAGAAATGAAAAGTGAATTACAAACATGGAACTGAGTAAAGAGGATTTACCACAGTCTCTGAACAATGCTAAAAAAGTTAAAAAGTGAACCAAAAACATATTAGATTCCAGTGTGTGCAATATTACAAGTGAGCAATTCGTTATAATAGAAGTGAAACATGCTCAAATATAACAGCTTACGACAAGTCTCTAGATTTGTCAGATGAAAGACCAATATTTTTAGACAGAAATAAACAGTTAACATAAACATATCTTTCTTATTTTTACATAAGTACACTAAAAAAAGCAATGATGACAAAAATAGGGTCAGTTAATGTCAGAGAACTAAACTGTAGAAAAAACCTATAAACTCAGAAAATGGATTAACATTATCCAACTACACATAATTGGACTACTGGAGAGAAAGATATATAACAAATCACAAATGGATCCATCTAAGTTCTATGACAAGGCTATTCATTGTTTTCCAGAGCCACATTCTCACTATTGGCTGGTACAGGAATTGTGATAACCAAAAAATGCCCATTCAGCTCATTTAAAATAATACATATTGATGCACACATGCTAATTATTAATCTATATCATACAAATAATGCTGAACATAGCATAACTATATATTCCTCTGGGTGAAACAATTATAAATAATTTATACCTATACTAAACAAAAAATTTTGCATCCTCAAAACATCCGATAATACTAATGGGAGATTTTAACATGTCGTACAATAAATTTGTTAAAAAATGGTTATACAGGCTGGCTTTTCCTCTTATGTCTGGAGAAGGTTTTCTGCCACAAAACTCTGTTTCATTTAACAATGGCAGGCATTCTTCTTTAATTGATCTTGTGTTTTATTCACCAGTGTTGCATCATATGATCAAAATTCCACTAATAAACTCATCCTTTTCAGATTATCCAGCTGTGATGGTTTGTCTTAAAAATGATTTTTCATACAGACCCACAATCAAAAAAGCAAAACTATTAGAATATTTCTCCCAAGTCAAATTAAAGAATATCTCTTTTCAGAGATATACGTATCAATATTCATATGTGACATGAATTTGGACCCTGTTCAGACATGGATTATCTTTGTAAACATAATCTTGTACACAATTGATACAATAACAAGAGACACCCCCCCCTCAAGAATTTTAGCACTTGCAGATGATCTGCATAAAAGAATAATGCTTGGTGCTTCCCCCGCAGAGGGATGTACATAATAGTCCTCAGAAAAGTTTACTGGTCAGCATGTGATTCACTCAAAGAATATTTGGTGATAAAGAAAAGGAAATACATACCTGAATCAAACACTTCATGTTGTCTAGAGAGTACATTCGCTGGGCTCTAGGTCAGGCTCCAACAAACTGGATTATTGCAGGTGATAATATACTAGAGCCACTCTATTCATTCTACAAACATCAGAAGATAATATGGCTTTTGTTCCAAGATATTTTGAAGAAAAATTGTATTCAATATCAAACTCATATCATCTAGGTGCACATGGAATATCTTGCTTTGTATACAAACACTTAAGTCATTTCACAGTAAAATATCTAGCAGATTTAGCCAACTTTCTAGCCCAGAGAATCTATCACCTTCATGGGCTCTATCCCATCTCTTTGGTTCCATTAATTAAGAAGAAGGAAAATATAACCACATTTCAAAATCTCAACCTATAACAATGAACCCACTTGGTATCAAGATTCTGGAGTCAATAGTTAAAGATAGAATTGAGTCCTAAATTCTGCCATTCTTGTTAAAAAAATCAGTTCACAAGGAAGGGATCTTCAACTGAGCAGGCAGCTTTTCTATATAAGAGCATGATTAACACAGTCAGATATGACAAAAAAATATGGACCAGTTGTAGTTCAACTGGGCAACAAATCAGCATTTGATATGTTACCAATTAATATTCTAATTAATATGCTAGCAGATTCATCAATTCCCAGAACACTAATCTACTTGATTACAAATCTTTTAAGTAGAAAAAATCATATAACTCTTGGTGGGAAGTACACACCATCCTTCACATGATGTAACTCCATTCCACAAGGTTCACCACTAAGTACCCTTCTAATCACTTTTTACATTAATCTCCTTAGAGCAATTCATATCTGCAATGAAGACTAACGTTATATGTGTTGCATACATAAATATTACTGTCTTTCTGATCACAAAAAATACCAAAACTAATTGGAAATTCTTAATAAATACCCAGGAGAATATAAACTGGACATACATCCAGTGCTTGGTCCATAAGCACTGGATACCAACAAGACCAATACTTCAAAGGAAAACCAGGTTCATTGCTGGGATTTCCATTCCATTTAAGCAACTCTGAAATGTGATCACAGATACAGAGAAAATTAATGAATAAATCTGAGGATTTAACTAATTCTCTATCTAAATCATACATGTCACTCTATGCCAAAGTCACCTTCTTCAATCTCTTAATAATAACAAGAGTTACATACTATACACCCATAAGTATATACACAGAAGCTTTTACAGCAAAAATTTATTCAATGTGTAGGAAAGGGTTGTGGAAAAAAAATAGTGTCAATATCCCTAAAAAAATTCTGCACTCTATCTCAAAATGAATTAGGCCTATATTTCAAATTCATAAAATATTTAATCTAATAGCATCATGTGCCAAAAATTTCCTATATCTGGAAATTGCATTCAAAATCACACTCACAGACAAACCACCCCTTACAAGCAACTTCTGGAATATGTCAATTTCTCTGTTTTAAGCATTCCCAATCTAACACACACACCATAGTTAAAATGAAATACCAGGAGGTTTATTCAATCTCCAATTCTCCTTCCAATGATAATGGAAAAACTTATCTAAACATAACAAATAAGCAGTTAACAAAAAATTTCAAAACCCCATATTAAAATAAAGAATTTTCTGCACATTCAAATTATAAAAAAATTAAAAAGAATTTGATATGCAAATCAACACAGTCCTCAGTTCTTGCTCAACATGAACATTTCTTGTTTTATACTGAAGAATTTATTTTCATTCATTAAAAAATGTTTTTGAAATTCTGCTTAATTTTACTTATGTAAAATTTGATTTGCATAATTTGAAAACTATCCGCATTACATAGCATATGCAAACATAAAAATTATAATTTAGTTCTTAATTAAACATGCAATTCTACAGCAAACATTAGTACAGTATAATTTGTATCAGCTAAGAAATAAAATGTTTTTTTTACAAATAATTATTGTAAATTGTAAGAACATTGTTGGTACATTAAGTGGATAAAAAATATTTGACAAACAGTTATATGCAGTACAAGAAGTATGATACAAAAATTTTCAAAACTGTCAAGATTTCTTCATTTCTTATAGGAATAAAAACTACTTGCTTTCAATGATTGGTTTTCCAGAGTAAATGGCATAATTTGGACACAAGTTTCTTGACTAATCTTTGGTTTCCTGCAACATTTATTATCAAAGATTTCAATTCTAATATTGGGGAATCTTTAATGCAGTAACTTATCAGATTAGCTTTTTTGTATTCTTGCTATTTATGATCTTTGTTATTTCAGTAATAATGTCTTTTGTCATTTTCCAAGAAGCATTCTCAAGCCTGATTTTTAATTTTATTTCATAATCCTCTAAAAGATATTACCAAGCTTATTTCCATTTGCATTCTTTTTACAAATACCATTATATTATTGTAACTTGTCTTTCCTGGATGCTCTTTGGAATTACATAGCCTATTTCCTTAAAAAAAAAAAAACTTTTATCCTTTTTATTTCTTTTTCTTTTTTTCTTTTTTTTTGCAATTACTGCTATGTCTTTTGTCATTCATTTTGACTGTCTTGATTTTTTTCATCTCAAATTTTCCTTGATTCTTATTTAATTATGTATCTCATTTCCATCTTTCAATTCATCTGGTATACCATAAACACAAACTTCAAATCTATTTCAGGTTCACTCACATTTAAACATCAATAATTCATAACTTATTGTACAACTTACTCCTGACCAAGTTTTTGCTATTAAAACTGAAATCTTTCATCATCACAGTGTGAAATCCATCCAGTGATGTTTACATATATATAATACTTTGGCTGCTTAAGAATATATTGTATTGCCAATAAAAAAATTTGTTGAATACACAAAAACTGATTTGTCATTCTATTTTATTTCTGCCTCCAAATCCATAATGTTAAACAATATTTTATTGTTTTTTCTCACTTCTAGCATTACCATATTAGCTATTAATAAGTAAAAGAATATTTTTTCAAGTTTCATCAAACTCCTAACCACTACTTAATCATAAAAATGTTCTCAATTTCTGCTTCACTTATATGAGTTGTTGAAAAATAAAATCTATATAATAATAAATTTGAATGGATATCTTGAAATTGAATTGATATCAACTGATTATTTATAGGATTATACCCAACAACAAACTTGATAATATTCTTTCTAACAATAAAATTCACATTATTTCTTTATTGTCCTTCATCTGAATATCAGAGTATGTTCTTTTGATCTAAAAATCTATTAATCCAGTCTATCTTACTTCCCTAACTACTTAAAAAATCAATGTAGTATAAGTAATTTATTTTTCTTGGTTGATAATCCACATATCAAAGTATAAATAATGATTTTGCAATTTTGATTTTTTTTTTCTTGCAATAAAACATCAGCAATTAGACATTCAAGTGACATCAATATACTGGATGCCTTTAGATCTAATAGAAAAGCATAAACCCTTTTTATAAAAATTGTTACAGGATGAATATAAAATAATACATATAATCAATAGGTATAATAGAATATGGTACTTTGGAGTGGCTAAATTCATACTCCCTACTTGTAAAGTAAAACTTAAAAACTGTTTCGGAAATCAATATTTCTTTTTTGTGGGTTTCTACTGATTTGCAAGTTATGAATTTTTTTTAAATAATATATTTTTTCTTTTATAATTTTTTCTAATAAATAACAAATCTTTTAAATATAAACATATAAAAATATTTCTTACTTAATCTTTTTATTAATTTCTATAAATTCGATATCAAAAACTCCTAAAATAATGTATCATTTTATTATTTAAAAATTTAGTATAATTTAAATAAGGAGATAACTGAAAATAGCTGTCATATAAAAAAGCATTAAACATGGAAAGTGCTAATTCCATTAAACAAATAAAATTAAATAAACAAAACTGATCTTATGGTGAAAAAAATAAGCTGCTATAAGACTGTTCTCTATACCTTTATTATATATCACTATAGACTTATTTCATATATAGTTTAATAATAAAATTATTTTAGATATAAATACATGTTTAGGTATAGACCATTCATTTTTTTTATTAATATTTAATAAAGCTTTCATTTAAAAATCTTCATGAAATATTACTCTGAAAATTTAACAAAAATTGCGTCTCTATTTTATTATATTTTACACTTTTTTAGAATCTATTACAAGCAAAATAATTTAACTTAGTTAATTTATTATTAATATTTTATATACCTGGAGTCTAGCTGTAATATAGGGAATTTGAACACAGGTTTTCAAGCTTTCTTCAACCATCCACTCTATCTCATTCAACTGATACACATGACCACACACATATGAAAAAGATAAATAATCTCCAATATATGTATGTTGTGCTGAACCGCACTCATCAGGTGGTCCAGATCATCATCTCCCACATATATATATATAATCACTGCTTCATTTATATTAAGATAGCAAATTTTCATACTTTAATGGACAAGCTTCAATCTACTCCACCCTCCAACTCTTCAGCCACTCATACCATTGAAAATCTGGTGATAGAACACAAAATTCCCATATTAATGCTAATATTATTGTCATGCCTATGTTGACCTTAATTCACCCTGACCCGTCATATATAGGATATTATCCATTTAAATACATAGAAAAGGGATGTATGGAAATTGGGCATTCCATTATCAGATTTTCAATGGTATGAATGGCTGAAGAATTGGAGGGTAGAGTAGATTGAAACCTTGCCATCTTAATATAAACTAAGCTATTGATTTTATATAGAATGTGGGAGATGATGATGTGGACCAACTGATGAGTGTTGGTTCAGCACAAAATACATATATTGGAGATCACTTATCTTTTTCACATGTATGTAATCATGTGTATTGACTGTATGAGATAGAGTGGAAGACTGAAGAAATCTTGAATGTCTGTATTCAAATGCCCTATACTAATTTATTATTAGGAAATATATATAATTTGTCAACTTTTTGTTTACTTAACAATTTTATGAATATGACTACCAGTTAGTGGAAAGCATGCTCAGCATACTAGATTGATAACGTATTAAACCAAGCTTTTCTTCCTATACATTTTGCATGTATTTACTTTGAATTAAAACTTGAATAAAAATTGGAGGTTTTTTTTTTTTTGTATTATCACAATATATTCAGTTTTTTTTTCATGCATCAATACACCCAATTCAATATTTTACAAAAACTAATGTAAAAATGTTTACTCATTTATTTTTCTTATCATTAAATAAATAGCATGTAAAAACAAATGTTTTATTATAAAGTATTTCAACTTTCCCATTATGACATATCAAAAATTTTAAAATTTTATTATGTCACTCACATAAATGTTTAGACTTTTGTCAAATCTTGATTGACAAATTCATTTTATATTTTTAAATATGTTAAAAATAAATTGGATGGAATTTTATACTAATTGCATTTAGAAAGTAAATGCAGTAATTGAAAAATTTTAAGTCTAAATATTTTTTTCTTAATGATTTATTATCATTACAATTGACATTTTTTTAATTTTTCAACTTACAATAAAAACAATGAAATCAGTTTATCAGCATTAGACTAATCAAATCTAAATTATTCTGATGTAAGACTACAGAAAAAGTTAACTAAGTATTTAATTAACATAAAATTAATATTAAATTACATTTTTAATAGATAAAGCTAAGATTGTTATTATGTTTAAGAAAAGCACATTGAATTATAGAAATTTTTATACATTAGTTTTTAAATTGTTCAAAATTTTTAACATTAAATTTGCAATTTAAATGATAGGCAAACTGCAATTTCATAATAAATAATATGTATTATCCATTTTTATATTAAATAAAATGTACTTGTGTTTAAAAAAAAAAGGCTATATAATTTTTTACACATATATTTATATATATAACTGAAAACTTTAAATGATGTTACTGAAAGATCAGTTAAGCAGGAGTTTAAGTGATGTGTAAGCACTAAATTGACTGATATCCCATTCAACTAAGCAAACAGAGATTTTTTTTATATTAATCTCAGCTATGAACTGATATAAATCTTTACTTATTCCTCGTTCTTATCACTGGTTAAATTGTTTTATACAAATGATTTTAGAAACAAAATACAAATTCATGCACATCGTATTAATATGCTAAAAACTACATAAACTTCTTGATAAATCAGTTATATAAGTCAGTATTTCTCTACGTCCGGATATACATATAAAATTTAAATAAAAGTTTTGACTTTTGAAAATCATTAAAATTTCAAATTAGATTATTATAAATATATTAAATTAGCAACTTTAAGTGCTTTATATTTTATACTCTTTTATTAAATTTAAACATTTGATTTAGACATTTTAGCATTTAACTGAGTAGGCTGGGAAGTAATCTCATTTAGATTTTGAAAAATAAAAGAAAGTGAAACAATGGATTCAATTAAATGGTTCTGTTTCAGTTTCTTGGGTCATGTCAATAGAAATGAACTCTTGAAAAGATTCCAATTTATAGAAAATTTAATCAATTTCTGTAATAATTTTTTTTTTAAAAAAAAAGAAGAAAAGAATATCAATGAAATTTAGAACAAATGATTTTAACTTAAACAAAATGCTTAAATTATTATCACATTAACAATTCAAAAGCAATTTTATTTTTAATTAATAAAAATTAACTTAAAATGTATAATACAATTAAATACTCTGATACAGAATATTATTCGAAATATCAAAGCAACTATTAACTTCTAAAACAATAGTCATTTAACTGAAAGCTTTATTTAAAAACGTTCTGATGCTAAACTGTTTTTTTTAAAAAAAACAAGATTAATAAAGAATACTTTATCAAGAAAGTTATAAATTTTACTGCTAGTACATTTCCATGGGTGTTTTTTTTTTTGTACTGTAAAAAGAATTTTACAATTGATACAAGATACACTTACCTATAATTAAATATATAATAAAAGTTCTGTATTTTTACAAAATATAAATTGATTTTTTAAAAAAGTAAATAACTTTTTATTTATTTCGTAATCTATTATTCAATATAGTCTCCAAGTGATCATGATTATACAAATGCATGGATATTTATTTCTGTTTTTCAAACTACTCATTTTGAAGCAATCATTTTTCATGTATGGATATTGTTTTTCCCCTGTGGCAAAACAATCAAGTGATAATTATAGTTGTGATAGTTAGTCATTGCTTGCTATCCTCTTAATATAATTTATTCTAGCATCTCAATTTTAAAGACGTGTCATTTCATTTAAAAAAAAAAATCAAAAACACAAATTTAAGATTTACATTATTTTTTAACATTTTCTTTGGAATTATTTTAGAATTGAATGTGTGACTACATAGAAAGCATTTATTAAATAATATTTCTTGTGTAATTTTGTTCAATTTGTGGCAAGTTATCAAAGTATTATATGAATTTTTGGGGTTACTTTCAACATGTGCAGTAGGACCATCAATTCATTCTCCTCACATTATTCCAAAATCTTCTATTGAAGGCTTGAAAAATCAAGATACTAGATGGTAGTGCTATCAATTTCTGGATATTGGATCTCTTCAATAAAGAATTTAGTTTATAATAAATTGCTCTGCAATACAACAAATAAGCAAGCTGATACTTCTACTATAGAAATTGAAAAAATTTGAGAAATGGTATTTGATAATAATAGCAGTAGTCTTAGAGTAACAATAACAACAATAATAAAATTTGTTGTTTCAATATTTTTCTGAACAATTAAAGCTTAAGTAATTATATATTAATAATAAACAGTAAAATAAATCATTTAATTTAATTCCTTCCTTTTTTTGTTTGTTTTATTTTAATTCAATTGTGTTTTAGAATGTGTATAAAATTATAGAAATGTCACAAATATATTACATTCATTGAATTTTTACTTTTTTTACTGCAGTGTAGAAAATTAAAATGGTCACACATTTTCTGATGTCATAGTTTAAAGGTGAAAGTGGCAAGCATATTAATTATAAGTTAACAACAATAATGATACTTACGTAAGAAATTTTATTGTTGCTAAGGATATAAATTATCAAAATGCTTCCAATTATTTTTATCTGTTATTTTAATGGGATATGGCTAGTTAATTAATATTTTTTTTAATAATAATATTACTTATCTATAATTTTATAAACCTCCTTTCACTTTTTTTACCTCAACAGTGTTTAATCAATGAACTATTATTAAATTTATACAAATAGGATCTTTTATATGTGATGATTATTTTTTACATGCCAAAAAAATAATAATTAAATAGTGAATTCACAAATTAAACTGCCCAAAATTACATTTAAATAATACACCAATCAAGTACAAAAATAAATATGAAAGAATTATTAAAACTGAAAACAAATGGATGAATATAACACATTTCTGTTAATCTTATTATACAATTCAATATTTTCTGACACAAACAAAATTCTTAAAAAACATCATAATATTCTATCAGAAACATTGAAAATATTTGTTTTCTTCCACTAACTATTCATTACTATAATAAAAGTTTTAAAGATATGCTACTTTATTGGAAAATTATCAAATCTATAAAATCACACTTTGATTTTCATTTATTTCAAAATAACAAATGTCTAACATTTTTAAGTTTATAATAATTATAAATAAAGTTAATGAATTACCATCTAATTTTACATTGGCTAATTTAGTCATTAATTTGCAAAAGTGAAAATTAATATATACAAAATAAATAATAATTTATTAGTTTCCATACAAATTACTTATACAACCCATTTGCAGATAGATATTTTATATAAGTACATTATCATTTATTATAATGAAATATATTTAAAAATATAAAATATGCAAAAGATATATAAATTATAATGTAATAATACAATATAAACATATTTCTATTATACCAAACTAAAAAAAAAAAATCATTAAATTTATCTCATGTTATTAACAAATAACCTTCCCATCAACTAAAGGAATATTTGTCTTTGTTAATTATATATAAATTATTTTATATATTCTTTGTAACATCTAATGACCCATAAATAATGATTTATATAGAATTTCTCTTTCTAGTAGTTTGACATATTTTCTTTCATGTAAAACATTATATAATAGAATTTAACTATTCTATTTTTCAATGATTAACTATAATTATTATTATTAGCATGTATAATCCTACTAAATGTATTAAATAGTTTTATCACAGTAAAATTACTTCTATTTCATATTTCAGATCTAAAATGAATGATTGATAATACTAGAGTTTTAAATAAATATTTTTTTGTATTTTGTAAAAAATGGTATCCTTTCCTTAAAATTTGTTCCATGTACAAAATACAATACTAAGTTAATCTCAAAATTAATGACACATTACAGACTGAACATCATAATTATAATAGATCAGACTCATAATTAATTTTATAATTTTATAAAATTGAAAAGAGCAAATTACAGATGGATTTTTTCTAAATAACTGAAAATGAAAAAAAAAAAAAGAGAATTATTTCAAATTCAAAACTAAGCAAATATTTGTCTTCAATAAAAAACAATGTTTTAATAATCTTGTGTAATTTTATGAAATATTGAAAGTAAGCCTCATTATTATCATTGGTTAGGATAATAACAACTTATTATGTAATACTTTAAAAAAAAATTCAGCGACATCTCAAATCTATTGTAGAGATGGCTTGAGATATCTCCTATATTGTATTTCCAAATGATATAGTATGATACATAGATAAATATATCAATAATCTGAATTCAGTTATTTCATAGAAATGCAAAGCTTACCTGTGGTACCACTTTAGTGAAAAAAAAAGCTTAACAGACAATATTGATACACATTAACAAAGAACCATTATTTCATACATATAATGATTGAAAGATATTTACATTGAAGTCTTATAAAATGCTGTTGAAACATTTAATCTGATCCTTAGTTTTAAGTTTCTATTGGTCCTATTTGCATTTCCTGATTTGTTCATATACCATGACATTAAAGAATTTCATAAGATATTCAAATTTATTAAAAATAAGATTATCACCATGAACATCAGCATCCAAATTGTCTTCAAAAATTTTAACTGTATTACTATTCATGTACTGGCAAATCATATCCTTTCTTTTCTGCCATATAAATCTTATTTATACATACTAATTAATTACAATAATTAATTATGTCAAAAACATAAATACGATTTTGCCTACATCTCCATTATCTTCAGCACTTTTTGTAATTTAATATAAATTTGAAAGAACTAACTACAATCATTTCAGACATTTCATTCTCTTCTGGAGAGGAGTATACACGTCTCATTAACCTTGAACATCCATCAAATTTATAATTAAGGAAGATTTATTGATTATATTTTGTAACTAAATTGATTATTCATTATCAATAGAGAAAAAATCCACAGGATAAATTATCACTATTAAATGTTTTTTTTCATTCTTTTCTGATCTTCTAAAGAAATTATTTGAAGTTTCTAATTGCACTTTGTTAATTAAATCCAATGAACATAAATTATAGTTTTTTAGAAAGGTATACCAAGTATGATTGCTAAGCAAACCAATGTTGTATTATAAATGTTTTATAGTACAAAATTGTTAATCATGAAAATAAAGAAATATCAATCATATTTCTAAAATTCTAGGATTCCCTGATTGTAATGTAAAAATCTATTGATCTCAATTGTTTTGGATTAGTATAGGGATAGGCAAACTGTGGCTCATGAATCAAATGTGACTCTTTGATTCCAATCTTGTAGCTCTTTTTATCATGATACATAAACACATTTCTTATTTCTTCTTGTAATTTAAAAATAAATATTTTGATGACTCTAAGAGAGAAAAACTGTGCAATACAACATTGTTTCTTGAATTCAGTTTTATTATAGAATAGCAATTATTGTATATGATGAATATATAATTATTAAAAATTTGTGTGCAAATTAAATTGTTAAAGTAATTTTTTGTTTTTGTTTATTCTTAAGAGAGTTTTTATTTTTGTTAGAATGTATGCAGATTCTGTTATGTTATATTCCTAAAATAAATCTTCAAATATATTGACAGCCATACAGAAATTCATAATTTTCTGGACTATATTTTTCACCTCTTTACCTGCTGTTCTTTAATAGGAAGGGGGGGGGAGAAACTTCTTTTCTTGCAGATCTTTAATGGTGAGGGGAGCGAGATTTAAATAAAATGGCCCTGGACTAATATAACCAAAGCTTTTTTGTCATTAAAAAAATGGCAAAAATTTCAGGAAAGGTATGAGAGAATCCATAGTTTTCAGTTAATATCCTAAGTTTTATGTAACTCTGACATTTGTAATTACAATAATTAGATTACATTAAATGGCAAATAACATTCACCAAAACCATGTCAAATTAGTAATATGCAGTCTTAAAGTAATTTATTATTATAATGTATGTATGGATGGATTGCATGTTTAAAATTAACTTTCATTATAGAAAAATATATTTTTCAAAATGGTGGATAATATACTTTGGATATTAAACTCAGAAACAAGTATTTTGATTGTTTATTTAAGTTATAAAAATTATTGTAATACATGCAAAGATAAAAAAGTGGGGGAATAGATAATAATAAAGATAAGAATAACAATTTTTATCTGATTATAATTAGATGAAATATGAAAATTTTGCTTGATGTTTCAAAATATGAACAAAAAACAGTACTTATAGTCATTAAAGTTTAAATAAACAAGTAATATGGCTAAAAGTCTTTTTTTTTTTTTTGGAATGGCAGTTCAAGTTGAAAAAACTGTATGGTGTTCAATTCACTGCAAAATGGAAATTGGGATATTCAATTGATGTTCAATTCACTGCAAAATGGAAATTGGGATATTCAATTCTTGGAATTGTTAGATATATTAATGAGAGACTATTAATAATAAAATTGATTAAGACAATTATATCTGGACTCATTAAATCAGTAATTCTGATACTATGTTAAATATAGAACATTTAAAGTCAATTTTTATTCATTTTTAAATAGCACTAATAATTATACAGAATTATTTTTTATCCTTAGAAATTTCATCTATATGTTATAATAAACAGCAAATTATAGTTCAAAGTTAATGGAAATAATGCATTAGCTCTGAAATTAAATAGTTTGTTGTTATTGAATTTTTTTTATTCAAACTCAAAAGCAATGATATCTTATGAATTATATTATAATTAGCAGTCAGAATATAAAAGAGGTCAACATTTCATAATCATTTAAGACTGCAGATTGTTAAACAGATCACACTTTAGCATGCTGCAATGTGCAAAAGACACATACCAAAAAAACTGTTCTATCTTAAGAAATAGATACTATTCATACTATGCCTCAATGACCATAAAATAGTTAAATTAGTAAATGAGATTTTCTATCTGATCATGTTTCTGTTACATGAACTTTTGTTAAGAAGTATGTTGTGGCCACATACAAACTTTTCTTGGGTTCATTAAAAAGAAAAATCTTGAATGGCTCTCTAAGAATAATTGTATTGTTAGTAACATTTAAATAAAAATATCTGTTTGGCTAAATAATAAAATGAAAACAGAACTTTATAAAGGAATATTATAATTTAAAGAAAAAATTCTGGGACTGTGAAAATATTTAAGAATGTTAAAAAGTTTATAAATAGTTTCATCAACAGTTATAAAATCATTTATAAAAGAATAGGATTGTTAATTTAATGATATCATAATGCTAAAGACAGGGCCATGCAAGCTATTTGGTGCTCTAGGGCAAAGAAAAATTGAAGTGCTCCTTATAAATATGTAATTACATACTCACATGCATAGACAAATTTAAACAAATTTAAAATAAATTTTTATTGATATTTTTAATTAACAAACAATGTTAAAATTTTATATCTTACTTATTATATGCAAAAGTTTGAATAGTTAGCAATTATGATTTGAAAATATAAGTAGAAGGTATGAAGAAAATTTCTTGGGCAATCGAAACTGTCAATAATAGGTTGTAATTATAGTTATATGAAGCATTGTAAAAGTAATAAAGAACATAAATGATATTAATATTAAAATTGTAAAAACAATATACAAAAATAGTTTTTTTTTAAAAACTATATTAAACATCAATAATTCATTAACATACTTAATAATAGCTTTACAACTAAAGTTAAATATATATTGCAATTTAATTAATTTTTCATGCTTTTGTTCTTACAAATGTTTGAATTATTATATCAACATCAAGATTAGCCACAATTTCATGGTCAAATGATGTCATTCCCAGAGCAAATAGTCTTTCTTAAGCCATGGTCAATGAAGTGTATATTTTATTAATTTTAATTTTGAAAAACTTCTTTCTAAACTGGCTACTGATACTGGCAATGTTGTAAATATTTGCAAGTGTGATAAATAATTCAGAATACTGTTTTCTAATTTATGTTGGCATATATATATATGAGAGAACATCCAATTGTTGAAGTGCTTTCAGTAATTTGTTTTGCTATTATTTGCAATTTGTTACTTAAATCTGTTCCATTGATAAGTCATGAATTATTGTGCACATTTCTAAAATTACACATTTTTTGAAGCAGCTCTTTAGAAATTTTTTTTTGCAATTTGTATATATTTAGAACATCAAATTTTTCATTTAATACATTTGTTTGAATTAATCATCTACACTGCAATGTGGTGCTAATGATTGAAAAATAAAAATCAATCATAAATTTCTGTTTAAAATCACTAATAGGTTGATCTTTTTACTTGTGTATAACTTGTTTTTTATTTTTTCTATGTTGAACTGTTTTTGTTCTTCAAAATTAGGTGGTACATCTAAAATCTCAGCAAAGTTTATCACTTCAATCAATATTTTTTCAAACTCATCATTATTTCTAATCTTCATTAAGAATTTTTTGTGTCACTTATACAATTCATGACACTATTTATATCACTGCTTTTATTGTGAAGTTGTTTTTTTGTCAAATTTTTTCAAAAAGTATTTTACACCATATGATTAAAGATGCAATAAATTTAAATTTTGTCAAATTTTTAAAAAGTTCATTTGCTTCTACTTTCATAGTATTGCCATTTAACCCTGACAAATGATCATTATGAGATATTTCTTTCAGTGCATCACAAACATCAGCCAAATTATATTTCAAAGGCTTCAGTGACTCAATACAACTTTCACATCATGTGTCACAGACTGGTTTTAAGAGTAAAATTAATTATGTGTTTTTTCAGATATTCCCATGATGAAACGAGTCAAAAAAATATACATAAAGTTATGTATTGTATCAAAAAATACTGTGGCATCTAAATTACTAACAATACAAATTACTATTAAATTCAGTGAATGTGAACTGCAAGGTACACATGTTGCTGTTAAATCTATAATTAAAATTAATTGTTGCACACCTTTTATGTATTCTTTTATATTATTGGTTGTTCCTTGTCCTCATAGATACTGGATAATGTTATGGGTACCCCTCACATTCCTCCAATATCAAACACATACTATGTGGCCTAATCTGAATCCAAGATCCATGATATTAGCATTATTTATTAATCACTATATTAATAAATATTAAAGAACTAAAATTGACAAACCATTAATTGCAATACATATTGTAAATTCCAACTTAATTATACTGTAAATACATATCTCAATTAAATTATAAGACATACACAATAACTAACCTTTAGTAATTATTACTTTGTTAAATGTGTTATAACTTCAATACTATGTAACAATGCATGGTAAATAAGATCAGATAAAATGCATGGTAAATAAGATCAGATAAAATGAATGCAATGAAGAAATTAAAATTAATATTAAAAGAAATATTAAATAAAATTTTATTGTTAATAACAAATTACATATATTAATATTCATTTAAAATGATGTCAATGATGGACCTAAATCATAATCACCAACTTGCTTTTTGAATGAGCTTCTTCTCAGGGAAAACTTTTTATCTGCTGAATAACCTACAAAAATTTAGATAGAGGATTCAAATTTACAATTCAAAGAGAAACATCAGCCAATTTTGACTTGAAATAATATTAAAAACCAATATCTGATACATCCAAGAAAGTGAGAATAAACATATAGAATTAAAGTTAGCCGACTAAGGAATTCGAAATTGAAATCTTCGCAACTAAATTCAGATCATTCAAATTTCCAAAGTGTATTAATTACAAGTTATAGATCGTAATATCTAAATTCAAAGATATACAATAATACAAGAAATATTGATATTATTTCATTCAAAATAATTCATTCAAGAAATATATAAATAATGACAAAGACGAAAATGCATTGCTAATGTGCAAAAGTAACATCAAAGAAAGTCATCACTCGTGGAGCTAAAACTTGTCAGAACCAGGATGGAATTGACCTAGAACTTTACAACTGCATATGAAACATTAAATCAATTCTTAATGAATGGATCCAATAACTCTCCACTCCAAAGCAGAAATTCCAAGGCTGTAAAGGATAAATAACCTAATGGATATTGTAGAACACTCACAAATTACTATCTATATCTAAAATGAATTAACAAGGATTACTAGAATGATTCACTAAGACATGTTTCCTTATAAAATTCAAAACTAAATTTACGTTGACATCAATAACTTTATTTATTTGTATATTAGATATATACTTTTTCTTTACTTTAATATAGAAATAAAAAGGGGGAATATGAATGCTAATATGCAACATAATGAAGAAATATTGCTGCTTTTAGTGTAAGCAAAATAAAATATAGTTTATGATGAGCAATTGATTGTGTATTGATCAGATCATCATCAAAGGGGAAAGGTAAGATTTTATCTAATATGTATTTAGTCCAAACATTTATATACTAGCACTATATATATATTTCTTTGTTTGTTTATATTAATAATTGTGTCAAATGTTTTCAGTATATTTGACTAACTATTTCTGTCATAAATGGTCTTCCTTGTCTATAGCATGACTACCGTACATAACAAAGAAATCCCAGATCACCACGAAGGCAGATAGAAATCTAATATACAAGATTAATTTAAATAAAATGAATTATGAGTTAGAAATAAAAATATAGAAAGTAAAGATGAATGGGTAATCATAAACATAATATAAATTTCATTTATGTTAATAGGGACATCCAATGACTATTCTTTGTGGGGATAAAGGTTTGTAATAATAGTTAGAATCAATTATAAGCAAAGAATAACCATAAATGTCTAATTAAATGTTTTATAATTTTGTTATAAATTTTCTTTGTTAAAAATATTAATTGCTATAAATATAGTTACTAAATATATTCAAATGTTAAATTGAAACTCTTGGTATGCTTTTCTATAGTCAATTTTCAATTGGTCATATCTTCTCAGATATTTATAAATATTTTTGCCCATTTACACATAAGTTCATATTCATACCTACTATTAAACACCTACACATATTTACACTTATCTGTATTTTAAGTGATACTAATATATCCTGAATTACATGATCATGCAGTCTCTATGAGTTCAAAACTCTGGATAATGGAAATAAAATACAGCATGGATGAGGTGAGTTAGGTATATATTTAATATTTAGTTGATTCTTAACCTCTCTTCTTTTAGAGATGAAAACCATGTGTATGTGGTATATATAGATACAAAGATCAAAGATATACTATTTTATTCAGTGTTATGACCTCAATAATCTTTTTTCATACCAGGTAAAGCCTGTTCCATTATATATAACATAACCAATCATTGGGCTCGAAACAAATATCAGTATTATGATTCTAGGCCTATTCTGTTACATATGGCATTACCAGCATGGGGCAGAAAATCATATATTAGTATTACTAGAATCATATATTAGTTTACACTTGGTGATACATACAAAATATATCCAATTGCAAGTTAATCTGACTTTATATTAATATACAATTCTATATTTTCAATAGTAAAACAATAAAAACATAAATATATTTATAAAATTTTTCTTGATATGACAAATTGAACTTGAATATAAAAATTTACTGAGAATCAAAACCCAAATAAATAGACAATAGTCAACAACTTAAATGGTTTTGAAATGGAGAGATTTTCGAATAAAAAAAAAAGGTCAAATAAAATAGCAATTATTATGAATAAACAATTGTGTTTTGATGGGAATAGTAAGAGTGATAGCGATGATGATTATTTCCATGATGTACAGTATAATAAGAAATCTTTATTACAGTTCAAAAGTTGAAATAAGAAGTAGTATAATAAATTAAAATAAACTATTAGAAAATTCATGATTACTAGAAGCCAAATCTAAATGTTGCTATTAGAAACAAATATTGAAAAAAAAAAAATGAAGTTGAAATACAAAGTGAATAGAGAAGAAATAGAGGATACTATTTTAGAATATAGGTGTATCTGGGGGACTACAGTATCTAATGCCTAACTCCCAGAAACCAATAAAACTACAGATAAACCAAGGGAAGAGAGAAGAAATATTAATGGTTTACTACTAAATCAAATGATGTTGATGATGCAATAAAGGTTCACTATGATGAATAATATGAGGAAATATCAACAACAAATAAGAGCAGATATAAGAGCAGACATGAAAACAGATCAATAACAAATGTCTGACAAATTCGAAAATATATCTGAAAAGATTAATAGATCAATAACAAATGAGAGCAAATATGAAATCAGATCAACAGCAAATATCTGCCAAGATTGAAAATATGAGGTTAAGATATAAAATCAGATCAAAAGCAAATGATGGATAATGTAACAAATGATTTATCAAAAAAATTAGATAATTTAAAAATTGAACTGAAAGCTGAAATATCCCAAACACTGACCAATATTAATAACAAAATATAAAAACTTGAAAAAGAAAATTGAAAGCAAAATAAATACTACAGTCATTAAAATAAAACAAACAGGTGATAATTCCAAACTTAAATTGGAATTAAATCTAAAAGAACCTAAAGTTAACCATAGTTTAGCAGATGCACCTATAAGAACTCAAATAAACTCAAAAACTAAAAATATAAGTGAAGATCTCGAGCTAAAAGTTCCAGTGATAAATAAAATTGATGCATGTCTGGAATCATACCATTGTATTGACAACATTTATCATAAAAATAAATTTAAAATGTTTCTTAGGGATACTGTTCTTAAATTAACTGACAACTATCAGGATGGAATACTTTCCTATCATGCTATTCTTATAGAGAAGAAATATCTCAATTATGATGATATAGTTTGGAAAATTTTAAATGAAGTGACCATACTTAGTTATCTTAAATGTAAATTAAAATATTCAAAAATCTTCTATAATGGAAGAGATGATCAGAATAAAAAGATCAGTTGATGGATAGTACCTAAAATTAAAACGCCACCCAGTAAAAGTTCAAAAGGTCTTATGTTCCATAAACTATGTAATACCTATCTTCTTTCAAGAATGAAATCAATGTGTATGTGATATATATAGATAGAAAAATCAAAGATATACTCTTTTATTCATTGTTATAACCTCACTAACCTATTTTCATACCAGGAAAAGCCTATTCTGTTACATATGGTGCAACCAATCATTGGGCATGAAATATATCAATATTACAATTCTAGACTCATTCTGTTACATATGGTGTCAAACTTTAGGGCTTGAAAACATATGGTTATAATATTATACACAAATAATTTGAACATGTGATGAATTGGAACTAGATAAATAAAACAAATATTTATATATAATTAAATATAAATAAAATAGTCTGGTAGTCAGTCAATTAAATAAATTATAAAAATAAAATTTAATGTAGTAAATTATTAAGATAAATAAAAGAACAAACCAAGTAAAATAAAATTTTAACATACATAGGATGTATGGCAGCAGAAAATTCTCTACAATGTTTATCAGCTTGGTTAATACATATTGAAAAATATTAGTTTAAATGAAAATTTTTACAAAGTTACTTTACAATAAATAAATAATAAGATATAATTCTTATATTAAATGATTATTCAGAGTAAGATTAAAATGATGGAATTAGAAACTACTAATGAAGTTCAGATTAAACTTGAAATGCAATGGTTTGATGGAAAACAAACATCAAATTCTGTTAGAGAGTATATAGATACTTCTATTCTTGAAAATCAAGAACAACCAAATATTTGCTACCCTGGGCACAATATTGAAAAATATTACATCCCAAGAAACAATAATGAATATAAAGATAAAAAAAAAAAGAAAGAAAGAACAAACACAAATAATTCTATTCTGAACCAGTTGATGATGATGATACAAAATTTGTCAATGAATCTGGTCACTAAAGAAGATATTTAAAAAAATGATGATTTTAAATTAGAGCTAAAAAAGAATATGATGAAACTATCATCAAACATAACAAAACAAAATAATTTATTCAAACAATGTATTGACTTGAAAACAGAGATGAAAGAAATAAAAAAAGATATTGATAAAAGAGATTGTAAATGTCAAACAAGATTTATTGAATTCAGAAAACAAATTGAAAACAAAATTTATAATAAATTTACCGAAATAATAGAAACTTATGATCATTTCAAAACTGAAATGTTAAAAAATCAGAAACAATACCAGAAAGAAATAGATAAGGAAGTAGAGAAATTACATTCAGAAATGAATCAATCTATAAAAGAACAAATAATAAATTAGAAAATTAAAAAAAAAATTAATATAGTAGAAAATGATAATAAGTGTATTAGGATCGAACAAAATTTAATTGAAGCTGAAATCACCTAAAATAAAGACAATGTTGAAAAATTAAATGAGGGTCAAAATAATTTACAAAGTCAAGTAGAAATCATAAACAGTTCAATAAATCAAAAATTTGAAAATTTAGAATCCAAATTCTCTTATAAATTACAAATATTAAAAGAAAAATAAATCTAAAATGTTCAAAATATTAAAACATCAGAGAATGAATGTGATATAACAATAGAAAAATTAGATCTCATCATAAAAAAATGGATAGTATGGATGTTAACAAATAAAATGAATGATCTGTGCAAGATTTATCAAAAAAAAAGAGAATTTACCTCAAATCTATAGCATGAAAAAAACTGTCTTCAACAGATATCACATGACCACCTCCTCTTATGCTTGTGTATAACTGTTGTTAAAATAGGCAAAACTCACTATATATATAGCCACACACAGCAAGCTAGAGTAATCAATGAATGCCAGAAGGCTTGTGCATAAAATCCCCATCTAAAGCCTACTCATCCAATATCCCCAGACTAGTTTCTGGCTTATGACCTTTGTCAGATTCAAGGCTCCTTACTGATGAAAGCCATAAGCCAGAAACTAGTCTGAGGATATTGGATGAGTATGCACTAGAAGGGGATTTTATGCACAAGCCTTCTGGCATCCACTGATTACTCTAGCTTTCTGTGTGCGGCAATATATATAGTGAGTTTTGCCTGTTTTATCTTCAACAGACAAACAGGAAACATTAATGATCAAATAATTTGGCCAATTATAAATAACCCAAATGAAGTAATTAATAAAAATAACAATGTTCAAATGAATACCATTAATCAATTTGTGAAAGTTAAAGTATTCAAAGGCTTTAAAAATGAGGCTACAATTGAACATTTGAGATATCTGATATTATATTTCTCAGTCAACATTAGCCTATCAGAAGAGGAAAAATTGATAGTGGCTTACAGTCACTTACAAGGCAATGACTATCATGATGGGAATCGTTATTTCAAACACCATCCAATTTTGATGAATACCAAGCTTTACTAATAAAAATTTTTGAATAAAGATCAACAGACAGCATTGTTGTATCAACTACTCTTGAAAAATATAGAAATACCCCTGAAGACACTTAACCATTTTTTTATATGACAGGTGGCCAAATTGAAAACTTTAAATGCTTACTATTTAAGTGAGGGTCAAATAATTAGAATCATGAAACATAATCTCCCATTTAAAATAGAACAATCTTTACTCTGCATTAATGCACAGAGCATTGAACAAGTTGCAGATCTATTACAACACTTACATAAATAATCATAATATGATAAGCAACCCCCCCCCCAAAAAAAAATATCAGTCAATGCCATAAACTATAAAAAAAGAAAATATAATAATAATCCACATCATTGGAAGAGAAAGTTAAATCAAACTGACAATAGCAACAATGGAAGCAGAAATAATAAATATCTAAAAAATATCAATCCTGTTATAAATACTTCCAATTAGTCCACAAAAACTATCAAAATCTGAGTGTAATAAACCTATACCTAAAACTACTCTTAAACTAAACTAAAATGGTACTTGAGACATACTTTCTCATCTCAAGGAACCATATTAAAAAAGAACAAAAGTAAAACAGTAATTAGGGAAATCACTAACTTAACATATTCATGGGAAGATAAAGCACCCAAATATTTTTACAAAGTAGTTTCATGATAGAAATATTATTTGAGGATTTACTAGTTAATGCTTTGTTAGACACTGGTATCTAAATATCAGTAATTTTTGATACATTTTATGATAAAATTTTAATAAAAATCTAAATATTAATATCCTATCACTCAGATAGAAAAGTCAAACTAATACAAAAACAAATCTGGATCAAATTAAAGGTTGGCCAAACAACCATTTGTTATATATTTCTTATATTAAATGACCTTATACACAAAGTTATTTTATCATCAGACTTCCTACATAAAAACTAATGTATAGTTGATTTCCCAAATAAGTTAGTCAGGATAGATAATGAGGTTCAGAGATGATATTATGGCCAAAATATAACCTACTTGAAATTGATTACATCACCAAACATGCAGGCCCAAATGCATATTGGTTAAACCATGGAGAAATTTGCAGGACATACAATGCTTAAATATTTAGACCTTATCACAAAAAAAATAAAAAAATTTCTCCCATAATAAATTCAATTACAAAAAATGAAAAGTCATTTAATTTTTTTAATTCAAAAGATTTGTTCCCCCCTAATAAAAAAAATTGGGTTAAATTAAAAAATATCAAAATTTCAAAAATATAAAATATACCAACCACAAAAAAAAAAAAAAAATAAATAATTAAAAAAAAAAAAAAAAAATTCTCCTACCTAAAAAAAAAAAAAAAAAAAAAAAAAAAAAAAATAATTTTATTTTTATTTCTTTCCCTGAAAAGAAAGGGGAGGGGAAATCTCCCCCCCCCAAAACCAAAACCCCCCCCACCCATTATTTTTAAACATGTCATATATACAAAAAATGTCTAAGATAGAGATATAAAACTAAACATTGAAACAAGCACCCTAGCAATATCCTTTATATTTAACACTAATTAAGGGTTACACATTTAAATAAACCAAAAGCCTATTATTAATTATATACTAATAATTTTGTTTCAATTAGCCATTCAAAATTATATTCCTAACAATACTGAATTAAAAATAATCAAACTTCAAAATGCGAGCAAGTAATTCATAAAAATGAAAATAAAGAAATAATGATTATTTTTTTGTTGTTAATTAATTCATTACATAAGCCAAGCATATATTAAAATGATATAAATAATTGAAATAAAAATGTGAACTCAAATTGACATATTAAAAAGAATAAAATATAAAACAAAATTAAACAGCTTGCTCTGAAAAAACAGCATAATATAAAAATGAAAAGGTTTTCTTCTTCCAGAAAGATTTGAAAATAACATTAGCTAATCAACATGCATTTTGGTAAAATCTAACTTCAAATCTGCCATTCAAGATTATAGAACAATAGCTATTGAAAATAATATATCCCTAAAAACAAAAATAATAACAGAAAATAAGGAGAAAACTGCTTGAATCAATACAGATAAATTATATAATTTGTAAAATTTTACTTTAAAATCTTGGAAGCATTTTATTCGTAATAATAATGAATTTCAACATTAAAATTAAGAAATCATCTCAATCTTAATTCAGGACTTTTAAAAATAGAAATCCACTACTAACTCTATAAAACCAAAAACTTCAAGTAAATTTATCAGCAAAATTGTGTAAATATGTCTGGCTAAAAAGGAGAAGGCATCATAGAGATGAAATTGTTTGCCATATAACCATAAATGTTAAATTTGAGTTTCAATTAAAATCAGCATCTATCCATCCATGCTAAATAAAACACCAAAATTATGCTACACCAAGGAAACTTCTTAGAATGGAATGAAAACTGACGATGAAAAAATTAGAATATCATCATAAATATTCAGATGGCATTTGAACATGGTCCAGTGGATTATAATTCAGATAAAAAAGATTTCCTAAAATAAAATTCCTTGGACATTTGTCAACATAAACTGTTGCTAGCTTAAAATTCAGCTTGACTACACAGGATTAATATTATCTATATAATTTTTTATTATTATTCTAATTTATTTCTTTTGACAATAGGTAAATTTCATCCAACCATAATTTAGATTTATATAGAGGGGAAGGTCGTAAATATTATTATTATTTTCAATTTATTAATAAAAATATAGGCATAGATATCCCAAGTTAGCTTGATAATAAGTTTAACTATTTATAGACTAAAAGATTTTATTCTTTTATGAAATATTAAATATCTATACTATGACAATTACCATCTTAATATTAAATATTTGTTACAACTAATTTCTTTATTAGATCTTTGTTATTCAGTATACATGACTAAAACATTGTATGAGTGATCTTTCCTATCATATATTATCATACCATTAGGAAAAGGTTCCCAAACATATAGAGTAATCCTCATAAAATCTTAATGTATGGATAAACTCATGAGAAGTGGAAAAAGACACTAAGAAAGTATAGACATAAAATTATTTGGATGAAATTTTAAATTTCCTTTTGTGTTGTAAAGTTTGAATTATCAAATTTGGGTAATGAACGCTTATCCTTTGTAGAGATAAAACTGTAATTGGATCATGAAATATTCAAAAAATGAAACAAAGGATGATCACGCTTATCCAATCATCAGCTAATAATTGCATAAATCATATTTTATGTTAAATTACAATAATAAACAAAATTTGCTAATGTTAATGATTTTATTAAATAATTATTATCAAAATCGAAATCATTGCCAATTTATTTATCTACTCCCCACTTCATCACATCACATATATATAATTTGCATATTAAGCATGCTATTAAATCTATATTTAAAACTCGTTGTTGCACACCTTTTATGTATCCTTTCATATTATTAGTGTTGTATCCTTGACCTCATAGATTCTGGATAGGAAAAGATACATTTTCTAAAATATGTATTATTTCACTTGTTATATTTTCTCCAATAGTATTTTACACGTCTACAAATCTCAAAAGTGTTCATTTATAAAAAATAAAAAAACTGTATTGTTAGTGATGTCCATGAAATGTTTTACTCTAATTATTTTCTCCATGTGAGCAATATAGGGAATATAGTCTGCAACAATAGAAAACTATTTGACAGCAGAAACAAAATCCAAAATTTTTTTCTTCACATCATCAGAAATCATCTTTATTATTTCATTTTGCATAATGAACATATATTTCTTTATCTTTTATTTTTCTCAAATATTCATTCATAATTGGGTCAAATTTTCTAATAATTCAATGAATTTCAAAAAATGTCCATTTCCATAAACAAATAATGTTTCATTTGTTTCTTGAAAAGACAAATTCTGTACAGCCAATGTTTAATCTAATAAACACAGTTATGTTTTCTTTTTTTTTAATAACTTAAGTTCTGTTCATCAATGGTTGTAAGTTTTTTTAATTCTTATCTCCAGTTCTTCCCATTTTGATAATTTTTGACATGCCTTTGTTTTTCTCATGAACATTTGAAAGTGGTGAAATATTTTTCCAATCTTGTAAGCTGGAAGCAGGAATGTTATTATTCCAATGATCAAACAACAAGAAACAAAAGCAAAATCAGAATATATCATTTTCCAGTACATTAACCATGAACATTATATTCTCTCACCTTTAAATAACTTTTGAGTATAGTGTGTTGTTGAAAACCTTTGAATATTATCTTTTGGAATATCAAAATCTTAAACTTGTTTTGCTCTATGTTCAACTAATAGTTGATATAATTTATTAATACAGCAATTAAAATGTTTATTTTACTCCATGTTGCGGGATTATCGATTAAATTTTGAAAATTGATTTCTTTTCCTTTCATATTATCAGTACCAACATTACCTGTCAAACATTCAGCTTTGGAATCAACAATGACAATATCCAGAACAGTTGATGAAGATTTCAACTCCCCAGTTATTGTTCCAGTCACTGACTTCTCAGATTAAAACTTTCAACATTTTCTTTCTGACAAACTTCTTCATATAAGTAGTTTAAAAAAGTACTTTCTTGTTTTTTTCATTTGACATCGATTTCAGATTTTCTTGGTAACCTGATGTTTTTATGTATATTTTTAAGGTCTGCAAACAAAAATATTTTTGAAATATTATTATTGTAAAATAATAGAGAATCAACAAAACAATTCAGTACTGAATACATTTGATATCAAAACAAGACAATGCCCAATACTCAATAGTATGAGATTGACTGATAAAATAAGATCATAGAAAAGTTACTAGATACAACTACTAATGACAATTGACCACCACAATTTCTTTATAGGACAGCAAATATTATTATGTGCTAAAATTTCATATCATTAGATTCAATAATTTCCAAGTTATTAATTAAAAACTAATTTTAAAATTAATAAGATTAACTATGGTAACATATTTTTTTTTAAAAAAAACTATTCATGTTTTTAAAAGAAATATTATTTTTCTTATTATGTAATAATAATATTATTCCATTTTTGATTTTAACAGTATTACATTATTTTTAAATAAGTAGTTTTTAATTATCTTTTTTTTTTTGAAAAACTAATAATTATTCTATTAATATTACATTATTTTTTTTATAGTTTTTACACATTATTAAAAAAAATCTAATAATTTTTCAATTAGATGCAGATACACTCAGCACTATTATAAAATAAATATTTTTATTCTACTAACAACTTTAATTGAAATAAAATTAGAAAAACGTCTGATAATAATGATTTTGCTAAACTGAATGAGCTAATACTGAAATTTAAGAAAGGATGTTAAAAACACAAATATGATAATGGCAATTTTAGTTAAACAATTTGGAAAATTGAGCACCTGTATTTCCACAATAGAAATTTTTGGGCTAAAAAGCATTATTCAAAAAAATAATTTCTTATATGACCAAAACAAAATATATGATAATTAATGATACGTATAATTTTCAGAAAGAAAAATACAATAATAATAAAAAAGGAAAAACAAAATAATATGAAGTATATTTTAAAATCACTGTTGATTCAAAAAATTATTATTACTCATGCCTCCAGCATATTTAGAATGAAATATTAAAATGACTCTTATTTGTTCCCTCTTCAGCAACTATAAATACCCTTAAATATATATGAAATTTGAACCAAACAGAAAATATAACTAATAACATATAATTTTGGAAAATAAGAATACAATATTATTTTGAAGATAATTTTGACACACATCTTCCTACAACTATAAAAGTGTCACATTCCCAGGATCAATTGGGGAAAAAAATATAAAAATCAACTGGTAAATAAGCGAGTTAAAAATTTGTTTTTTGTCAAACCAGAGCATCTTAGAGGCAGAAATCTGGTAAACAAATAGCAGTTATTATCTGATCAGCAAACACCCCATTGTTCTGGCACCTCTAGGCCATTACCTAGGGCTGATTAATGGTAAAACTAGTCCTAGTTAAAGATAAATAATGACTTTATCCAGGTTAGAAATCAAAGATGATTTATCTTTTGATCTTAATTTTTTATTCAAAAAATTAAAAATTAATGTTTTTGCTTTTGGATAACAATATTTGAATCAATGTAATCAGTAATTTTGTCAAATAATAAAAATTAAAACTTCTAGAATATTATTCTGCTCTTAAAAAAAATTGAATCCCAAATGATTATGTATTATTGAAATCTGCTTTAAGGTGTTGGACTTTAATGACTCTATTTTCTTCATTAATAAATTTTATCAAAACATGCCTAAAATAAATAGTGGGTTTAAGAAAATACCAGAGCTTAAACCAAAACCATCCAAACTATCCTATCATAATATGATTAGCTATCTTTTTTTATTTGCAATTACTATCTTATCTATACTAAAAAGAGATCATACTTTATATGCTTTTAAAACACAGATCTTGAGAATATCTAGAATGTGATTTTTCTAAAGATATAAAAACAATGCTAAAAAGAAAAGCAAAAATATCAAAATAATATATTAAATTTTGTAATATCTATTAAATGAAAATTTAACAATTATAAAACTTTCTATTAGTTTTGCTGTCCACAATTTTTTTTTACTAAATCCAATTATCTAAAGGTTATAGATATATTAAATTTTTCATCACTCATTATAAATAAATTAACAAATGTGCAAGTGTATTTTTCTCAAAATAATTATAGTTATGTATAAAGTGGGATCAAAAACTGAAATATAATGTTAGAAAAATATCAGTGGGTAAAGTTATCATCAACTAATGAAATAAATGTGCATATGTTGGAGAATAGTTTGAATGAAAATTGATTAAATACATTTTTGAAGTAAATTAAATTTATTATACTATCTTTTATGGAGTTTTTACTCACTTGTAATATTTATATATGACAATATTTTAAAAAATCAATCATTTATTTAGGAGTAAAAAAAGAAATTACAAATTTAAATGACAATTTGTATGAATAATGTAATATATATTAAGAAATAAGCTAATAAAATAAACATTAAAATTAACAAAAAGCAAATAGTACAAAAAACAGAACTATTATAAATAAAAGAATGGTAATCAAAATGTAAAAATCAAAAAGTGATAAAAAAACCACCACAAAAATAATAACTTACACTTACTTAACAAGTATTTCTATTCTCTTAAAATGCAACTTATAAATTAATCACATAATGATTTTATATACTGTTTTGGAAGCTGAATAAACATGTGTTTATGAACAATCTATCCATATTCATTTATTATTGATTAATCACATAATAATACTTGAAAACAAAAAATATAGGAGTGGACTGTTTGATTCATTTAATGTCTTTAAAGAGGAATTAAAACAGAGAGAAACTGAAAAATTAGGATGATTTTTTTTTTTTTAATTATTTTTTTACAATAAGTTTTTAAGCTTAAATTAAGACAAAAATTTAAAAATTAACCTTATCCTGTGTCAAGGTATGTTTGAAAATAAATTCTAATAATACTAAAATAATGTCTAATGCCTAGATGCATTGTAATAAATTAAAGTGAACCAAATAAGCTAATATAAGTATATTAATAATAGCTATAACAAAAGTAATAAAATAAAGAATAGAATAAAAAATACATAAAATTTATTTAAAGAAACTTTGTCCTTATTTATAAGAAGAAAGTTTAGTTTTTAATAGCAAAAACACTGAAGTGTTTTGGATTATCAAACATTAATTTTTTTCCATTTATGACATTTTACAGAATTCCAGATATTCAATTCTTCTAAATATGCCATTTTCAAATATTTTTATATTTCTTTTTATATCACATATTGACTTGTTTCAGTTGAAAAAATGTTCTGGTGAATTGCTTTATTATTTTTTTTAATGAATTTCCTCAAATGTGAGGCACCAGTAAAGACTGTGCAACATGGTTGTCTCCATATCTCCAAACTTTTTACAGCAGTTTTGCAAAAAAATATTTTTTGAAAATTAAAATAGAAAGCAAAAGGAATAAAAGTGAATGGTAATTATTTAAGTCATTTAGATTTTGCAATTGTTTTAATTGTTTTTGCAAATAATAATTCAGAGCTTTAGGAAATCTTGCAAGAGTTATCAGATGAAAATAAAAGTAGGACTTGATTAATGCCAAAAAGACTAAAGTAATATTCAATGGATTTTCTCAAAAGTAGAAAATAAAGACTGATGATGATGAATTATGTTGGTCAGACTATTAATACAAATAGAAACATAATGGATGAATTTCATCATAGAATTAAATTTGGATGGAGTGCTTTTGGTAGAAATAATTTAATATTGAAATGAAATATGTCTATGTGTTTGAAAGGAAAATTTTTAATAAATTTTTTTTTACCAGTTTTTACTTATGTATCTTAGACTTGGATACTTAAAAGAATGGCACTACAGAAACTTCAGAGAATTCACCTAAGTATGAAGAGATATATGATACGGATAGCAAGAAGAGATTGACAATGAAATACATAAGTCAAAAAACAAATAGGCATTATTAACATCATTGAAAGAATTAAGGGATTAAAGTAAAACTGAGATGAATATATTGGTAGAAAAGATGATAATAGATGAACAGATTAATCACTTCTGTTAAATTTTAAATATTCATTCAATCAAAAAAACATATATACAGTTGTAGTAAATCCTAGCCACACTAAATATTTGGTATTCATAATGATTTAAAATAACTTATACTTGAAGTTTTTTTGTTTTGCTTTAAAGAAAGAGTAAGTAAAATAGAGTGTTGAATACTAGCGTAACAAATTAATGATTCATACGTTAAATTGATTATTTTATTATTATCGATAAATAAAGATGAAGGATAAGCAATGGTAGTTATTAATTGACCATTCCGTTCGATTGTAGCTAATGTAATTTTTGGGTTTCCCGGGCATGATATGTAGGGGCTGGATTGTATCTGGGTTTCTGTCCTCTCGGAAGGCAGCAACGGTTCAGTGGGTCGGCCGGAGATCTATATGTAGTTTGGAATTTCTATGACTTTGTAATAGTGTATATACTCCGTCATTCGTGCGGGGGGTACTGTTTAGCTGAGAAAAGAGAGATAATCTTTTCTCGGAGACCTTCATACCTTGTGATGTGAAAAGACTCTGTAAGCCTTAAAAAGAAAGAAGCATGGGTGCATTTACTAAGGTTATACCTTTAAATCGGCTCTTCGAAAATGAAGAGTTCTTTCTTTCTGTTCTATAACGCAAAAAGATCCCGTAAGCCTCCAAAGATATGAGCAGGGATGCATCTATCGAACATTTTTGGTACTTTACATATATTGTTTGTCATAGAGTTTCGGATGAAGTACGGGTCTTTGGGCTGATGTGCTGGGTTATTGTTGTTTCATTCCAGATGTGGGAATATGATATATGTTGGCTTGGACATGTGAGTGTTTGGGAGCTCGGGTTTGCATTTCTACTCATCAGACGCGAAGGTCTCCAATCATGTATATATATAAAAAGAGGGTGAAATATAATGAAAATATAGCTATTAAACAGATATAAAAACGTTAAAACTTAATATTAGGTAAACATGATAAATAATCAGATCAAATAATTTAAGAATCTTTATGGTTAGATGTTGTAGGTTACTTGTGAACGTTTGTCTCTCGAGCATTGTGTGTATAGGTTGATTCGTATTGGCATTTCGTGAGCTGGGGATTTGGAGATAGGGGAAACGCAGGGGTTGGCTGGAGATGTCTGTGTGATCTGGAGTCTCTGTGGCCTCTGGTGAACGAACACTTTTTGCCATGCAAAAATGCGAGCAATTCTTTTAGCAGAGAAAATATTTTTTGGGACTCATTTGGAGTAATGCAAATGTACTCATAAGTCTCATATAGAAAGAGCAGAGGAGCATTAATTTCAACTCTTCTTATATATATATAAATTCAATGCACTTCATTTGTGGTTGCAAAATATCCTGTCAGCCTCAAAAAAGTGAGCATGGATGCACCCGCGAAGTTTGGTACACTATTCTGAGTATTTTTCGTGGTTCGTTCGACTTTGCTTGGCTATCACAGAGTTCTAGAAAGGATAAGTATCTCCATGTTAGCAGTCTGTTTGTTTTCTTCTATCTCTGACTCTGGGGACTGGGATGCTGGTGCAGTTTTGGCTGAATATAGCGAAGCTGTGGAGGATGAAGTGTCACATTGTCACCATTCGACATCATGCTTTTTAGACTTTCAAAAGAAAAATACAAAAATTAGTAAAAATATAGTTAGTAAAAATATACTTAATATCTGTATAAATAAAATCTTAAGACTTTAAATGGTCATACCCATTTAAATGTCTCATTGGAGAGGGGGGTATTGTGCCAGGCATTATCAAATGGCCTTGCACAAAATCTGCTGTAAAGAATATTACAGCAGATACATATATAGATTTGTACATATTAGGCACAACAAATATATAAATGCACTATATTAATAATGGAAGTTGGAACTGAACATTAAAATACCCACACACGCCAATTTAAATAATATGAAATTGACATAGAAAATATTGTAAAGTAAACTCATGTATTATTTTGTTTTATATTTCCTTTTTGTATATGTTTTATGATATGTTATTTTATGTATTTGGCTTTTCTCTGAAAAATTCAAATAGAGAAAAGCAATTGTTCCAATGTAATTGTACATATTTTTTTTTAATTACTTTTCTAAAAACTAATTTTATTCTGTAAACTAAGAATGTTAATTGCTTTTGCAAAAATCTGATCAAAAGCAAAATGTTTGATAATGCTATAATTAAACTGTTATCTTTTTAAAAATTATTTTGAATTGATTTTGTAAGCAAGTGGTCTGGGTTATTCAAGATGGAAACCATTATATCAAACTTAAAATGTAGAATTTAATTGGAAAAATTGTAAGGAATGTTATAATCTAAATGATAAGATAAATTGAAAGGATTGGCTGATTCATACTTCTCAGAGGGCTAGTGGGATTGATATAGTTTAGTCAGTGCTGTGAGATTCATTCTTTTTTTGGCATTCAAGTCGTTCACTACTTTGGCTCCAGAGATTTTCAATCATCTAGCAACTTAGAGATAAATTTATGGACTAGACCATTGCGGACATTTTCTAAGAAATCCATTATATAGTTCTTTTAAGAACTCTTGATTTCTTAAGAATTTAATAAACTAGTCAAGATAGAAAATGAACATTTGATAAAAATTATTATCATATACAAACAGAGGAAAATATGAAGCAATCTACCAGTGAGTCCAGTAAAATGACCGTGGGGTAGACAACCAGCCAGTGCACCGCCCTTTCTCTGTCCCAAACCGCCAAGATGTGACCACGCCAGTTCCAGCCGCCCACGATGATGACAAACACCGCCTTGCTAAATAGATGAAATCCTCACTACACAGCAGTTGACTGGAAGCCCATTCAGAGCCCAGAGGAGAAGAATGAAGACGCAGACATAAGTTTATTTTAAGATGTTTTATTAATATTGAGATAATTAACTTTGATATTTCCGATTAAATATATTATTATTTCTTTATTATTATTATTAATCATTTAAAAAAAGAGAGAGTTGTCTCTCGCATATGTATATTGAATTTACAGTTATTACGGCCATAAATGATAAAGCTTTTACTTAAATCTTTTAAGTCAATTTTTCTATTTCAAATTCTAGTATTTTCAACAAAGGTTGCAATGAGATTATTTTTTTTTGTTGCCATTCGTTTTGCTCTTGTTGTTATTCCTGAAATTCGTCATATATAAATATGCATATATATATATGCGTACATACGCTTATAATATTCGGTAAATACGATATCTCATGCTGAATATCTAAAAATGTATTTAACCGTATATCCTTTTTGAGTTATTTTTTTGTCACTGCTGCACCTAACGATGCGTGTAAGAAGGGATTAATCTATTATATATCCCCTGTAAGCAAGTACTCCAATAACTTTACATTTAAATAATAGTAAGTGTATAATTGTGCTGCACGTATATACATGTATAGGAATTTATCTATAGCAAAAGGGAAATAGATACAGTACCTTATGGTGAGTACGATATAGTATCTGAGCCAATGCAACCTATAGACTTGTTGAAAATATGAAATTAGTGAAATATCTCATAGTGCAAAAATATGTATGCATAGTTGTTTTTTTTATTATTATATTTGCCATCAATAAAAAGGTTTTAAAGTCATCAGTAAAAGTGTATGCCTGTATGACCGAAAATCTCATATCTGTATATCAAATCACACAAAGTAAAATTTATTTCTACTTGGGTAAAAGGAGTTCAGACCACTTCCATTACTTATAAACCTTGTAAATAGCTTTAGGGTTTTATTATTTTCTTATTTAAAATTGTATTTTATCTATTTCAATGCCTCGTGTATATATATAGGGGTTTGTGATAATTAATTATTTAGTATTTTTTTATTATATCATCATTAGTATGAAATGGTGGCGGGTATTTGGGATTAAATAAATATTTAATCATAATACCTATTAAACTTGTTTCGTTTTCATATTCTTTATATTGATAAAAATGCGTTGTTTCCTTATGAACCACGTATCTATAATAATCATTTAACTTACCCATTTGAAGTCCCTAGATATAGAGTGACCGAGCTAGCCACAAGGGATATCGCTCTACCAGGGTGTTAAATCTTATTCTTATGCTCCGCTGAACATCTAGTATTGCACATCCTTCTGGGAAGGTGAAAAAAATTCATTTTTTGATTCTTTTCTAGAAGTGGCGCGCAAAAGTCTATTTTGTAAATAGATTTTTCAAAGGTGTGTACTTGCCATTGTTCTAAATATTCGGGCATTCAAGTAAGATATCAACTAAAGGGTGTTTTTAACTGGAAGAGTCCTGTCAATCCACTCTTTCTATCAATTTAGCAGAAAGTACCAATATACATGGGTACAGACAATCGGCTAAATTGATATCCATTTCTTTACCTGTTGAATCTTGGTCACTTCATGCTCAGTGCAAGATTAGGAAAAGAATTCCACAGGGAGTATGGTCTGGTACTATATATATATACTGAACAAATGATTTAGAATAATTTACTCCAAATTCATTAAAGATGTCTTTACTTTGCTACAGATTTACATAAGACAAAGTGAAAAAATATATCTTTATTAATGTTATCAATAATGTAATTGGGTATGGTTTCCATAGATTGTAGAAATTAGAATATCTTTTACAAAATATAATGATTAAATAAGCAAATATTTTATCTAGCGCCGTGCTTGCAATTATATTTCATTCCAATATCAGCCTTTCAAGCTAATTGAGCACGCGCCTTTTGAGTGTTAAATAAATGAATACTCTCTTCTTCAATCCAAGATATAGTATTTATGCAGGAATAAAAAGAAAGTGAGAATCTACTCATGCTCTCTTTAACAGTTCTTCAGATTTGCTCATATAAAAGAATTTGAGTCATAGGAATAAGAGGGATTCTTTTTATTCCTGCATAAATACTATATCTTGGATTGAAGAAGAGAGTATTCATTTATTTAACACTCAAAAGGCGCATGCTCAATTACCTTGAAAGGCTGATATTGGAATAAAATATGATTGTTATTTAGATCCACATGGAATAAAGTTAATGATTTAGATTTAAGTTAGAGAAAACTTTCATTAAAATTGCATCATTTATGCATATACTAATCTTTGTAATACGGATTCAGAATAGCATTGGGAAAAACTAATATTCTTATCCAGTAAATAATTATGGCAAAGATTTTTACACGAGTTGTCAAACAAATGACTTTTTTAGGCATTATTATTGTGAAAAATTTATCACCAAAGGTCAGCCATAAGTAGATTAGTAATACCTCTAATAGCAATTATTCAGGAGACATTTTAAAGTCATCTACAATTAATATATGAACCAAGTATGTGTTTATATTTAATCTTGACAAATGTTTGATTATTAATATTTTTCCTTTTTATTTCATTCAAAATCTCATCCTTTTATATTGCACTTGGACTTAGTTTTAATATCATGACATGCATCTCCTAATGAGATTTAAGATGATTCCTTATCAAAAGAATCATTATTTAAAAGAATTAAGATTAAATAATGACAAAATCATATCCATAATAAATAGGAGTGTTAAAGAATATTATAAAAAAAATAATTAAAAATTGTAACATATCTAATTAATCTGTCAAATCCTTCATAATATTTCCTTTAAACCAGTTTAAAGGCATGATTATTTATGTTTTCTTCAATTACAAAATTTTCTTGGCTGCAGTTTTAATTTAGAATATTATTAAGACAATACTGCTATCTTGCTTTTCTTAATACTTTTAGAATGAATTTTTTGACATGAGGTCTACTTAGAAAAATTGTTCAACTCTGAAATCTTTTTCCAATAAGGCATTTGAATATTAGGTCAATGTGCAAAGCACACAGAAATTTACTGAACATTGCAATATATAAAACAACTTTCACAATTTGTCTAGAATTAGTCTTTTAGTTTGATAAATAATTTATTATAGTAATCCTTTTATAATTTATCATTTCAGTGCAATCATTTCCACAGTATTTTTAAGTTTCAGAAAAAAATTATCAGTTAAAATGTAATATACAGACCCTTATAACAAAATTATTCTTTTAAAATATACATTTTGTTCATTTAGTATCTGAATTTTTTTCTCACCTTTTTATCTCATTTCATATGACTATTAGACTATAGATAAAAAAAATTGTCAGATAATGAGATATTGATTAGTTTATATCATGTATTTACAGATGATATACTTTTTCTATTCAATAATATTTCTTCACTTGATATATATAACCTAATATCTCATTCTCATGTCACTCATAATCCTGGATGATACTTATAGTAATATCTAGATATTTATTCTTCCATGTAATTTTAGTATCAATAATATTTCTTCGCTTGATATATATAACCTAATATCTCATTCCTATGTCACTCACAATCCTAGATGATATATATATATATAGTAATATCTGGATATTTATTCAGCCAAAAGGATCCACTATATAAAGAATGAAATTTTAGTATAAGTCAACTCTAAACTGCTTTAGATTGGTATTTGAAGTTCCACATAAATCAGTTAATTCTTTATTTTCTATTAATATTTTAAAAACTAATTACCTGAGCATTATTAACTTTCATATTATATTGAATGAGAATAAAAAATATCAATTTTTTGTTGAGTTTATATTTAATATTCCACAAAGAAAATTGTATTTTCTTAACAGAAGATAAGGCAAAGATTTTAGGGAATGTAATATGTATAATGATAACTATATCAAGTTCAGCTTTCTGTGATAAAAATGTTTAGGCATATATAAAAACACTAATTCATCTTTAACCAATAACACTGAATAAAAACAATAAAAAAGTATAAAATGATATTTTGCTTCTATATCTTTGCATATTGACAAAAGAAGTATTGGTACTGTTCTATGAGCATGTTGACTTGATGGCATTGTTTCTAGGAAAAGGCACATAAATATAACATTATTGGGCCAACTACCTTATTTGTGAAATAATAATAAGAATCCTATGGGTTAATGTAATTCATTTATTTTCCTGAATAAATTGCTGTAATTCTTTTTACAATTTCTTTTTGTCTCTGGATATAATTATGAGAAATTTTTTACACTCAGACATTTTATCATATGGGTTAACATAATTCATTGATTGATTTCCTTAATAAATTACTGTCAAATTTATTTGATTAACAATTTTATAATGATAGATTTAAACCTTTAACAAGTGCCTACAAATTGGAAAATCCCCCCCCCCCCAACTCCCCACAAACTTTGAAAAGTCTACTATCATTGCTTGACAGATAACTAACTACATCATGTGGTGAAGATATGAGAATGCATTAATTACTGAAGTGTATTTGACTCTCCTTTTTTGGTCATTTTTGAAAAGGAAAATTAATCTTTATTTATTCCAATAGCTATCTTTGAAAAATATGTGACTAAGATATGGTGGATAACATTAATGGCACACCTATTAATAACGATTTTTTTTTTTTTTTTACAATTAAGAAATGTATTCTTTTTACAATTTCTTTTTGTCTCTGGATATAGCTATGAAAAATTTTACAGTAAGACATTTTAATTCTCGTAGGTGTTCTCGTGAACTGTGATTTTTTTTAGGAGAACAGTGAAATTGTGGTTTCCCCTAACCTTTTCTAATTATTTACACCTTACATGATGGCTTTGGAAGTGGGTAATGAACTTATAATTATTACTTTTTAATACTACATTAGGTAAGTTATACCGTAATTACTTTTGAATGTAGATTGCAATAGTTCTGCAAACTTTAAATCCACCCAACCTGAAATGGTACAGTAGCGAAGTGTTAACATTGCTTAAAAAATAGTATTATGTGCACTCACACAAATTCTGCAAAACAAAGCAAGCCATTAGTTACATCATAAAAAAAAGTTATGGCTATTTGGTTTGACTCCAGCCCACTAAACGGCATCTTTATATGCATTTGGATGGGATCAATGCCATCAAGCAGTTTCAACATGCTATTAGAACAGTACCAAAGTATTTTATTATCAGCATTTATTTCCTCAGAAAGGGAATTCTCACACACTAAATTACCCCTAGAAGTCTTAGATATTTAATCATGGTCGAGATATAATCATGTTAATACAACAATTCATGTTTAAGACATATTTACTCTTGATATGTAAGCATGAATGATTAGCTATATTAGAATCAGGATATGAATTTGAAGTCCCCATAGCCTGCAAAAGTTTTTCATTGATTTATCTTTATTCTCTATTTTTATTTTATAATACATATTGCTTGTTTTGTTTTTTTTAAATTTACATCATTCTACTTATAATAATGCCCCCTTTAGTCCTTTGAAAAAATATCCCAGGTTCAGTACCCACTCCTAAAGTGGATATAGGATCCAAATAAAGTTGCACTTGATTTTATACTTTTATTACAGACCAGATACTGATGGATAAGCATTTAAATTTTGACTTCAAAATTTTTATTTATTTATTTATTTTTAACTTAAAAGATTTCCTGCCATTTTCTTGTTCTCCCTTAATTTTATGCAAAGAAAATACAAGACCTATTTTTAAGATCATCATAAAATATATCCCTTTTAATGTATTATATATATATGCCAAATATTTTCATAAACAATATTACCTTTCCCATATAAACAAGAGGTAGATAATCCATTTTTATTTTAATATTCCATCAAAAAATTAATAACTCTAAATGCCTCAAATTTACATCTTCAAAATATTTTGTTAATTTTCTGAATAGGGCAATAGTTTCTTTTATAGTCCTAGCATTATTATATTATCTTGCTTTAATATCCTTTAAATAATTTTCACAGCATTGCAAGATTTATAAAAAGTCAATTAAAGTCATGATATCTAATTACATTATGCGAATTTCTCTAGAGCATTCTTTATTTTGCAAAGAACCATTTCATGTTCTTAATTCCAGTTTATTTTAACATTCTTGCTAATAATACTTGATTTCAATATGAATTTTGGGTTTCAGATTTTCATTTACTGCAGAAAAATATTGCTTTATCAAAATACTCCTATTTTTGATCTATAATTTGCTCTTAGTCAATGGCAGTCTTTCAAAAGTTTCATTTTTTTTAATGATATATTTTGATATAAAATATTATTATTATTATTATTATTATTATTATTATTATTATTATTATTATTATTATTATTATTATTATAATAATAATAATAATAATAATAATAATAATAATAATAATAATAATAATAATAATAATAATAATAATAACAACAACATGATTTTATTGGTTGAGAATTTCATCTGAAGTTCTAGCAATGAAAGTGCCAGAACTGGAATTGAACCAAGCACCTTTCACCCCAAAATCAGACATTTTAGCAGTACATTAAACATAGTAAAGCTTAAGGTATAGTTATATAAAAACAATAAGACATACATACTTATAAATAAAGTTAATAAATAAATTTTTCAAAAATTTAAAAATTCATAAAATTGCAACATAATGTTGTTCTTAAATAATTCTCATTCAATCTCATAGAAATTGAAATTCTATTTGTCTACAATATAGTACAACCACAAGATTTCACTGCCACAAAGAAGCATTGGAATGTTAAACAATAAGAATTAATATTTTCATAAAATGTAATAATGAATCGGACATGCAATAAGTAACATTATAAGAATAGAACCTCTAGCAATAGATAAATATTTATTATTACTTTACTTTGCTCATAAGTATTATGTTTTCTTCAAGACTTAGCTTTAAAGTTCTCTAATTTTAAAAAAGTAAATAAATAAAAGATAATGAGATTAAATTTTACTCAAATTCACTTCACTATCTTTATTCTGAATATAAAACTAGTTTTTGGTAGCTCCTATTTTAGTATCTTAAATGCAAAAACAATTCTTTGAATATTACTCATCTTACATCACCAATCAAAAATATATGTATCAATCATATATTGCCAACTATATATAAATTACTGTATGGATTAAAATATATTCACTAATATTTAACTCATGAATGGTTTTTTCAAACTGAAATTATTATGCTTTCAAGTTGTTGTCTTTTTAATTTTTAAAATTAAATACAAAATGCATGCCAAATTAATTATATGATACCTAGTTAGTAAAAATGAATAATTAAAAAAAATATATAAAATTTCAAATTCATTTAAAAACAGAATATTTAAAAGTGCAACATGGATTAGTGGCAATAAAGAAAAAAAATATATACAAATGTATTTAAACTATAATCACACAAAAAAGCCGAGATTGAAAATTATTTATGAATATCTTGGATGATAATTAAGAAGTACTGGAAGCTATTATGAATAAATAAATATGAAAATTAGGTGAAATTTAAATTGTATTTTTGTTATTCAAAAGAATGGCTACTAAATTTTATTTTAATAATTAAGGCAATGAAAAGGATTCACATAATATGATGTATAATTTTAAAATAGTTTTGAAAATACATATTTAATAACAACATTTCACTCTTTTTACACTTTAAAGCAAAATATATTTATTTATTTTTTACAGTTTTGACTGTTCCTAGCAGTCTTCATCAGATCTACAAAATTTAAACATTACATCAATACAACCATATTTCATACATATATCTATTATAATCTTACAATTTTATCAACTTAATTATTAACATCACTTTATTCAATAAACTTACTATTCTATAACTTTTAACTTTTTAATTCTATTTTATCCTTTATTTTTCTTATTTATTTTTATTCTTAATTATTATCATATTTATATTTATTCACTTTTTATCTTTGCCATAATTTTAGAAATTCAATGTAATATTTATAAAATCTTTCTTATATTATTACATTCATATATTTAACCTTATTTTTTATTTCACTTATGTATAAATATTATCTTAATTTTTTTGTTATCCTATTTTATTCCATATTTCCTTTTTTATCCATATTTTATTCCTGCTTCTTTCATTTACTTAATTTTTATAAAAATATATATATATATATTTTATTTCTTACTTTATTCTCTACTTTTTCTCTCTTCCTTCACCACTTTCTCTATCCTATCATCATTCCTACTTCCTTTTCCTTTTTTTATATTTATATAGAGCTCCCTCTATTATCTATTATACAAACTACTTATTAATTTTATTTTTTATTACTTTTCACTTTTTATTTTTTACCCCTTTTTATATTTATTTTTTAAAACTAAGACTGTATTTAAACCCCCTTCTCTATTAATATTTTTTTTATCTTCTTTATTAAAATTATCTCTCTTATTTTTCCATCTCTTCTACTACTTGTATAACTTATCATTCTAATATTTTTTTTCTAGTTTATGACTTATCTCCATAAAATGATTATATACCAGTGATCTTCTATCATATTTATGTTGTTTTAACCTAGTATATATTGAATTTTTCACCTCACCTACATATTTATTTGTAATCCCTTTACCCTTACATTTTCTACATTCTATCTCATAAACCCTATTTATATATTTTTTTCTCCATTTATATATCTATTATCAAAAATATCCATTACACTTTTCTTCCTTTTATTCACAATTTATATTTAATATTTTTAAATTCTTTATTAATTTTTCTAATAATATTATTAATTCACCTTACTATATTACTATCATTAACTTTTATTCCTATGTTTCATTCTTTTCTTTTTATTTTCCCCTCTTCCTTTCCCTCTTTTTTATGAATTCTAAGGTATATATAGCAAAATATTATTGTCATGAATAAAAGGAATATGATAAACAAATAACAAGAATAAAGGAAGATTTCAAGAAAAATGATTATCCAGAAGAGGTAATAAAAAAGAATAATAAAAAGATAGAAGAGTTATATAAAAAATAGGGAAAGAAAGAGGGGAAAAGAAAAGAAGGAATGCATATGAATAAAAGTTAATGATAGTAGTATAGTAAGGGAAATTAATAATATTATTAGGAAAATTAATAAAGAATTTAAAAATGATATTAAATATAAAGTAGGGAATAAAAAAAAGAAAAATGTAATGGATATTTTAGATAGTAGGTATATAAGTGGAGAAAAGAAATATATAAATGGGGTTTATGAGATAGAATGTAGAAAATGTATGGATAAAGGGATTACAAATAAATATGTAGGTGAGATGAAAAATTCAATATATACTAGGTTAAATCAACATAAATATGATAGAGGATGACCAGTATATATGCATTTTATGGAGACAAGTCATAAACTAGAAAAAAATATTAGAATGATAAGTTATGCAAGTAGTAGAAGAGATAAAAAATAAGAAAAGCAATTTTAATAAAGATAAAACCAAATATTAATAGAGAAGGGGTTTAAAAACAGTCTTAATATAAAAAAATAAATATAAAAAGGGTAAAAAATAAAGTGAAAACTAAAAAAAAAATAAAAAATAAGTAGTTTGTATTATAGATAATATAGGAAACAGTATATAAATATAAAAAGGAAAAGGTAGTAGGAATGATTATGGGATAGAGAAAGTGGTGAAGGAAAGAGAGAAAAAGTAAAGAATACAGTATGAAATAAAAAATATAAAAAAATATATAAATAATTTTATAAAAATTAAGTAAATGAAATAAGCAGGAATAAAATATGGATAAAAAAAATAGGAATAAAATAAGATAATAAAAAATTAAGATAATATGTAAAAATAAGTGAAATGAAAGAGAAGGTTAAATATATGAATATAGTAATATAAGAAAGATTTCATAAATATTACATTGAATTTCTAAAATTATGGCAAAGGTAAAAGATGAATAAATATAAATATGGTAATAATTAAGAATAAAAATAAATAAGAAAAATAAAGGATAAAATAGAATTAAAAAGTTAAAAGTTATGGTTGTATTGATATAATATTTAGATTTTGTAGATCTGATGAAGACTGCTAGATACAGTCAAAACTGTAAAAAATAAATATATTTAGTTTCAAAGTGTAAAAAGAGTGAAATGTTATTATTACATGTTATATTAAAAAATCAAAAATAAAAAAGGAAAGAGGAAAAGAAAGTATTGAAGATTATATTATAATATAAGAAAAAATACATATTTCTAGCAGTTAATACATATTATAAAATTTTAGAGGATTTTTGGCTTGAGTAAAAAAATAGAGGAATAAATGATTTTGTACTGGTAAAGACAACTTTTCATAAATTTTTAGAAAAGATTAGTAATTAAAACTTTACAATCTTCAAAAGATTAATGTTTAAATCATTGGAATTGAAAAGCATTTGACATTAACAACTAACTTATTTGCTAATGGTTTTTAAAAAGGAAAATTACTAATTGGAAAGCGGGATGATTGTTAGACAACTTATATAAGAAAGAAAAATGCTTAATGGATATGATTAATTTTAACATATATAAAAGTAAAAATAATGAAATAAATAACTTATTTATCTATTTATTTAAACATAATTCTGAATAATTGACAAAGATAGAGTTAGCATTGAAGGGAACAAGGTTCACTGGATCAGAGTTACAGTGGATTATATGGTAAAACTTCCAGGTAGTCCTGAAAGGATTTGAAAATGTTTAAATTGGATTAAAGAAACTTGTATAGAAAATTTGAGATAAAAATTAATAAATTAAAGTAAAAAAAATGGATAAGATAAAAATTTGATAATATTATTTGTGCAGGACAAAATTAGATGTTACTGCTTTTAAATGTTTATTTGACAATTAAAATGAAAACTTTAAAGACTCACCACGTTCTTCATAAGGTTAAGAGATTATTTCATAGCTTATCAAATGTTAAGTTTGTAATGTAGTTTAAGAGAGTACAAAATATTAATAAAAGATAAAAAAATTTCAAGAAATAAATAAAAAGACAAATGAAAAAAATAAAATTAATATTAGCAATTCAAAATATGTAAAAAGTAAAAAAAAAAGATTATATATTGATGAATTGTCACAGAAAATAATTATTAATAAGTACATGAATTAAAAAGAATGTATTCGAAGATAAAATAAATAATATAAACAAAAGATAAATATATACAAAAATAAGTATGAATATTTAGAAAAGAAATATGGAGACTTGATGAAAGTAGCCTGACATGATGTCTGAATCTAACAATAATGACTTAAGTGCTGTACCAAGTTGAACATGTTTGACCATGCTGACAGGGTGTCTATAATAACAACAGTTGTTAGCAATCTATTAAAATAAGTAGACATCAGCTTTGTCAACTAAATAGATATTATTCACAACAATATTTATTTATTAAACATGTCATTGTATTATTTTATTTAAATATGTAAATTTATTATTATTATAATAAGACTTGCCTGATTTATTATAATAGATTTGAACTGGCTCACACAAATTTTTTGATTGAACTTGTTTTATTATTATAATTTTTCTTCTATAATAATTATAAATTATTACATATTATAATTACATTGGTTTTCACCTATTTTACATTTGATTTTACATATTACAATTTTATTTATTTTGCAATGATTAATTTTTGTTATTAAACATTTTATCAAATTTTTATTACAATTATCATTATATCATTAATACATTTAGTATTCTCATTTTAAATTTACTTTTGTGCATTCCAACTTTTTTATAACATTTTTTTTGGTTTCTCTTACAAAAATTTTAAAACAAAAAGCAAGTATTTTTCTGACATACCTATGATTGGAATTTTTTTTTTTTTTTTAATTTAACATTAAAAAGCAGGTGTTATCTAAAAGGATATACAATGAAAGTTATTTTTAACTGACAATTGAAGTGTATTTGCAATACAGATTCTCCTGATACATTGTGTTGTCTACATAATAAAACACTAGAAAATAGTTCATTGGCTTCAGTTAAATTTCACAAGCATTTAGAATAAAACATGCTGATTACAGAGATAGCCTGATTTGCTAGAAAAATTTAAACTTCAATAATTGTTTAAAACTGAAAATATAACAGCAGCAACTGTTCACATTAGTTACCACATTGCACTTAATGATGAAGCTCTTTACAATTGCAGAGATTCTCATTAAGCCTTGTGTGAAAGACATTGCATCATGCATGTTTACATATAGTGTCAGCTACAATTATCAAATAATGCTGTTTGATGCCACATGAAAGATCTTTCTGCCAAAATAGATAAAGAGTTAATTTATCAATTTAGATTTTGCAGTAAATGTGTTGCAAATGAATGAAATTTGCAGTTATCATAGGGCTAGCTGTACTACTGGTATTTGTTCATTATTTATTTGATAATAGCATTAAAGAAGATTTACTCATGTTTCAATATCTACAAGAAAGAGCTACTGGAAAAATATATTCAACTGCTTTAATAATTACATTACAAAATGGGAAATCTTTGGAAATGATATGGATATTTGTAGAAATGGAACGAGAAGGGAATTACAACATATGCAAGTACAAAAATAACAAAAAGTCACTGTGTTTTGCATAGGCAAGCACTAGTAACAAACAAATTTTGATATATTTAAAAATTATTTTGGATAAAACCATAAAAATTATCAATTATGTAAAATCTTGACTACTTCAATCCAGGTTGTGGTGTGATGAAATGGGTAGTACACATACTGCATTTTTACTACATGCTGAAATGAGATGGCATATAGAAAAAAAAACATTATTAAGGCTTTTTTGAACTTTGTAGTGGATTATTAGTTATTTTCACATCAAATAATTTAGGAAAGAATTTCATTGAATTTTTAACAAATCCTTTATAGTTATTGACAAATCTTGCATATTTGGCTGATGCTTATACTAAGGGCAATGAAATTAACTTATCTTTATAAAAATAAAAATAAATTACAATTTTGAATGCAAGAAATAACATTGCATGTTTTAATAGGAAATTACAATTCTCAATGTCTAAAGTTGAAAAGGATAATTTTGATTGTTTTTTTCCCCTTTCATAAACTTTTAACTGAAATAAATTCTAAAATAGATGTTGAAGCTTCCAACATAATTTTAGAATAATTGCATGACTAACAATCAACCTTTTTGCAATATTTTCCGATATATATTGAGGACTATTCCTGGATTAGGAATTCATTTATAGTGATAGCTAAGTGAATAGGCATTAGAGTAAGTAATTATAAAAAATTGATTGATTTAATTGGCAATTCTGATTTAAATAAAAATACCAGGAATTGCCATTAACTGATTTCTGGACAAATTCAATGTTAAAATTAGCTATTTGTGCTATTCCTCCTTTTATAATGACATATTTATCTGAGGTAGAATTTTTATATTATGCTGCAACCAAATCAAAATAAAGGAACAGACTCAATGCTATATTGGTTATGAAACTTCAGCTTTCTAACATTGTGACTGATACTGAAAGAATTTGTAATTCAAAGATTCAAAAGCATCAATGTCATTAAAAAAGTAATTTTTCTGTATATATTCTACTTTATAGTATTGTTTTCACATATTTTCTTTTACATAATTAATATGTGAGAATAAATGTTTGTTTTGCTTTTTAATTCCTATATTTTCTTGCATAATTTAATTAATATTAACATATACCTACCATATAAAATAATGAAGATGTACTGTTAAAACTTCAGGATTTGTGAAATTTTGGAAACACTGAATTACTTGAAGTCAATGTTTTTAAAATTAAATCATGTTTTTTTTAGTAGTAGTATTTTTTTGATATTTTTAAACAATATTAAAACATTAGGTTTATTTTTTTTTATTAATTTTAAATATATAATGATATTGATCAATAATGACAATAATAAAAAAAATTAAATCAAACATATATATATGAATAAATTGTAAGTGAAACGGAAGTAACTATACCTTCCAATGAATAAGTAATAAATATTTTTCACTACAACTTGAATTTGTAATTAATGATAATATATAAAATATAATTATAACCTGATTTGATAAATTATTGATGATGTTGGTAATTAAATGTTATGAGTATTATGTCTTGATTTACATAAGAATTGATTTGAATTTTGTATTGATAAAAGTGATTACTAATTATTATAGAAGAGAATGCAACTAAATAAGTATAGAAAAATCAAAAAAGGAAATTTTATTTTGTTTTTGAAATATATTTTCCAACTATATTCCAATAAATGATAACTTGTCTTTTTAATATTAAAATTGCACACACACATATTTTTTATGTTTATAATTTTGCATAATCATTTCATAAAAACAACTGACAATTAAAATAAATTAACATTCTCTGACATAAATAACTATTATTACAAACATTAAACTGTTATGGTTCTAGAATTAATGGGAATTGTTAATTTTTTCATTGTAATATTTATCAAAGTAAGAGTTTATATAAAATGGTTTTTATTAAAAAAGGTTTATTAATAATTCCATGAACCATATTTTTTTCAGCATTAAGAAATAAAAATTAAGTGAAGGAGCCTATCTCAAAAACAAAATATAAAGAAACTTGCCTCTTACTAATTTGATTTGTTACTTTAGAGTACTACTAAGATGGTTTCCATCTATTACTTGTAAAAAACTTGCAGCCAAAGGCAGTGTTTTTTCTTCAATATTAATTAAATATATTTTATATTGACTTTGGATATAATTTATAAAGTAATTTCATGAATATTTAAACGAATGCTTTATTAATGCGTACTTTTAGCACTTTTTTTTTAGTAGTTTTAGAGATTATCTATTCACTTTCTGTTTTAATGATTAATTTATAAAATTACGATTTTCTTATAAATATATGTACAAAAATATGTTATACAAATTGAACCCTAATTTTAAGTCTAAATTCTTTTTGGAAGACAGAGTTAAAAATGTACATTACCACAATGTACATCCTTATTATTAATGCATTTCACTGAATTGATTCATGAAGTATTATTTTAAATATTTTAAATTATGCATATAATAAGATCATCTTATTAGTATTGAATGTTGTATTATATTAAACTTTTGTTTTTATGACTGTCATATTGACTCTCATCTGATAACCATATTAATCTGAGATTTTTATATTCTAGTAAATTCTGACTAATTCATTTCCTGATCAATAAGTAGTTAGTTAGCTGAGTTTGACATGGGTTGACTAACTGAAAAAAATGTTATATGACACCCCCCCCCCCAGATTCAAAACTCCAGGTCATAGGCACAATATGAAATAATCAATATTTTATGACATATAGTAATACAAGTATTTGTAATTACAAATACATGAATATAAAAAACTTTAAGATTAAGTTATTATATTGTTTTATATAAGAAAAAAGAAAAGTAATTTTTAAATATATGGATGACCATGATTATTTAAATCTTTATACTTTTTTAAATATTTTTTAATTATCAGGGCAGATTCATAATTTACTAATAGTCTCATTCTGCATAACAACCAACAAACTTCTCTAAGTTTTGTCTCTTGTTCTACTCTTTGAACTCTCATATCTAGTCCTTTTCCTTAGATCACTCACTATTCACCTTTTTTAAAATCTGCATACTTCCAATCTTTTTAAGTGTTCTACCAACCCATCCTTTGTAATTTTGCTATTCTATGTATGTGCCATATTCAATTTCTATTCTTCATAATTTCTTCAACTGGTGATTATTTTTCATTTAATATCATTAGTACTTCAATACTATTGATCTTATATTGTTAAATATAAGGATAATTATATTGAAATATTTTTTCAGTCTCTTCAAAGTCAACATATCAAAAATCTCAAATATTTTACCATATTTTTTTTTCTAATCTGTCATGTTAATGGCCTGTACAAAACAATGCTCTCCAAATAGGACATTTAACAAACTTGTTTCTTAATTTTATTAATAGTATTTCACAAGTCATTCATTAGATTCATTAAAATCCTATTTTGACATTATATTTTTAATTTCATATTTTGATATTATTTTTAGCATCAGATAATTCCCTTCCTAAATATTTAAATTATATTTTATAAATATAAACTATTTCTTTCTAATCTTTAACAAGAATTTAATTATTCTTTGAAAATTTTCAACTTAATCTCAGAGATAACTGTTACATCCTCCATAGCTACACACTATTTATTGTATACTATCTTATTTTATTTTTGCATTATCACATGGAGTTTATTATTTTATGGATCATTTATAAATTATTCTATCTATTAAACATATCTACTTTTTTACTAGAAATTTATTATCCATGGCTTCAATTATTATTTCATTTATTGTGATTCCGCTTTTAGTACCTAACATGTTTTGTCCTAATATATTAAATTAAATCATACTTTACAATTATAGCATATCCCTACATTCTTTTTCAAAACCAATCTTATTAAATAATTATCAGTAGCATTTCCATTGGCATATGAATAAAACTACCCTATTTTTAGTTATATGCAGTCTATCCATGCATTGTTTATTATTATAATGTAATAGTTAATACATTCATATATCATGCTTACAATCTGGGCTTTGAATCCAGGCTGAATAAATATGGAATTTTTTAGGTTTTAAATAGGCTTTGTAGTTTTTTCAGCTAATTGATCCAAAGTGAAATAACTAACCATCCAAAGTTGGTAAAAAAAAATGAATTCTATATATATTTTTAGAAAATAACATAAGGAAAGAAGCTTCTAAAGGTCTTCACCGTTTAACAGTTTGTAAACATTATAGTTTTCTTTATGTTCTTTCAAAGAAACTATTAGTCCTGCAGAAAGCTATTTAGAGATTTTTTTTATCTTGAAATTTATAATAGAATCATAAGTAAATTAATTCCCTCTAGTTTTAAATAAATACACACATGCCTTCTTTGCTTATATTATCAGCATATCCTAAAGAATAGATTGGTTTGTTCTAATATTTATGATTTGTTGACATGAAATAATGTTCATATATATTTAGAGGAAATTATTTTACTACTGATTCTATTTTATGTATTTTAAACCATGCTTATTTAATATATATGTGTTTGGTACAACAAATTTAATATAAATTATTAAATAAATAAAAGACATTATAATAATTTTTTAATTGCATAAAATAATTACGTTATTAATATAATTAAAGGCATAATTGTTTAACAAATACTTGCCACATAAAAAAATAATTAAATACTCACTAACTAATGTAAGCTATAATATATTTGTTAAAAAATAAACAGTTCCAACAATCATGTAACTTATATATTAAAAATCAATACTGTACTAGTGATGAAATATATTACATTAAAAGCTCAAGCATATAAAATATACTCTAGGACCGCCTGCTTAAAAATAAATTACAAAGTACGACATGGATTTCAATTACATACGAATTACACAATCAGATGTCTAAATCCGTTAAAAATAAATATCTTTATATATATAATTCTACTATCATATAAAAGTATGTGTGTGAATGTTTGAGAAGATGCAGATTGTAATAACTAACTTTTTTATTAACTAAATTTAGTTCTGAGATTTAATAAAACAAAAAACTATGTAGGTTAAATTAATAAACTTGGTTTCACTTTCTTTTGAATTTTATTTACAAGTGATTTATGATTGGTATTTTGTGTTGTACAACTTCTTTTCAGAATATATCATTTTAGAAATTATTATTAAAGTTAATGACTCTAATTATATAATAAAATACAATGGTTAGATTATTTATAGGTTATGAACATGACAAATTAACAAAGCTTTTATTATTTTTCAATTATTTTATATGAAGATTAGGTGAGAAGACATAAAATTTTAGTGGAATGAGTAAGAACTCATAAAACTTAAGTAAGTAATAGCTGCGCAAATATAGCTCATAAATATATTTTTTTTTCAATAATAATATAGTACAAAAAAAAAACTGATTATGTAATTAAAATGAAATCACAATCTGTTTTCTTGTTTCGTGTTGTTTTATCCTCATTAAATAATTACAATCCAATTTTATTAAAGAAAACGGGATTTCTATAGAAAATTTTTTTTCCCCCTAATGGGCTGAGCAGAGAATGTTATGATTATCATTTAATAAGTAACAATATACTTATTTTTTGATTTTAAAGAAAATTGAAAAAAAAAAAATTATCTAATAACATCCACAGGTTTCTTTTCTAAGCTTGTTTTATTTTATATTTGATTGCATCTGATAAAAAATCGAATAGAAATAATTCAAGATGAATGTCAGAAAAGAATGATTAACTAAAACAGATAAATATATTAGGCAAAATGGATATCAGAAAACACATTCAAATAATAATAAAAGCAGTGTTTAATATAAACGGTTTTTAAAAAAGCAATATTTTATACAATAAATCTTACAAATATATTGCAAATGTAAATAAGAGCTTTCTCTTATTAGATTTTAGAATTAAAAGAGAGTTTCAGCCTCACAGAGATTTTAAATAAATTGTCATTGAAGGGATTATAACTGGCATAGCAAAAATTAGAGCAGTTTTATTACACAGATACCAACCAGAATGTTTTTGATAAGATTTTAAAAAAGTAATCAATTAGTTGTTGCTCAAGATGTCATGACATTCTAGTACCAGAAATAATAAGTTGTGATTCTATTCAGGGACTTTTAACTTTTGATTGTTCCAGTGTACTAAATCCTACAATGCTTTTGATGAAGTCATAACTGATAAGATGAATCTTCAAAAATCGAAGCTAAAATCAATTAAGATTAACTTTCAGAACAGTTGTGAGTATAAATTTGGCTTATCATTATTGAAATGGATGTATATTGATAAATAATTTTCTCCCTGGTAGTTAACTTTCTCATTTATCTGTAATTAGTTTATAACTAGCAAAATCAAATGTAGACATTTTTCTTTATTCATCCAAATTTGTTCCATAGAAGACTGAAAGTTAAACCTGTAGTCCAATGACTAATCTATCATCATTTTATCTTAATAGCTATTGATGTCTACTCTTCTCTAATAATTTCTTTACACTAGCTTTTATAACTTCTTATCATGCTATCTTTCTGTTTACCAAAAAAAAAAAAAATGTTTTCAAAAACATCCCAGACATTTTTATCTTGTTTTCCAAACTTTAATTACCTATTACTCTTATGAACATATCTTACAATAGTTTTAATATTTATAGAAATTAAAAAGTAAATATTTGAAAGTACTTTTACATTTTTAATATTTTTATATCCTGGTCTAATAACTGAATTTTTACAATTAACTGAACAACAAATTACAAGTTTACACTTGCAGTTGTATGTCTTTAAGATATATATTCAGCAATTACAATCTATAACTGATCAAATTCACTAAGGCTTTGTGTGTTTGTGAAAATCAATACTCCTATACACAATAAAATCATTCCAAGTACACATTACAAAGTTTATAGGACTGTTACCATTTTTATAATATTAAATATAAAAAAAAAACATTTTGATTACCAGCCTTGAATAATTCCAAAAAGCACTTAATCATATCTCTATTTGACAGTGTAAATGTGCACGTCAATGCTGTACTATTCCCTCTTGTGGAGACACATTATTTTAGGAAACATATATGTGTATATAGTTATTTTTGTTACATTTTATTTAACTTTTTGCAATAATGATGTCACTATGTCAAAACACTTATTTAAAAGTACTTTCAATTAATGTTGTAATCCAATTTACACTCAGCATAATATGATAATACTATTTCTATTTAATATTTGATCACTGATTTTTAACAATGAATTAAATAAATAAAATATATAAATAACCATACTTATGGAGAACAATTTATACATAAATATATATAGAGATGGATTATTCTTATAGCAGACAACATTGCATGTATTTGCATATATATTTATAAATAAACAAACAGGCACACAGCTTAAAGGAAAAGTAGTGATAACACACAAAGTTTACATATATACAATTATTTAAAATAAAATATGGAATAATTTAAATATTGATTAATTAATAATACTTTTCTTTGATATTTTTAAAATACTGCAAACTCTTTAAAATTAAATATAAAAAAGGAGTTGATTTAATAAATATTTTATCTGATTTATTTATTTCTGATTTTGAGAAAAAACTAAATTTTTAATGAAAACAATGATTAAAAAATATTTTTTAAATTAAAATGGTATTTATATTTTGATATATGGAAGATAGAATAAAAATCAAGCACTGTTGATACAACTATTGATCATGTTTTTTTTTTTTTATTAAATAAAAAGGAAAAATGCGTATAGAATTCTCCGCTAATAAATTCTATATTATCTACTATGAATAATGAATTCAGTTTAATATAATAGGATATTATAGAAAAAGACAGCTTCAAAAGAAAGGCAATTGCTGCTGGTTTCCACAGTAGTTAAGTTTGAGTTTCTTGGGAAGTATAATGGGATATGTTCTGTGTGGTGTTCACAATCCCATATGAATGTAGCAGACATTTCTTGCATTACCTGAAGTTAAGAGATTATTGAATCTGAACTGTATTGAGGACTACCAACGTTTCTCCATTATATCTGTTAGCAAGAACATGGTATCAAGGTAATATATATATTTAGTCAACCTAATTTTGAGAGATTCTGGGGAATATAATTTAGAAGTATAGGGGGACAGAAAAAAGCTAATCATATAGTATTCCTTATGCTGTTATTAATATTTTTAAATACATAAAGCATAGATGAAAGAAATTAAAAAATAAGTAAACTATATATTAATAATGATATATTATTTCAAACACAAACTCTCAGGTTAATGAAAATTTATTTCTATTTATTGCCAAGGAAAAAGTATTTTACCTACAGTATACTAATTTGTTTTAAACAACTTTTGAATGAATAGAATAAATTATCCAACTAATGGAAAATTGTTTACTGAAAAAATAAAAAGTGGCAAACCAATGAAAGTTCTGAACAATTTTAAAAGTTTTCAGGGGATATAAACTCTATATTTTCTTTGCATTTAGAATTAGAAAAATATAAGAAAATTGTCAAATGTATACTTTTTTTAATTAAGTCAATATATTTTTTTAATTAAACTGTGAAACTAATTCAGTTTGTAGGTCAAAGAAAATTAAAAATTATTGTTTAAAATATTATTTTTATATATGACTACATATTATATATATATATAGTTAAAATAGAATAATATTCGCCTATAAATTTAATGAATTAACTATTAAAATTGAAATGTTTTTTTTAATATAATGCAAACAGAATGTGTTTATATATATATCCATTCACTATTTAAGCATTATTAAAATAGAGTAATTGAAGCCTCTATAATTAATAAAAGTAATAATTAATAACTGGAATATTTTGTACTACCAGATGAAAGTAAGTCAAAATCAGTATGATCTATTTGTATAGTAGAATAAATAATTGATTAATAAATTTATTAGATTTTAAGTTATACCAATGAAATCATTTAATACTGTAATAAATTGTATAATAGATTGTATATATTTATGTTTCCAGCTTGTTCACACAAATTACAGTATCTTTGCAATACCAAATTAGCTCTTCCAATGGCATTTGTATGCATGTGTAGGCATCTATATAATTCTTTTTAGATTTATTTAATTGTTATTAAGGTAAGCCATCTTTAAAATCCACCCACTTTATTCATTTTTGTTTTATGCTGATTACTAATTCAATGATGATCAGTATCTTCATGCCAACAAATGATCCTCAGCATTGATATAATGATCCCAGAATTTTTTAGTTATATTAACATTTAGATATGTATATACAGCAAAAATATTGATGGATGTTCTTTTATAATATTATGCCTAATGATTGGAATTAGCTTGATCATGATTAGTCCAATGTTTTATAATATGCCTTTTTAAAATCCAGTCACAAAGAATAACTATTAATAATAGTTTCTGGCAATGCTATAGTTATTATTTATATTTAATTATAGTTACTCCTGCTGAAGTTTTCTCATATTCTTTATTTATTCCTATTGTACTCATTATTTACTACCTATATTGCACCACATACTGTTACAATATATAAATGAAAATTAAACATAGTTTGCAATTTAATTCTTATATTATTATCAGGACATAATTTAAAATCTAATTATTAATGTATTATACTAAAAAGTCATTAATGCATTATACTGAAAAGTCAGATCACTATCCTAAGACATCTTGCATTTAGCATTTTGAATATAACAGCTGTCTTTCATAATAGTGCTTAGCATCAAAAATGCATTAAAGTTTTCAAGGTTTCTCTTTATTTTATGTAATATTCATATATAAAATTAAATAATAATACTTATACAGTGTAAGTAGAACAATAATCATAATATTAAATATAAATCATAAGATTTGTGCAAAGATTAAATAAAAAATGTTAAAATGTAAATATATTTTGTTTATACATAATAAATTTATATATGTATATTAATAAGCCCAGCAAAGCATGTAAATCTTCTTTCATCAGTTTTCTGTTTGGCTTAGTGTACTTTTGGTACCAAGCACCATGCTTAATGATGCACCTATATGCAATTGCTTATTTCCGTGCATTTCTAAACTAATAAGAGAAGAAAGATACTTAATATTAAAATATATTCATTCATTAAATTATGCTTTTCAGCACCAAAAATGCACTCAGTCAGATAATAATGTAGCAAAAAAAATATGTCACTTCACCAGGTGTACACAAATATATCTATCCTAAAATTATAATGATTTTTATATTTATTTATATTAGTTGATTACAGCATAAATCCTGTGTCAATCATCTTGGCTATTAAGAAACCAAAACAACTAATTGATCCAGTGACATTGCTTACTTGACAAAACAATTGTCAAGTTAACCAGCCAAATTATACAAAACACATTTAATCCACTATCATTGTCCACTGCATATAATCCAGTATCATTATTTAGAACTGAAAAAAATATCTTCAAAATATTTTAAAAAAATATTTCAAAATAACTTCTTTTTTTGGCAGACAACTGCTTACCAATCTCACTATTTCCTCACACCTAATCAATTAAAAATAATAATTATATATAAATATTGGAACAGGCTTATAACAATCATCTATATGCTCATGACCGGTAAAATCTGAAGATTTTTTTTTTCAATTAGCTGAAAATTTCCAAATAAATTTAAGATTTTTGTGGCAGATAATTATTAGTTCAAAATTAACTTAGATTGTCATCCCAATTATAGGACAATTATTTATACTATTGTAAAAAAATCAGAACTTAATCACTCATCATCATCATTTTCAATCATTATTGATCCACTGCAGAACAAAGATATCTCCAAGTTCAATCCATCTTCTCCAATTTCTAGCCTCACTTCTCCACATCACCCCACCACACTTCCTTATTTCATCCATCCATCTCATATGTGGTCTATTTCTAGTCATTTTACAATCTCCTGGAAGCCAGTTAAAATTTTTTAACTGTCCATCTATTATAATCTTTTCCAGCAATATGTCCAGCCTGACTCTACTTCATTCTCTTAATTCTTTCAGTGATGCAATTATCATATGTTTGTTCTCTCACCCAAGCATTTTTTTTCAATCTCTTCTTGTGACTTCGATCATGTATCTTTCCATATTTCTTTAAGTGGTTTGAGGACTCTGTATCGCTCTTCTGTTAAATGTCCAAGTCTCAGATCCATAGGTAAGAACTGGTAAAACACATTTACTAAAAACTTTCCATTTTCAAATGCATAGACATATTTTCTTTTAAGATTAAGTTATTTTAACCAAAAGCATTCCATCTAAGTTTAATTCTATGATTAATTTAATCTATTATGTTTCCATCTATAATAATAATCTGACAGAGTGATTTTATTTGTAGTTGTTAACTCCTTCTAACTCATCATATTTTCTTCTTTTGAATAAATTCATTGAACATTATTTTAATCTTTTTAATATTTACCTTTAATCCTATTTTCTTATTTTCATCTAATAACTCTTACAACATTTCCTGAAGCCATGAAGCATCATTTGCAAAAACAACTACATCATCTGCAAAATCTAGATGACTTAAATAATCCCCATTTTCTTTTATTCCCCCAGCTTCCCATTTTAATTGACAAAATACTTTTTGCACAACTGCTGTAAAAAGTTTTGGAGATAAAGAATCACCCTGTCATACCCCTGTCTCAATGTAAATCTTTCTAGCATTATTATGTAATCTAATTATTGCTGTTGCATTTTTATAAATATTATTCAGAATATGACAATATCCTTGATCTATATCTTGATGATCCAATGCTTTAATCACTATAGAAATGCTTATAAAATCAAATTCTTTTTCATAATCTATAAATTCAAAACATAATGGCAACTCATATTCATTGGTTCTTTCTATAACTTCTCTAAATACCTGCATATGATTCACTGTACTAAAACCGCTTTTAAATCCAGCTTGTTCTTTTGCTTGGTTAAAATCCAAAGATCCCTGTAGATGAGTTGTAATTATTTTGGTAAAAATTTTATATAGAACTGACAAAAGACTGATAGGTCTGTAATTTGTAATATCTCCGTCTTATCAATATTAATGCTGCATTCTTCCAATCATCTCAAATATCTTTATCATTTAGTTATTTGGTATATAACTTTGCCAGTTTTTTGTTTGATGATTAATATAATGAATATTATTTTGTTTAATTTCAGTGAATTCAAATGTCAAAACAAAAAATCAATATTAGACCAATGCTTTTTCAATAAACATTGTTTAAAAAATAATTCTAGATGGAAAAAAAAGTAACACTATTAAAAAATATAATTGTAGATTATACAACAAAGTATAATCATTTTCAACAACTTTCGTAGAAGAAAAAAAAAAAAATCTAAACTGTAAATTTTAAAAGCAAATAACACCAGATGACAACATTTTATATCAATAGTTTATATAAGTCTCTTATATCACGGATAAAAAATAAAAAAAATGAAAAATTATGAACTGAGTAGTTGAAAAAATGAAAAACTTTATCTCCGTAAGTTTATCCTCAAGAAAACAGTGGTTATTAAATAAATCAAACAAAAATAATGAATTTACAATATAATTAATATAATTCTGTTACAAGTAAATTAAAATTGTAAAATAACAACTAGTTTTACAGAATGCCTAAAATCTATAGAAAAAAATATGCACAAATAACAATTAACATTTTGAAACTGAACTAGCAGTTACAAATAGTGGCTTCATTGGTGAGCTTAATAAATATTCACATAGTAATAACATGTGCAATTTTATTGTGTATTTTACCAGCAATTTAAACATGTCCAATCTAATATTATCATTAACTTTTACTCTTAAATTAATATAAAGCAGTGATCAGCAACTTATGGCATATGTGGCATAGGGAAAGTTTTTGATAGCACAGTTAACAGAAGATGATTAATGAAATTTTTTGCTTTTCATAATTATATATAAAATCTTATTTACATTTTTTTTTTCCTTTATGCATAATTTTTCTTTAAGCTAACCAGAAATTCTAATGTAGTGACATCAGCAAATAGTGACAGTTGTGAATTGTATGACTCTATAGTCATATTGACTTGGCTTGAATCAGGTAAATTGAGTTCAAAATAAAATGTCAAAAACACTATGTATCCTTGCAATAGACTTCCATTAATTCTGTACAGTATGCACAGTGAGGACTTGGTTTTTTTTAAATTATACTACAATTAAATTAATTTTAATATATATTGGAAACTTTTACCTTGAAGGTAAATCTTTATGGTAAATATCTTATCTTTATTTTGTTAAAGAAAAAGTTATAATTAAATAAAACAAATATTTTAAAAGTTTTATTTGCACAAATATTCTTTTATTAGCCCCAAAAAATGTCAAAACCAAAAAAAAAACTTGATTATTTCAAAAAGAGTGAAAAATTAATTATGGTTTCATAAGACAAGAAGAAAAAGTAATTTATTGTTTGTGTTTATAAACAATTGTAGCATGTACTTTAAGTATTACAAGACATTAAAATACAAAACATAAGACATTATTATTTCATTAGAATACAAATGAAAGAAAAGTAAAATAGAAGATCTATGAATGCGAAAATCAAAAAAACTTGTTACAAAAAATAAATCCTGAAGTCAACAAATCAAGTTTTTTAGCAACATGGATGGATGTCTGAAAATCTTTTTTGCAAATTTTCAAATAAAAGTGAAATCCTTTATTTGCTTGAACTATTCAAAGTAAAGAATTAATTCCATGATTGAAGACATAAATCAATAATTTGAAAATGACTTGGGACATTTTGATGTTATTAGTTTATCTCTGGACAAAAACACTGACAGAAATCATATTGCATGATTAAAAATTAATAGCAACATTTTACTGAGTTTTTAAAAAAACTACAATTGAAGAAGTATGGAATGCTTCATCAAGGTATATCATAACAACAGCAAAAGATATTTTGGATTGTATTGTAAAATGCATAAATAAATATGGTAATTATAAAAAACAAAATATTTTTTGTTAGGAGATGGAGCAGCATGATTGGCAAAGATAGTCATTTTCATCCAATTGTTTAGTAAATACCTTGGAAAGCAATTTTATCCTTTCAGTTTCTTATTCATCAAGAAAACTTATATGCACATATTTCTAGTGGAAAATTGGAAGAAGTTATTGTCTATCATAACATAACTATCAATATAATTACTGCATGGTCTTTTCTCTCACTCAGAAAATTTAAATTATTGTTGAAAGAAATTGAATCAGAGTATGAAAATCTTTTATTATAAATAAAATTTGGTAATTAAGTAAAGAAAGTGTCATTAACAGATTTGTCAATGTTTTTTAATGGAAGTGAGATAAAAATGTTTTTTTAAAAAAAATAGATAAAGTGTGTCCAATGTGGGTTTTAAACTTAATGTTTTTAACTGGCATTACAGACCATTTAAATTAGATAAACAATAAACTTCAAGGCAATTATATGACACTGGGCTTCTTTTGTTGAAAAATTGTGATTTTTAAGAAAACCACTGAATTTAAAAGTTTTTTTACATTTCATAAATTTTAAAAATATTGTGGGCCCTATATATAATGACTTTGTTTTAACTTTGTAAAAATGTTTCAACACAGATTTAATGATTTACAAAAGCACTCACCCATGTTTAAATATACTTTGCAGTCTAATGTTAAAGACCAAATAGACAAAAATTATTTTACATTTTTGAATATTAACTATTTGAATTTAGAATTGATCAAATTTAACAATTCTGAAAAAAAAATTTTTTTTTTTTTTTTGGGGGGGGGGTGTGTGCTTCCAGATAAATTTTCATGTGTGAAAAGAATTGCATTTTCTCTTTCAACTGTTTTCAGTACAACCTATTGCCATGAGAAAACACTCTCAATAATGAAATATATTATTAATCCATATAGAAACTGTTTAACTAAAGAAAAAAATTATTTAACTGAAGAAAATTCAGAAATATGCATAAAGTTAAAAACTTCAAATTATGAAGCAAATATTGAAGTGTTAGCTGTAAAACTTGAACCTCAAGGAAAAATCACAATATTTTTATGCAATTTGTATTATTATAATCAAATAATTTTTTTCTTAGTATAGTTTTACTAGGACAATTTCAATGAGACATAAAGTGTCCAATAATTGAAAAAAAATATTATCTGGTACTTCAGTATAAGTAGGCTTCTGACTACAATATAAACTATTACCAGTTCAAACCTTTTCTTGATGAAATCAGAAGTTACTATAGTAATTTGTTGGATTACCCAAATGTTTTATAGTTAAGCAATAAGAATATTTTAAATAGAACTTTTGAACTTAGTAAAATTGATATTTTTATAAATGAAAAATTAAAACATTTATCAGAGGTATTGATTCTAAATTGTTGCAGCAATTTTCCTTTTTAATAGATATCTGCCAATATTTCAATAATATATATATATAATTTCAAAGCCATAATCTGTGAAAAATCTTTAAAACAAAATTTTAATTGTTTAAAAATCAATTCATTTGAAACAATATTTTATATGTTTCTGGCAAAAAATTGTTTAAAAATATACTTAATTGCAATTTTATTCAAAACATTAAATTAGTGCAAGAAGTCTTTTCACACTGATTTATTAACTTTAAAAATAATGCAAAAATATTTCAATAATTTTTGATCCATTTAAAAAAATATCAAAGAAATCAATAAATATTAACAATTAGAAATAACAAATCTTCAATCTGATAATATAATGAAATCATTATACAAAATAAAAAATATTCTGTTTGTCAAAACATGCATTTCCAAACTTAAAAATTTTGCTGGTAACATAATATCAATTTTTGATAATAAATTTCTATTTAACTATATCTAAAATTAAATATATCCAATCAAAAATTTAAACATGCATGGCCAATCTACATTTACAAATATTGGAAGAGTGAAACAATTGCACACATCACATTAATATATTTATTTTTATTATTTACTACAATATGATTTTTTTAAATAAGATATTAAAAAAAAATAATGTTAATTATTTGTGATGAATAAATGTGTGTGAATTATGTAATTAGTTTTATTTTTTTAACCTTAAGGAACAACATATTATAGATTGCTAAGTATAAATTTACATCTAATAAATACCCCCCCCCCCCATTTCATTTCTCCAACTCCAAATTAAATGAGAAACTATTTCCTTTTAAAAAAACATAATCTCTTTTATATCATTTAAAACTGAATATCTGATGCTAGATGACTATAGAATCACCATATTTATTAAAACAATAAAATTTCTAAATCATAAAATTTTGAAATATTATCAATGTTTACATTTATATAAATATTTAATGTGATTATTATCTGCATCAATTAAAATATAAACTCCCCTAATTTTATAATTCATATGATTGTCCAGATTCTTCAGTGTATTTGTAATATTTTTTTGCTTTTGAACAAAATGGAAAATACTATCAATATCTACCAATCAAAATTACCAATTTCTATGATTGGTAATATTTTTTCATAATGTAGATAGTCCAACATGATTACAAAAAATGCTTACAATAATTTTGTTTGGTCTTATATTAAGTTGCTTTGTTGTTTAATTTAATAATTTCAATGTTTGATTTTAAGTTCTATTACTATTTCCATTATTAGCTTTAAAATTTTCTACTTCCTGATTGTATAGTAGAGGTTAATGCTTCTCATTAGTATAATCATAAATAAGTTTGCATAAATATATAAATCACTTTTTTCCATTGTTTTAATATTTAGAATTATTAAACTTGGAAATTTTCAAATGGAGTTAATTTAATTAACTAGAAGGTCTTCAGCATTACTAATTTTTAATCTACAAGTTGCAAAAATATTTTTTTATAATGTTTGTGTAATCTACTTTTTGTTTCTTCACTCACTTATAAATTATTTTCAATTTTATGAGGTTTTTAAAAAATATCACTATTTTTTAGGATGTTCAGATTAAGAAATACTTTTGAGTTTAAACATAGATATCCAGATATCTTTTACTATTTTAACTTATCATATAATTGTATATTATATCTTTTTTATCCTTGGCATCAGCATTTATCGGTCATTCAAAATGTTTTAACTAATATAACAATTCTTCTTTTCCTTTATATTGTAAATCTATCTATGCACACAGTCATATACCAGATTACTTTTCTTTAAATATGTACAGAATACATGCTAAAGTATGTGCTTAAAAAAGTTAATAAAACATTACGATTATTTATGTATTTTGAAGTTATTTTATTTTTACTTTTGAAAGTTTTTTAAACCATCAGAGACAAATATTTTGGCAATGATATTTTATATTAATTGATAGAGACATCAGTTTTAGTAGATAAAATAGCTAAGTTTATTATACAAGATCATGATATACAAATAATAAATAATCTTTAAAAGATGTGGATAATTCATTTTAACTATTTTGCTACTTTACAAAAGATTGGGGTTATTGCACTCATTGTAAATATGATATTATTTGATTATAATAAATTTCATGGGATTATAGTCTTATCAAAGACTAATAGTTCAAGATATCTCACAAAGATCCACTGGTTTTTAAAAATATTACGTATATAAACAAGTGTTTTGTGTCAGGTGTGTAACGAATGTACATCACTTGTTTTCCCCATAAACATTATGGTCTACTTGTAACCCATTACATCAGTAAATTATTTATTACACACTATTAGTATAAATCTTCAATAAATTTTACTTTTAGATTTAGTATTAAATAAAAAATGTAAAGAGTGAAAAAAAACTTTGAAAACAGTAAACAAAAATAATTGAAATTTTACATTGCCAAGACTGGGGGCTATACCTGAATTTTTTTCTTAAATTCAAACCAATATTTAATATAATCATATCAAGAATATCATAAAAATAAATGGTACACCTAACTAGATTTCAAAAATTGGCAACACTTTGAATGATATTTAAAATGTTGGCTATTTTTAAGTGGTCATTAGTGGCAATAGATCTTTTGTTATAATTGATTAAAGAAGTTTATATGAAACAAGTACACTAAACATGTATTTATAAAGTTTACTATTCAGAAATTATATGATAAATTATCTATACTAGATATTTCATAACCTTTTTAGAATGTATATTATCAATGATTGATTTATTGACCAAAATACAACAAAAACAGATATAATAAAAATATAATGCAAGTACCCACAAAATTAATAAATTAAATAGTATAAAAAAAATTACTATTTAATTAAAAAAAGACATAAAAGAAAAATAAAGCAAGAGTTAAAAATTAAAAAAAGAAGATGAAATAGAATTTAATTGTAATATTTGATGTTAACTTTTAAATGAACTGTTGTAAAAAGAACAGGACAAAGTGGTAAACTTCTATAATAATTTACCATAATTGAATGATTCAAATTAAAAAATTATGCAAAGTGGAAATCGCAAGCACTTTAGTTTTATTTGCTGCCATATTTCTTGAAATCTATTAAGTGAAAAAAAAAAGTCTAATATATACAAAATATTCAAATCACTTTTTCAAGCATTAAGATATTTAAACAACTCCCTCTGTAATGTGTAATTTGAATATTTTCTATTTAATTTTCAGCTAGCATTACACTTTATAATATTTTCATATATATATATATATTGATATAGATTGTTATACATTTTTTGAAGAATTGCATGCATGTTTGTATTTCTGTAAAATGATGCAAAAAGAAGTTAATAGTGAGATAAGAAAATATAATAGTAAATTAACAAAGAAATGCTATTGAAGAGAATAAATGCTTCAAAAGTAAAAACAACATTTTGGTATTGGAAGGAATATTATTTTAACAATAAAAAGACAAAACTATTGTTAAAAAGAGGTAAAAAAAATTATAAAATGTATACAAAAGTTTTACAAAGAATTATATAATAGTAAAAAAAAAAAAAGAATGTAATCCCAACAATTATGCATTTTATGAATTGCCAAGCATTTTAAATGAATAGGTAAAGCATGCAATTAAATTTATGAAGAAAAAAATCTCTGGGCAATAATGCACTTATTATTGATATTTTATAAAAAGCATTAAAAAAAAATAGAAAAAATTGTCAAAGTTATATGTCAAATGTCTAGATGATATAATTATATTGGATGACTGGGAAAATGTAATAGTAATATTAATATTTAAGAAAGTTGATAAAGAAGACATAATAATAGAATATCTTTACTAAGATAATTACAATTTGTCTACTATAAAGTTTGGACTCAAATAAAGCAAAAAAAAATAAGCCAAATTTAAATGTGGTTTTAGCATTGAGAGAAGTTATAGATCATGAAAAATAAATATGAATTGCTATTATGCTTTGAATTTTTAAATTATAAAAAAGATAATTGATTCTATAAACGTTTGCACAACAATTAAAGATTTAGACCACAAAATATAGATCTGGGATATGGTCCTATATTGAAGAATATTTATTTAAAATACAACAGCAATAAGTAGATTACATGATAAAACTAAAATTAGCATTAATAAGAATATATGACAAAAGGATTTAATATTTCCAAAATATTCTACAGCAATTTTACAAGAAATATTTTGTGGATTAAAATGGAAAGGTAAAGAAATAAATGGATATGGAGATTGTTTAAGTTATCTATATTTGTTTTTTGCAAATAATGCTCCAGAATTTGAGGACATATTGCAAGAAATTATTAGATGGAAGTAAGTAAATAGGATTAAAAATAACAGCTAAAAATACTAATGTTTAATAAACTTTTTCAGAAAAAGAAAATAAAAAATTATAATAGTAAAGTGACAGATTCTAGAGCTCAAGGTTCATGGATCATAGACTAGTTTTGCCATTCCTAATGCATGAACTTCCTATGAAATCTCTAACAATAGGCTATTAAATTTTACTTTAAGCATGATAAACATGAATTAGAATAAGTTAACAACTATAAATATAATCGATGAAATTAAAGAATGTTTTTATAATAAATAACTTCATATTAAAAGCAAAAATATCTATCTGTTTAAAAAGAATGTTAACAGATATGTTTATTAGTTCTTATTTATACATCTGAGATTTAGACATTTAACAGAAAAGCAATACAAAAACTGCAAATCACCCAACAAAGCAAGGTAAGAAATTATACCAAAAAGGAATTGGAAATAAAATGCATAGGTAAAAGAACAACTAAAACAAAATTGATATCATTTCAGTTTATCAATGATACTTGTTACCCAAGCAAATTCTATTTCAGTCTCTTCATTCTTTTAATAGAGTTGGGCTGGTCATATGACTAAAAAAGAAAAAATAGATGGATAGTCAAAGTTTTAAACTAGATTCCAAGAATTTATAAAAGATCCAGAAAAAGATCCTAGTGTGATAGATAAAAAAAAAGGCTATGAATGTGCAAAAACATGGAGAGACATTTCCCTTGCAATGAATAGCTAAGGATTGAAAACAATAAAAACAATGGTGATATTTTGAAAATAACTATATAAAAAGAAAAAAATCTTTACATGGTTAACTAATAAACAGGTTAAAAAATGAAATAATTTTTTTTTTTTAAAATCAAAAACTCTCATTTCTGTTTCTTACATTAATATGCTTTAAATATAAATAAATAAACATTTTACTTACCTGTTATACATTCTATAATATGCAAGCTGAATAGCTAGTTGAATATAGTAATCAGGGTGAAGTTTGTTTTCTTTAGTAAAAGCCTTCCCATATCCATCAAATATTTTCAGTTTTATATCTAAATTATTAGCCTAAAACATTAGATAAAGCCAAAAAATTTTAAGACATATAGAATAAAACCAAGTACATCATAATGTTCACAATAACAATTAAAAAAAGTATAACAAAATTTATTATTTAAATAATATAAATATCATATGCAAAAAGAGCTAACATAAGTACAGTTTTTTTTTTTAAAAATATTTGGAAAAAAATATGTTAAACACAGATATAATTTCATAAAGCATTTTTAAATATAGTAGTAGCGAAATTATTAGCAAAATTAAAATGAAAGTCATATATAGTTTCGTTTATTTATTCAAAATAACTAAAAACAATAACACTCTTAACTAGAAGATCAATTTCTTCTCTCTTAATAATAATTTTTACTAAATTTCTGGATATCCTAATAAGTATATCCTTTTATAATTAAATCCAGTTCAACAATAAATAAATTTTCTTGTAAAATTTTAAGATTTAATCCCAATATATACTATTTGATAACAATGATAAAAAGTTTAATTTATAAACATGGCTCTAATGACATTTGATGTTATATGGTGTACTATCTATATGGTTGCACAAGTATATGTCAACCTATAAATTAATATTTGTAAATTCATGTCAAGACTTGTGTTTTATAAAACATTGAGAACCTTAAAAATGTTGATTGATCTTAAAGATTTTAGAAAATTTATTAATACTACATTTTTTAACAGAATATATATTCTCTTTCTTGATATTAAGTGACCTAATGACTAATGAATTAATATATTTCAAATGTCCAAATTGTTATGTCTTGAAATGTTTTTCTTAGTTCTATTCTTAAATGCAAACATGATGTACTTTGAATATCAGCATTGTAATGAATTTCTTAGAAAACATTTTGCTGGGTGAGGTATTAGTTACTATTACTATTAAATTATTATATAATGACTTTCCTAACACTGACATATCTAAATAAGATTCACCAATAGTTCCTCAATTCAGTTTTTAAACTATATATTTTAAGTGAATACACTGCCCATATTATTCAATATTATATCAATTCTAATTCCTTCAAGTAACCTCTTAAGAAAAGTTATAACATAAAATTTCTTGAAAAAAAAGATAAGGTAATAGCTACCTTATCTTAAACTAAGATGTATATAATTATCAAGGAAACACAATTTTCAATCAACAATATTGTTTTATTGATACATCAATTTTACTAACAATGATAAAAGGTATAATATAAAAATCTAAAGTAAGTATCAAAAAAAATCTATATATGAAAACATTGTCTCAGAGCATTTATAAAAAAAAAGTTTTACATTCATGTAAATATTCTTCATCATAGTTTACAAGTTTAAAAATTTCTAGCTCATTATGAGATTCAATGAAAAAATATCAAAATTTAGCATTTAATATTGAGGCAGTTCATGAATTGCTGAGTCACAATTTCAGAAAAAGTAAGTTTATAATCCAATAGACTAAATAAAATTAGAAGAGTTTTCATTTTAAATCAACTATCAATTAAAATATAACTAGCTAAAATACATATATTAAATAACTTGCTACTATCAATTCAATTCAATTCAATTCAATTGTAAAAACATTTTCTTTTAAAATTAATTAACAAATTAACTTTACATTTATCAAATGATAAGTTTCAAAAACACTAACGGATAACTCTATAAAAAAATCATCTAATTTGCATAAATTGCAATTTGTTAGCATTAAAATATTATTTGCAAAACATTATTCAATTAATAAAACAAATAGCAATCCAAGTTATTTTGATGGTGGATTTGAAGTCTCCTCCTATTGCTATCGTATAATGACTCACAAATGATAACCAAATACAGTAAAAATCATTAGTTATCTATGGCCATTAAACACATTTATCTAGATCATTAATTTAAAACATGATGATGATGACAATGGTACTTCCATCGACAGCTTTAGAACTAACACCTAACAAGATTTATCTTTTATAAATTTATAATTATTTGCCTAACTTTATTATATTTTAACTTAACCCTTAATATTCAACAGTAATGATGAATGATTATAATTAATAAAGAAATGAATACTCTTGTTAAAATATACACCTCTTTCAATAAAACAAATTAACATTTATTACTGGACTACTAAAATATACATACTATTTAAAGATATATATGAAAATTTATATGAATAACAATGATGATTTATCTATATTTAAATCAAAATATTAATAATATTAAACTCTTCCCCCTTTCCTTTTAATGACAGTATCCAATGTTTATATTATAGTGAAATATTTATGTCATAATATAATGTTTGTGCATCAATTTGGACTGAAAATTTATATCCAAATGAAAATATTTCATTAAAAAAAATAAACTCTTTGCACGTACATACTTTGGTTACCTTATACATTTAAACTTATCATACAAAGTAAAATGATTAATTAGAAAAAAAGATTAGTCAGATTCTAGAGAGAAGTAAAAGCGTTTACAGAAATAAGCTTTAAATTATCTTTCTCCCCTCTAAGTGATTGAGGTCACTAATCATTATTTTAACACATCTAGCTAGCATTTCTATCACCGCCATGTGTGGAAAATATAATTATATTACTGTGTATGTGTAGATCCCCATTATAAATAAAATATTATTATTAAACAACAAAAAAAACCTTTTAACATATCAACATATTATATAATTTTGAATTGACCCACAATAATACATTACATAAAATAAAATACATCAATAAGTACATATGTATAATAATCACTATGATGAGCAAATATCCAATATGATTTATTTGTTCATAGTTGTTTATTTCAATCTTGTTTGATTGATTATTTATTTATATGTATAATAATTTTAAAATACATAAAATCATCAATATTGTACTAGCTATTATTACTGAAATTCTGCTTTTTACTCAATTTTGGTTATAAAATTCAGAGATAATAAAAGATAAAGAATTTGTTATTAAAAATTTTGTTAATGGTCCCTGATATAATAAAAAGAAAAATATATAATTAAAATTCATATTACCAGTCCTTTTATTTTCTTGAAGCAGGACTTTCAAAGAGTTCAAATTCAGCTTGTTGAATGTTTATAAATTTTGCAGCAACCACACACACCAATCTGTAACATGCATATATTATCAATTTCAGTGGTTTACTGGAACAGTCCTATTCTTTTTCTTTGTTTGAGGATTGTAATTCTTTTGCTGCAATGATGATGATGAAGTTATCTGCTTCCATTGGAACCACTTGGCACTAGAATTGTTTCTTCATTTCTTTTCAGCATACATATTTTAATAGATTAAAGAGATTTGTTGTTTTATATTTTTATTATATTTTCTGGGGTTTAAACTCAGTCAATGGCATAACTGTGCTATCATGGTTTAACACTTTTCAGTAGTTTACTTATTTTCATTTTTGATTTAAAATGTAGGTGAACAATCAGTGTCTTCTATCTTATTTTTTACAATAAGTCACAATAGTGTAATACTTTTGGCTCAGACTCTTTAGATATGATTGGCTGATGGCTGGATCAGTGCAGACAAAACATGTATGTGTACTTAGCCTGCCATTGCTATACAAAACTTTCCAAACAAAATTATATATAAAAAATGACAGAAATTCAGTCTAATTTCTTTCCACACTTTAACTTATTCTCTTCACAGTTTTAATATTTTAAATATCTATTTTTCTAAGTGATTTTCAGCCTATTATATCACTGAGACTTTTTACAGATCCCCAGATAGAAAACCTGATTTTTATTAGTTAAATCATCTAATTAAAACTGATCATTGGCTTCCAATTTACTGTTGATAAGAAATCTAAACCAATAGATAAAAACACCTGATTTTTATTAATTAACCAGTCTAATTTAAAACTGATTATCTGTTTCAAATTTACTGTTGGTAAAAAAAATAAAATCCAGACTAATAACTTTTTTGACAATTAACTAGTCTCATAAAATTTAATTATTTTTTTCTCTAATTATCTCTGATTTTAAAGACTTTCAGCCATACTGCTAACTGAAATTCCAATCTGTGAGTTTAATTAATGCAATATAATTTTTTACACAATTTCCTTTTTTTTAAAAAAAAAGATTTTAACAGAATTTTTCTTTTACTATATAGGTAATTGTAAATTTATTTATGTAAAATACAAACACACACTCAGATATTCAGAAAACTTGCCTATCAAAATAATCTGAATGCTTTTTACAAACTGTAATTTAATATTCAAAATTAAATTATTAAAACTATTAGACTTCATTATTGTTATAAAAAATAGAGAGCAGAATTTAGCAAGTATAGATCAATTTTGAAGAAAGTTAATATTCAAAATATGAAAATGATTAACTAAATAGTTTGTGTCCACAGACAATTGTTTATGTGTGTTATAATCTTAACTTTTAAAAATAACTATTACATAATTCACGGTATGGACTATTCTTTTTGGGTTTTATCAATATACAGACAAAGAGCATAAATATTTCCCCCACTCTTTCTGTCCTAGGCTTTTGGGAATTGATCCTATAGGATTTAAACTTGGGTGCCCTACAGCTTCCCTTCCTATATAAAAATGTGATGATTTTTTTGTTTTTAATTTATGCACATTCCTACAATTTATCCACAGGCTAAATTGGAATGGGCATAATATATCAGTTATAATTTATAGTTAAAAAATTATAAACTTTGGAAACCTGTTTTGAATTCATATACAATATACATAATGTTATCCAAAAATAACAATTTCATAAGACTTAAATTACAAAAATATCTACATGAATGTTTTTTACAACAAATATGCATTCATTGATTTAACTGTTATTAGAATAATTTTATTAGACCTTTTTCTTAATTTGAATAAAATATACAAATCTCATTTTTACTCTGCTAATATATTTTTGGAACATTTTAGTATTTATGAAACTTTTCTCTCTTTTTATAAGATCTAGATATCACCATCATATGCAATATGGTGTTAATGCTTTAAGATTAAAAAATTTAGATTTCCATTCTGTTTTTCTCGAAATACACATCTCAAGCAAATTCAAAGAAACTCTTCTGCAAGACAATGATAAATAATTGTCTCCTTATTTTATGCATTTTCTTTCCAAATATTTAAAAATATTTCTTTTCAATATATTTATACAAATCTCTATTACATATTTCAATATGTTTATACAAATCTCTGTTTATGTGCCTATTATTCATTTTCCCATTAAAACTGATTTTGATATCCACTAAGAACTTTTATAAAAAAAATTGTGGCTATTTCAATATGCTTCCTACAAAGATATCTAGCATAATCTTACCTATACTACTATAACCACTGGTCATTAAATATTAAAATATATTTGCTTTAATATTGAATACCTTTCATTAAACATATTGACAATTACCCAAATGAACACTAACCCATAAAATTAGTTACATTTAACAGCACAGCTCATATTCTAATTAACTCTCCTCTATTTATATACACTTCTTTTTGAATCTGATGTAAATAATATATATATATATATTATAGTGATAAGTTACAACCTGACACACCATCCAATTATTTAGGACACTCTGCCAATTGGAGCCATATAAACATATTTGCTTAACCAATAAATTGCCAAGCAAATAATCATATTAACATTTTTCCTTTCCAACATATACATCTTTTTATTTTTAAAGAAATAATAAAAACCATAAAACCACTAGGGAAAACAAATAGGTATACTAACACTGGAATAAAACAAGTGTTATGTATCACTAACTGGGAGAACTATACCAAAAACTTGCACATAAACCTCAGAAAACAATGACTGAATTAAAATCTAATCACATAACAACCAGTTGTAGAAACAAAATTTAAAATGTTCACAAATTATCGTTTTAATCCCAATTATATATATTATGTCTGCTCAACAATGGAAAATAACATGGTTGATATATTTAAAAAAACTACATGCAATCTACAAAGTGTTATTAATTGTTATACTGTCTTCTGCCTTCGAAGATAGAACTTTTTTTTCTGCTTAAAAAGAAATTTGAATACAAAGATGGATATATATGTTCAAATTTAAATATATATATTTTAGATAGTATTCAGAATTATCAAAAGATGAATTTTTAAAGCAACCATTTGAATGGAAGAAATAATTTAAAAGAGAAAATTCAATTATTTGCTGATTAAATAACTTTAATTGTATTCACGATACAATAATTAACTGTTTTGATATAAAGAAATATCGCTATTAAAGTCTTGAAAAGTAAATAAATCAATTGATATATAATATTATCTTTATACCATGGTTGCTTGCTGAACAGTTTATACCATAGGGAATACTACGTCATCAATAAAGCCATGAAAGCTTAAAGATTTCACCCACTCATTTAGAAAAAAACCTAAAGACCATCTTTTGCCTTGAATAAAATGCCTAACCAAATCCAAGACAGGATAATTGGAAAAGATTACTGCTTTTTGATCCAGACAAGAAATTTATATTCTTTGTGGGAGAACTTCATCTTCATTCATAGGAACTTATTTGGCAAATAAACAGTTTCCAGCAGACTCATCAAACTTTAATTAATATAATGGGATAAAAATTGTGATTTTTGTTTTATTATTTTTTTATTTTTTGTCTCTTGTAAATTTTCTGTATATTACAATTGGGAGCCAATGTGTTATAATTTTAGGAAAATTCATTATGAGAGTAAGGAGAGGGGAAATATTAGATTTAACTTTTTTTTATCATCTTCATTTGTATAAAAATAAAAATATTATACAAGTTTTGACCTCCCCATCTGACTAACTTTTGACAACTTAAAGGGAAATGAGAGGTAAGAGATTTTAATATTATCTCACAGTAAGCAACACACTAGATAATGATAGAGTTTATATTAATTTATTTATTATTAATTAAGCTTATTTTGCTTTTATATAAATGATTTATAACCATTGATCTATCTGAACAACAAAGATTTTTTTTTTATGTTTCTATATATATATTTTTTTAAATTAGCCAGATAGAATCGCGATCACATATATATATATATATATAATAATGTTACATATTCGTTGTTGTAAATAATTGGTCAAGTGCATGAACTTCTACCATTGGGTTAAGGATAAGGACTTTATTTTTATTAATATTATTAGATATCAATATGGTAGAGATCCATTCTTGACAAAACAAATTACATGTGTCAGATTGAATTATTATCCCTAATTTATATTTTTTGTTAATCAATAAATGTTTATATAATTCATTATTTTAATCTGGTCTCTAGCTCATCATTATTTCCATATGCACCATCAGCTTTATAGCTCTTCATTGTTCACATACCCGTCATAAACATTATAATCTTAATTATTCTAATACATGTCAACATTATTATTATTATTACAGAGGAAATACATATACATATTTAGGTCAATTATTATAACTTTAATACATATATACTTATATTGCACATACATATTTTTTTATATATCTTATGGTTTTGGATATGCTTAATTGATTTTTGGTAATTAATTATCACTTATATAGAGGTGAAATAACTACTATTAGTGTGATCTCCCTCCCTGATAGGAGAGTCCAAGCAATTACTCCCTGAGTTCAAATACTGTGGTATAATGTGGCTAGAAAGGAGTGAGAATTGGATGAAATAACCCAAATTGTATCTGGGTTAATAAAAATAGGTAGAGCTAGTCTATTGGGAATAGGTACAATCATAGGTTATGTATTTCATTGCGTAATCTCTTGCATCCTATCTGAAGACCCAAAGTCTGACCATAGTAAGATGAGCTCCCCTATCTCTTGTGGAATCCACCAACCCATTACAATATGTATGTGAGAGTATTTAGATATACAATACTAACTTCAGTACAAGCTAAAATATAATATGTAGATATGCTATAAGAACTATATGTATAAACTAATGTTACATATGTAATCGCTTATTTCAACAATAAAGGCTATGTTAAAAGTAAAAAAAAGGACATTTAGCATATAATTATCTATAATTTCATCATTCTTTATCAATATTTTTAACTCCGAAAGCACTTAATTTCTTCCATAATTAAAATTTAACTTAGTATTGGACCATTCATTTCCGTATTTCTCAACACATTAACTCCCACTTACTCTTCTTCTAACTAAACTTCTCATCAAAATGGGGGGAAACGCTTTCCTTTCTTTATAAGAAAATATAAATATTGGAAAATGTTTAAACTTCTCTATCTGCCTCTGACAGAATCTCTTGAGTCATACTTAGGAATCAGAAATTAAGAATTAATACATTACTTTAAACACTAACCACTTATTTAATTTTTTTAATTTTTAACTCAAATTAATTCTTAATGTTTTACTAATTTTATTTTTTCTGCAGATGTATATTGGATGTACCATTGGAATCTGAAACAAAAGACTACATATTAAAACAGTGCATATCTCTAAAGATTACATGGAACAGCATACACAGGTTTTGCCACTTGAATTCTGGAGTAAAGCACACTATAGCTAATAACTTTTCTCAAGATTTTTTTCCTATTAACTATCTTGTTATTTTCACTCTATATACTCTACTGTGCATCACATATACATTTATATAAGTCTAAAACCCATAAGATATCCCAAGAACAAACATTAATAAATTTATGAGTAAATAAGCAATTATTTTATCAAGCGCCGTGTTTTACAATTATATTACATTCAAATATCAGCCTTTCAAGCTAATTGAGCATGCGCCTTATGAGAGTGTTAATTATATGAATACTTTCTTCTTCAATCCAAGATATAGTATTTATGCAGGAATAAAAAGGATTCTCTTACTCCTACAACTCAAATTCTTTTATATGAGCAAATCTGAAAACTATTGAGGAGAGCCTGAGTAGAATCTCACTTTAAATTACTATTTTGAAGAGGAAAGTATTCATTTATTTAACACTCTCATAAGGCACATGCTCAATTAGCTTTGAGAGGCTGATATTTGAATGTAATATAATTGTAAAACACGTGCTTGATAAAATAATTGCTTATTTACTCTTAATTAAGTTTCAGTAGGAATGACGTTTAGTAAATTCTAAGCAATTTCATCGACGTCATTCAGTCAACAAACATCGTAAATAGTAATTTAAAGTGAGATTCTACTCACGCTCTTCTCAACAGTTCTTCAGATTTGCTCATATAAAAGAATTTGAGTTGTAGGAGTAAGAGGATCCTTTTTATTCCTGCATAAATACTATATCTTGGATTGAAGAGGGAAGTATTCATTTATTTAACACTCTCATAAGGTGCGTGCTCAATTAGCTTGAAAGGCTGATATTTGAATGTAATTAATAAATTTAGGAAAATAAGAAATTATGACCAAAATTGATACTCTTCAAATGATATAACCAAACTTGGGCACTATAAGGCTATAAATGTAAATATTTCTTTCACATAGATACTGGGTCAATGACTGGCTTTTTTCATCAGGTAAGTTAATGATAAAATCAAATGTGGATTGAGAAGAAATACTCATTGGAAGAACAATGATTTTAGAATAGACATTTCTCTTTTGAAGAAGCAAAGAATAATTGAAAATAATTTATATAGATGTATATAAACTGATATCAAATTAACCAAAATGTATCCATGGTTAAGATATAATTACAATTATATCACACTTTATTATTAGCAGTAAATTCTTCACTTCATTACATTTAAATTACATTTTGTTATTATCACTATTATTATTCAATATGATGATTCACAATTTCAGTTCAACTTCTATTATTTAAAGAGCAAAATGATCTGTTATGCCAAAATGGAACAATTTATCTAATGGTCCTTTTGTTTTTTTTACAAAAAAAAAAAGGATGCAAACCTATAGTTTTTACATATAAAATATATATTTATATATTGAATGATACTGATTGTATATAATTAAATACTCTTAAGTATTCCACATAATACAGATAAAAGAGTGTAAATTGGCTATTGTTGTTATCTATGCCTTCACATAGATAGATTGTTGAAATACATGAGATCAATGAAGAATTATTATAGGATTTCTTTTAATATACTTTTAATATGCAATGAACTTTAAAGATAGATTCATAAAGTTGTATTTCCAAAATATCATAGTTGATAAAACAAAAGAAATTCTCTATTATAATGCCATCTATACTAACTAATCCAATAGGTTGTCTTGGATTCAACATCTTACAATATATTGAATTTCAAGTTTTTAACTTGAATACTAATATGAAATTAAAGTAAGTGCTAGATGTACTATCCCATTACTTCCAGATTTAAATTCCAAGTGTCAGCGATAAAGGCAAAAGCCAGAAACTAATCTAAGGCAGGAATTTCAATACAATATCATCTGATAATCACTAATTATTTAAACGTTCTATAGATGACACGAATAAAAAGCTGTTCTTGTTCTTTTATATACAATTAAGTAATAACTTGTTTACTATATTCTTGCACTTAACAATTATTATTAATCTGATCATCACTGACAAATATTGTTTTAATCCTAATGTCAATTTAATGATAAATTTTGATTACAATTCCAGATATTATATAACATTATAAAGAATTTACTCTTAATTAAATTATTATTTGGAAAAAGTGTACTTTTTTATATAATTCTGTAGGAAAGATATGTTAAAATTAGAAGAAATATCTATTTCTTGTATTATGCAGATAATACTGTCAAATATGGCTTATCATGATCATTTACTTTTAGCTTCTTTGTTGATGAATTGTCAATAATAGTTTTGCCTTGCAATCTCTTTTTCTTGACTTGATATTTGTTTTCATTAAATTTGTCATCTTTATGTAAATGGTTATGACACAGAAGGCATGATAGTGATAAATATTTATTTCATTATTTAAACAATATTTACTTTTATATATCCAATAAATATTTTAGCTTTTTTTTTTCAACAAAATATACATGCACAAGTTCCTGCAACATAATAAGTTTTGCAATACTTTTAGTTTTAGATAAAAACTTTTATTAAACATAATAAATCAAAATGGTTGGTTTGCATGATTATCAAACAAGTTTTAAAAATTCAAATGACTAGAGTGGGATTAAAAAAGATATTCACATATAATGTTAAAGGAAGTCATGCAATAGCAATAATATATAAGTATTTAAATATAGAAACTATGATGAATGATAACACTGAAGCAGTGATAGATGAATTTAACCACGAAATTCACCTTTAAACATATAAATAATGAGTCAACAATTCACATACAAATCTACATCTATATAATAAAAAGTTAATAAATAAAAATAAAATAAAATGAGAATAGCTATAACAGGAATAATTTTTTTTTATATATTTATCAATAAATGGTAAAGTAGTCTAATGTTAACACAAATTAGATAGCAAATGTATATATATATAGCTTAATGGTTGATTTCAATAATTGAAATAATAATTTCACTTTTGGAGTAAAGTACTAACAAAGTAGAGGTTACGATACATCTTGTGTGAATAAAAAATATTTTAAAAAAAATTTATGATGAGAAATATTTCTCCAAATCAAAATATTTTTATTTGGATATAAAAATGAACATATTAAAAAGAGGCATACAAGCAAATGGTTAAGACAACAGATGATCACAAAATAAATGTTTTCTTTAGATTCATATATACATATTTTACTTTTTAAAACCATTTATCTGACTTTTAATTTACATATATTTAATTTTATATTTAACTATAATAGCCAGTATGACCCAGCTGAAACATTGGTATATTAAATAAATTATAGATGGATGATATGCATATTTCATATATATATATATATTGTGCAGTGATATGTTTTATTATGTTATGCTAATAGTTAAACTTGTGTAAACTTTTGATAAATAATGAGCATTTCCTTTATTAAAAATAAATGAAATTTAATGAAAATATTATTTAAAAGTGAATAAATATTGATGTAAATTAAAATATAAGCAAAACAGAATAAACATAACATGTACTCTAATTTTTGCTAAATTTGTCAATTTTAATAAACTTATGCAATTAACAAGTTTATGACAATTTGATGTGATGTTTACTTTAAAAGAAAAAGTGAAAATGTTATATTCAAACATATTTTTGATTTGCAAGAATCTTAATTTGTTTATTAGCTTGTTAAGTTGATTAAAGGCAATTAATTTGTTTTGGAAAAAAAAAATGGAAAAAAGAAATTGAATCCTTAAAAAACAGCCACGTGCAATAAAATTAACTGTGTATTAAAAAATAAGTTTGTAGCTGGATTTTGGGTTATATCATAAGTTAAGAAGGTATTTAAAGTTTAGTTTTAAACAATAGAGAAAATTAACAGTTTGAAAGACAATATTACCATAACAATTCCATTCAAATCATTTTAAATGTTTAACTTTGTTCAAGCAAAGCTGTAGTCAGTAGTGGAAACATCAGTCTGTGTAAAGTTAAAGAAGTTTCTGATAGTTCAAACAGAATAAAAGAAACCATCATCATGTTATAAAACAATTTCACTGTGTTACTGGAAATTTTCAAATGAAGCATTAGTCTTAAATCAGTGTAGCATTTGCACCATATCATTAAGATATATGATTGCTTTAAAACTTATCTAAATGGAAATCCCTTTGGAACCTGCATAATAAACTGTCGAATCTTCCAGATAGTCATCTTATTTTCTAACGGTGTTTTGCACTTATACTTGTTTTATATTTTATGCATAGAAGTTAGGTTTATATCATATAAAAATTAGTAAAAATTGAAAAGGACTGTAAAGTAATAAAAATTATTCTGAAACAAAATACATTTGTTCAAGGAAAGAGACCAGACCTGCTCCTTCATAAAAACTTTTAAACTGAATATGCTAAAATATCCAAGAAACAATCTCCTATGTGCATGGAAAACCACTTAGCTGCTCAAGAATGTGTTAAACAATATGTATGTTTCGTTTTTGTTTGTTTTGGGCTTAAAATTTAAGATTAAAGGTGCCTAGATAATAATTTTATTTTGTCTAATTCTATTCAATTATCAAATTTATATATATATTAGATTTACAAACAATTATTACTAGTATTATTTTCTTATACTTATCTATAGTTCTAGGATGGAAAAAATTGCACTGGAAATATTTTTTTGGTTACATGAATATATATATATGAAAAACAAAAAACACAAGTTAAAAACTTGCATACACTTGTATTTAAGACAAAAGATGGCGTTATACCAAAAACACCTTCAAGTGTTTGTTTACATAAACGTCAGAGCGAGTATTTCACTCTCTCTAACTTAATTTCCACCTTCAGATCATGATTTCAAGCTATTTTCTATCGTCAGTGAAGGACAGGATTAAGAAACTAGATCTAAAACACAAACTCTGAGCGTTTAAAAAACAGTTTCTATTCAGCTTGCAAGCGTGAATCTTTTAGACATGTAATGTCTTCAAACTCAGCATAGCATGCCAGATAGCTACATGGGTCTGATATCAGTTCAGCATCACCACATAGTAGAAGCCTCTGCAATATATATCATTGCAAGAAAGACCTCAAAGGTACATTTATAAATACAAGCGTATGCAAGTTTTTAACTTGTGTTTTTTGTTTTCATAAATGTACCTTTGAGGTCTTTCTTGCAATGATATATATTGCAGAGGCTTCTACTATGTGGTGATGCTGAACTGATATCAGATCCATGTAGCTATCTGGCATGCTATGCTGAGTTTGAAGACATTACATGTCTAAAAGATTCACGCTTGCAAGCTGAATAGAAACTGTTTCTTAAACGCTCAGAGTTTGTGTTTTAGATCTAGTCTCTTAATCCTGTCCTTCACTGACGATAGCAAATAGCTTGAAATCATGATCTGAAGGTGGAAATTAAGTTAGAGATAGTGAAATACTCGCTCTGACATTTATGTAAACAAACGCTTGATGGTGTTTTTGGTATAACGCCATCTACTGTCATAAATACAAGCGTATGCAAGTTTTTAACTTGTGTTTTTTGTTTTTCATAAATGTACCTTTGAAGTCTTTCTTGCAATGATATATATTGCAGAGGCTTCTACTATGTGGTGATGAACTGATATCAGACCCATGTAGCTATCTGGCATGCTATGCTGAGTTTGAAGACATTACGTGTCTAAAAGATTCACGCTTGCAAGCTGAATAGAAACTGTTTCTTAAACGCTCAGAGTTTGTGTTTTAGATCTAGTTTCTTAATCCTGTCCTTCACTGACGATAGCAAATAGCTTGAAATCATGATCTGAAGGTGGAAATTAAGTTAGAGATAGTGAAATACTCGCTCTGATGTTTATGTAAACAAACGCTTGAAGGTGTTTTTGGTATAACGCCATCTATTGTCATATATATATATATACTGTTTAAACATTTTACTTTTTATTTTATGTGTATCAGGACACATACAACCTGAATATCAAAAGCTATTATTTTGATGAAATTATCAACTGAATAGAATATAAAATTATTACTACAATAATTAAATTCTTAAATGATATATTGTATGTTAGTAAAATGCTTACTTCTGCTATAACAAGTTCTCTTTAACATTCACTAGTTTTTATTATTATTACTTTATTAAAAGTTTGTTTTGTAAAAAATTTAGACTTTAAATGTCTTTCTTCCCTTTTCTACACATCATTAGTAGCAATAGTTTATTAAACTTTATTATTTGGTGTATGCAATAATTAGATATCAATATGTTGGTTATATGAGCTATAGTGATACTTTTAAAGTGACAGTTAGCACTTACAATTATAAATTCAAACCACCATCATTTTATGTTTCGTGGCCAGTTTATAGAAAGATATTATAAGAAACTGATTATAATCCATTTAATTTAAGTGAATAACAAAAATTGACAGTAAGTTATTTGTTATGTGTGGAAAAACATAAAATCTACAGAAAAATAGCTACATGAACAATGTTTAAGTAAAAACATTTGAATTAATAATATAAAGAATTAATATAATAATTTATCATCAGTTCTTAATATAATTAAAAGTCTTCAAGCTCTTTTACTAATAGTTATATGATCAATTTCAAATGAAATGCTTTTACAATATATAAATAATGGTTAAGATATATATATATATATTCTACCTTTGATTATAAGATGGCCAAATAAATTTAATCCAAATTTATTACATATAATTAATGTAATTATTGGTAAATAATATACAGTATTCAGAAATAAAAGATTGATTATTAAAACTTTAATTGTGCAGTTGTAATAAAACAAATTATAATTTTTTTTATAAACCCATGATCAAGACTATTCAAATTTTTATTAAATAAAAAACAGTACTTGTTGAAAATCATGATAGATTAGATTTTTTGGAAAAAAAAAAAAATGTTGCTAATTTCTAAGTTATAATCTTATCCTAATAAAATAATCATATCACTACTAAGAATAATAAGTGATGCAGGTATAGGTTAAAAACAAGTTACACCTCTTTAATAAAGAATGCAGTATTTGATAAATATGAATGATATAAAATCATGACAGAATTGTAACAAAAGACAATCTATTATTGTTATTCTGACCAGGAGTGTTTTATATTATCAAATCCTTCTCATAAGTTCAGATATGAAATCTTCCTCAGATCTGATTAATATAAGGTAGAGATTTCAGTTGTAAAATCACAAATTTTTTTAAAGTAAATACCTATGCTACTCTATGTTCTGCATTGTTTCAATATATATATATATATTGTAACGTTTATTTATATACATTACAAATATATTGGCATTTGGTAAAAGCTAAAAAATAAAAGTAAATTTAGATTATTTTTTCTTACTATAGTTTTTTTTTAAAAAAATAATGTACAATGAAAGTTAAATTATTCTTTCGTTTTTTTTTTTGTAATTAGAAATAAAAGTTAGAATTGGAGAGAACAAAAGACACAAATTACCAATCTAGATAAGAGAAAGTATAAGCTAAAAGAAAAATATTTTAGCTAATTAAAGATGGAAGAATAATGCTAAAAAAAAAGAGAACTTTGTAACTTAAATTTAAGAGAGAGTGTATAAGATTATTATCTTATACGCTGATAAAAAGACAAAAGAGTGCGCAGAAGTTCCAAAAATGGAGCGCGATATAAAAAGGAGATGACAACTTCAATCTGGGTCTTCTCTTTAACTTCTAAGTACGTCTCTGAAAGTTGGAGGTTTCCGCGAGGATAACCTGTGGCAAGAAATATACTTCTACACAGATATGCCCCTTGTTCTACCAAGCTGTCATGCAAGCATGGAAACGGGACTTGTGAAGACCACTTTTTGCAATAAAAGGGTCACTACAACCGTGCCTTTTCTCCAGCTATAGAACGGAACAATAATGGAAGGTGCCGGCAGGAGAGACCAATGGAAATTTTCATGATCTGGGACCCCATAAACCTACATGAACTTACCGGTAAGTTAAGAGTAAATTTTCCTGATAGTGACTTAAAAGTTTGCAAACAATTATTTATCTAAGCTTAGACTACCATCCTGATATAGACTTTACTTTCACATTCAAGGGACTTTCTTATAAAGAATTTTATACAAGATCTTGGAACATTATTAAATTGCGTTCATTATTTAATCTAACTGTTTTTGTTAATCGATTCATTATCTGGATTAGCATGTGTGTACTTTCCAGTTTAGTTAATTTGTAATTTAACTTATAAATATTTTAGTTTGTTAGAATAAAAGAAATTATACTTTTATCAACCTTTTCATTGTGCGTTATTAATAATGGTTATTATTCTTTTTAGTATTAAAGTTATTATTAGTTTAATAAGATTTAAAAGTAATTTACCTTGCCAATATGTTTGAATAAGCCCAGCAATAATAATCTCAAAAAAAGCTAATTCTAGTTTACCGTAAAATTACCGATTCTTAAAATCTAATACCGATTAGTTTAAAAGCATTTTTTTTCTGTTTAGTTTACGAGTTACAATATGTTTGATGCCAACTCAGTGGGTCTAACGACTCTGGTGCCCTCATGTAGAAATTAAAAACTGAGTCAGCTCACGATTGTACTTAGCAATAATGCTAGGTCGAGTTGATCAGGAAATATAGCTATGTTTTTAGAATAGAAATATAACTTTCTTCTTTTTTGACATAGCTTGATCAACTCACGCGCAGTTTATATTAGCATGTAAAGGCCTAGCAAAACGAAAAACGTTATAATATATATAGTAATGTGATGGGATAGTTGTGGATGGGTTCAGTAGGTTGAACCTGGGGGATAAAGGGATGGCAAAATATTTCAAATAATAAATTTTTAAAAAATGTAAGATAATGATATTTAAAATATAAGAGTATCAAAATATTTAAAGTAATGTTAAAGTAATATAACAGAATATTAAGTAAGAGATAGTATGATATTAAAAATGTTAATATTATTACAAAACAATAGATATTAAAGTAATGTTTAATATCAAAAATATACAAGTAATTTTATATATTCTAAGAACATGAGAGATATTGAGAACTCTCTGAAAGATCCGCCCAGTAAATATAAAAAAAAAATCTACAAAAATGTATGACTGTGTTTATTTCTTTTCCTTTACTTTATATATATTATATATATATATATATATATATATATATGTGCACACACATAACTATGTTATTGTGTGTCATGTAACCTAACTGATTACATTGCCTCCCTCAGAGAAAAAATAAATAAATGAAACACCAATCTAACAAATATTTTACATATAATCAAGAGAAAGTTCATACCTAAAACTATGTACTCATCAAATTTTTAGAGACCTGACAGTTACCTGCAATTTTGAGATTGATAAAGAATTCAGCCACTGGACTATAAGTACACAAAGTACCATGAACACTAAGACAGCTACCTCAATTGAGATACTATTAGCTATTACAACCCATGATAAGGATAATGCAAACATCTTTGTAAAGCTCTACTTTCATGGAGGGGGTGGAAAATACAAAACTATGCCCTGCTTCTTTGAGCCTCATGGGCTGGGAAATACAAGCTATGCCATGATTTTTTTCTTTAGAGACATAGAGGTTGAAATCATGGTAGGACTATGTTAACTGCTCTGTGATAAATCATATGAAATACAAAAAATGAGTTGGAGCAAATAGGAATTGCATGAAAACAGTGCATCCTCAAACCAATGGCAAAACTCTCCATTCGTCATCAAAGTTGAAAATACAGCTAAACAAACTTCAATGATCAAACAACCAATTCAATCTCCAAAATCATAGATTTTCTATTTAACTCTAAACATGAACTTCTTTAAATATACATGAAAACTACTATTTTATAATTTTAAAATTATGAATATTCTTGTCACAATATTTCACAGTAATTTTTAAAATTAATTCTATATAAAATGCATACTTTTTTTCTTTCTCAGTTGTGGTTGAGATCAAGTTGAGTGCTAATTTTGTAGTGATGATTACCAGTATGTGATCATCATCATCAGCCCTAAGTTAGATAGCCATTTATAATTATTGCCATCAGTACATGATCACCATCATCCCTCAGGTAGTCTTTTGTAACAGGATGGGGTAGTTATGGATGGGTTCAGAAGGTTGGGCCTGGGGGGTGGGGGGTGGAGTGATGGCAAAATATTTCAGATAATGAATTTTTGAAAAAAGTAAATATTATATTTAAGATGTAAAAGATATTGTAAGCTATTCAAGATATTAATGGATGATATTAAAGTAATAATATCACAAATATATAAGAAATGTTGTATTCAAGAGCATGCGATCTCTGAGAAAGGTGCCCAGTTAACTCCTTAGAGCATAAGCATAATTAACTAAGTTCACCAGCATTAGAATAAGTATAAGTAATAATCAAAAATAAACAATTATCCATCATCATGAATGATCAACAGTAAAATAAATCAAGTCGATCTTGTAACTAGATTTGAACTGGGTCTATTGTAGACCAGGCCAACTATTTGCCATTGCCTGCTAGGGCAATTATTTTAACACTAATTTGGATGTGCCAATTAAGTGCTCATCCATCTGGATACATTATAATAAAAACAATAATACTAGAATTTTAAAACATGCTGATCATCATCAATGCTCTGGCCACTTAGTAACATTAATGTACTGGCCAACTATAAACTTAATTTTTAATAGACTAAACTAAATAAAATGTAGCGCAGATGCTTTAAAGAATATAATCTTATGTGCCAACCAGGATATATCAATCATACTGGATGCACCTTAAGCACTAAATATTATCCCTTCATATAATTAGACTATTAGGCATGAATCTAGCTCAGTGAACATGAGATCTATAACTGTTACAGTGACTAAGACATGATGCAAACATACAATATTCTAAACTCTTTAGAATTAGGTCACTGGAATAATTTTAACAATTGAGTTCAAGTGTATTAACAACAATAAAAAAATAAATGAAATAAAGGTCTCTAGAATAATGCTATACACATATCAATTAAGCCTTCTGATTTTGAATACTATACAAATTTCAAATTATCACATTGTGATTATATGAATAATATACACAATTCAAGTTATTAGATTGGTTTATATATATGTTCCATTAGGTTTACTTAAAACCCATTCAGCCCACAGTCATGTAGCTTGATATAAAATGAACATGTTTAAATTGACATTTAATAACAAAAAATTATTAAATTTTATATCTCTATTTGACACTCATTAATATATGCAGACATGTGCAGTACAATTGATTAAAATTTTTTAGTTATAATTTTAATAATACAAATACTTTATGCTAGGTTTATTTAAGCTGCATATATATATATATATATATCCACATATCAGTGGGATATATTAATTTATTTACATAACATATTTGAATTTATCAAAATTATAGAATTACATTTTTTTTCCAAATGTGTCTATCTGATATGCATTTGATATATATATATATATATATATATACAGACACAGAGTGCAGTACATTTGATGACTATATTTCAATCATCATAAAATAATAAATACAAGATTAAATTTTTCAATTGTATAAAAAATACTATAAATGATTAAAATTTCACATATATCTGCATGCATGTATTCGCACACTGACGTTTACATCATACTTTAATTTAGCACAATAAAATTATTAAAAATTATTTTTACAATTAATTCTCTAAGCACAAAACAGTCTTTTTTCTTTAGAAATAAGTACTATCAAATATTTGACAGTTGATTGATTTAAAATGTCTTTTTTTTCTAGTCTAAAAATTTTTTGGAACTCTCCATTTAAAAAAAAAGGATGGTCAATAAATTATTATTGACTCTTAATTATAATGATTTTTTTAAAATTTACAAATATAAATTTAAACTTTTTTTTCTCCTTTAATAAATAATTTTAAACTAATATCATTTTACAGATATCAATTATTAAAATGTCATTTTTATTAAGAAAATTATTTAAAATTTCATTATTATATACAACACTACTCAACACCAGCTGTATATCCACTCTGTACTTCTCTGCATATAGACCAAAAGCAAATGTATAAATACTTCTACATCAAGCTTTATCTTGGTGAGATTGGTTTTTAGTCTCTCAGGAAAGTATAGTCCAGGATTGTTCCAGGTAAGCAGCTGTCTTGTTCAAATTTAAGCAGGCTAGTGAATATGAAATTGGTTGGGCTTCATGATTCAAAACTCCAGCATAGTAAATTAGTACACTAGAGCTTCCTTGAATTCTTACATCTTCATGGCAGTTCTCTGTATAATTCTGCCAGCCATCTCTCTGGATAGTTAATTGCTGCCACATTTGCAGATAACTCTGCAGATAGCTATTCTTCTAACTGCTTCTCAAAAATTGTAGCCAAAAACTAAAAACCATACTCTTGTAGCTGACCAATTTGACCAACTGTTTCTCAAAAATATTAAAGCCAACTCTCTTTTCAAAAACTACTATCCAGACTAAAATAATCTCATAATCCACTCTTTTTATAAGTCATATGAAATGATAAAAAACACATTTTAAAACTGTTTTCTTCTTGATTAAAAACAATTCTAATCTTTTTGAAAGCAACTTTGACATTTTTATCAGGGTGTGATATACAAAGATTTCTACATAAATAGAAATTTCCTAATTAATTAATTAATTTTTTTTTCTTATCTCTCTAATCCCTTTGAAAGCAAGTTTGACAGTCTTATTAAAGCATAATCTACAAAGTTTTCAAAAATAGATAATAGACATGTATATAAGCATTAATAAAAAAATAAACCATGCTTGTTTTTAAGTTCAAAATCAGAATTACAAATAATAAAAATATTAGACCTTTTAAAACTATTTAATTTATAATAAAATCCTATTTTAACTTCAGAATTATTTACCTTTTATTATTATCTTATTTTATTCCAAGAATGTAGAAAAATATCTACCAAATTTTTGTCTGTTTATTTTCTACTTTTGCTTTCAACTTTATATATATTTGTGCACACACACTATGTTATTGTGTGTCATGTAACTCATATGGTTACAATATATTAGAATGTAAAAAACAATTCAATAATTTCTATATTGTTTACTGTAAGTTATTTTTTACCCTTAATGAACTAATACAATTTTTTAATATCATCATCCTATCTCAAATTAGATATTTTCATAGGATCCTTAATAGATTTTAGTATTCATTCAAGGCTTATTCTACTTTATTGAATAATCTTTTTCTCTAGCTTCTTTTATTTCTTGTTATGATCTCATATATCTTCTTATAAGTTCTTTAACCATTATAAAAATATCAGATTGGATTTAATTCATTATTTTCCTTCATTTATTCCTCTGTTATTTAAAACAACCCTTTCCATATTCTTTAGCTCTTGCTTCATTTTGAATTAAGCTCTATCTTTTACAACCATGATTTAAAAAGATAAGATTCTTTGATCAAAATTTTTTATTTCTGATCGTAAAAGTATAAATATTTAAAATTAAGCTAAGCAATCCAAATGCATTTTATAACATTTTTTATTGATTCTTTCTGCTTTAGTCACTCATACTAAAATTGACGCTATGGAACATTAATTACTTTTTCAATTTTCTTAGGAAACATAAAGATCTATTCTCAATTATTTTTAATTGCAAAATATCATATATTATTTCAAAAATAGCAAACAATACTGTCTTTAAATATGCATGACTTACATAATCATCATTTATTCTGAAACCAAATTTTTTCATCTCACCCTTAAAACCAATAAAGAAGATGAAAAGAATTTTTTAAAAATTATTTTCACTTTTTTCTCTTAAATTTTTATACATTATTGCAATTTTTTTAATGACCTGACATTCTTATAAATTTTATTAAACATTAATCATAGACTATATTTTTTAAAAAAAGCTTATAATTTCATATATCCATAATTTATGTTTAAAGTATTAAACTCCTGTACTAAATTTAATAAAAATGTGTAGAAGACTGAAGGATAAATTTAATAAGTCTGTAATTTTAAAAAATTTCTGTCATCTTTTTATTTTAATATAAGTAACAACAATAATAAAGGTGCATAATTCTAGTATTGGAGATACAAGTTTATTTAAAGCACTCTTAATCTATATCTGTAGCATTTTATTTATTATACCTAAATAAAAGAAGAAAATTTTTAATAACAATAACTTTACTTCCAATGTTTTCTTTGTTTCAGTGATATATTTTATCCACCTATCTTAAGTCATTTAAACAGATAAATAAAAAAAATAAATTATTTCAAAAAATAATTTAGATATAAATAAATATTTTTAATATTTTATTATATGCATAAATAATATGATAGCGACAAAAATTAGCGATAAAAATTGTTTTTAACACTTATTTGCTAAAAATATCTTTTGACTGCAGTTCTATCACATAAATTATGTTTACTAGTAGTTTCAATTTGAAATTAGTAATATATAAAAACTATGATTCACAAAAATAATAAATGTCATTTATTATTGTTATTCACTCCTAGACAACATAAAAATAAATAGGATGTAATGATTGGAACTCATTTATGCCCACTGCCACTGACCTACAGTCAGAGCAGTAAACTATTCTACTAGCCTATTCCTGAACTATTTAGTGCATAACTGATCATTTAACCTTACCAATAAATAGTATTCTGAATTAGAATGGATTGTTGCTTCTAATGTACATATTGAAAATAAGTTGAGAGAGCCATGTTTGCTTTGTTGACATTGTAATTGTAAAACATTGAGCCAATAAACATCACATGACCACCATATAGTGAGTTTTGCCTGTTTTAAAAATTGAGAGCAATGAGATGTAAGTTGGTTACCTGCCAAAATTCAGGATGCCAAAACTATAATGAAATGAAAAGTAAACAAGATAAAGAAAGAGCTCTATTTATACATCCTAGTTCTGAACACCTGATCTGTACTGATATGAAATGAGAACATCATTCCTCTTATTAATATCACAAGTCTTAGGGCAAATTAATTGATCTACTTATTACAATAAAATACCAAAATGTATGAATAATACTTATATGCCTTATGAATTATAAAATTAAAATCTGTAAAAGAATAAATTATATAGTACCAAATATATAAAAATATAAATAGGCTAGCTAAAATTAATAGTACTGTACAAGATAATTAAATTAAATTTGGAATGGAATAAATGAATAAAGGTTAAGCAAGTTCTATTAATAAAATAGTCCAAAATTTATATTGGAATAATGTTTAAAAAATTTTAATAATGTTTATATTAGTATTCATTCATAAATAACCTTTCTATTACTATGTGGGAAATTTATATTATATTCAAGAATGTATAGAATTCTTAAGCTTAATGATTATATAAAATTTATTATAATTTATTAATTAGTTTTTATACCAATTAATGTTCATAAAACATTAGATTCACTTTTAACCATTACTAAATTCTATTATAACAGTAAAATTTATGTTACTTTGTTAATTACTATTTATATAGTACCATACATTATTTTCAATTAAAATCATTATTTAACAATTTATTATATTTAAAACTTTTTTTTTGTTTGTTTGTTAATATTGTACCGGTCAAAAAGAAGCCAACACATCAATAAACCCAAACTCAAAGTCGGATTCAAACTCAGGCGGTTCAAACTGAATTCAAACCCAACTCACGAGCTCAGATCAAATCAATGGATGACATTTATCGATGGTACATGACTATGCGCCAAGGAACTAGCTCAACGGATGATAATGATTAATGAGACTCCTGATTTAACTCTAATAAAGTATAATAAAATAACTAAGAATCTTTATAAGTCAACTCATATATATATATATGTTCGGGTTGCCAATACAGACAGTGAGCATTCATATTAAAATAATTTGAATAAAAAGAAAGTAAAAAAAAAACCAAATGGGTTAATAAAATGTTTAATAATAATTATATAATTTTGTTCAACTTTTAGATTGTGATTATATAGATTACCTCTAGTCTTTAAACGGAATTTATATTTACAACAAAAATGGCAGTCCTTATTATATGCCAATACTATTACGCAATTATATGTAAATATATGTCTATGCCCCTGACAAGAAAATAAAGGTAGATAAATGTATTTGGTTATGACTGAAATTATTATTCTGATTCTAAAGGAAAGAATGTAATATTTATTTTCACATTCGTAAATCAATTCACAAAGAGCAAGATACGTATTTAGGGCATAACTTTAATATTTAATAGAAAACTTACTTAATTATAAATAAATATGAATTTGTTCGACTTTAATAAAATCAATGGTACTGACGACTTATGAGCTATAAAAATGAACACGATAAATATGATGGCTGGTCAGTGATTTAAGTATGAGGGGAAACCAGGCCGGGTCATAGCCACGAGCCTTTGGTGTTCCAATATAATAAAAAAAAAACGAGCAAGTGGAGGAAGTGCTTTCTTCCTAGATAATTAAACTAATAGAAATATCACTGAGGACAAGCCTATGAAACAGGAGATGGCTCGCGTCAGCAACATTCGGAAAATGATGACTTGGTAATCATCATATTTAAATAATAAAACCCAATTTATATAAAGAGTGCTCTACGTGATGACCTGATCAAGTTAAATTAAAGTCAAACGCGCTTTAATCAAAAAGTATTTAATGCAATTAGAAATTATATTAATTATGCCCTAAATCCCATGCCCTTCCTGAATATTACTAGAAAGTATAAAATTTGAATTAGAATATATTCATTTAACTCCTTTATTGACCTTTTTGTGAAACAATATATTAATGTGAATAAATAGATATTATAAACTCAGTAAAGTGGCCAAGAGCATAGGTTAGAAATTGAGCTAATAATTTGTTGTTATTAGCCATTAATAAAATAGCAAAAATTGTAAAAATCCTTTAACTCGATAATTAATAGAACTGTATCAAATTAGTTCTAGTGGGTAAGAATTACTATAAAAATAAATATAATATTATTTAACACGGCAAATGCAATGAAGGAAATTATTATCAAGTTGAAGTTATTATTGGCATATAATAAAAAATAAATTATATTAATAATCATCTAGCAAATATATAATAGGGTTAAATAAATGAACCACCATCGTAAAAAAGGAAAATTAACAGATATTAAATTTAAAGACTAGAGATAGATAGAGAATTATTACATAATTTAAAATAACATTAATAAAAAGACAATTTTACAGTAGATAGCTTAAAGATGTTTTAACTTAAAGTTCAGAACTGGCCAGGTTCAAAAGGAAAGATATTACCATTTCTTCATGGTTGGCTTCTGAGTTTCCACAGAGCAGAGTCCAGTTGGATGAAATGTACGCGCTAATTTTGAAAATTATGTGAATAGCATTTTGATGGATTTCTCTAAGGTTTCGGCAGCTTACGATTGGTATATGAATTTTTATATTGCAGCCACATTGAAGATTTTCAGGGGACTTAAGGAACCGTAGTCAGACTCTTGAAGTTAAGCTCCCCCCTCACCATGGTAGAAACACTATTTTACTTCATAATTTAACTGGGCAGCTTCTTCTCTAATGAAATATATATGGCTTCTCTTAATGGGGAATAATAACTGCTTGGAAACTTTTCCTAGGCTCTTTATACTGTATCTGATGCTTTAAGGCTAGCGCTTCTTTCCTAATCAATCTTACAAAAATTTACTAGTTGTTTTTAGATACATTCCTTTGATAAGGCTTTCAAACTCATTAACTTGAATTCATTTTCTAATTAGAAAATAAATTTTTAAAATCAGAAAATGATTTTAATTAGGACTGTCCTTACATTTTAAATACTTATCTTTTTTTTTTAATTAATAAAAACTTTACCCATTGTTTTTGGAAAGGGACAATCTGAAAGCTTATCGAAAGAATGTAGCTTTTAATCACTAAAAATTTGAACAAACTATTTAAAGTAAAATAAAACATTCCTGATGCAATGAAACTTTAAAACGAATATGTACATTTAAATATTTATAAATATATACGCACAATCCACGCAGTTATAATATATATAAATTCAGGAATAATTCTATTATGAATTTATTAGTAAAAATGATTAATTTAAATGTCAAACAAGTTAATTTTAACACACATTTATAATAGTTTTTCTTTAAGGAAACTAGCGTGGATTGAACGAATAAAGCCCCATTGCATCAGAAATTCAAGGTTAGTACAAGGGTTTGAAGTTGGCTACATGTGAAAGATCATGAAGCTAGAATCGAACTTAGATCCGACTGCTTCAATATATAAACTTTGTTTTAACATTCTTTACTTATATAATTTAACATTTTCTAATATGTTTATATCAAAATTTAAGCATAAAAATTTTGATAGAAAATGTTAAATTATATAAAAAAAGAATGTTAAAAGAAAATTTATATATTAATAAAAAAAACTAGTTTTAATAGAACAAACTGTTAAATAATAGTTTTAATTATAATTTATAATAGTACATAAGAAATTGTTGGTATTGCTGAATTTGTAAAGATTTCATACATTCATGTAGAAAGTAATAAAAAAATTGGTTTAAAAATAAATAATAGGGAGGGGGGTAAGTAATTATAATAGTCAAATTTATATAATGAAAAGAAATATATATAGATGTTAATGAAATGTTATTATATTATGAATTAAAAATATATACACTTATAACAATAACATATATATATATATATATATGTGTGTGTGTGTGTGTGTGCATGTATTTGTAGATCTTTTATAATGACTACAAGAAAGTAATTGAAATTTCAGAAACATGTGTATAATGTATTGTAATATATATGGGTTCATGAAAATAAAAAGTTTTAAAAAAATAAATAAATAAACAACTTTATTGACTTTTTATATATAAAAGATTAGTAGATAATATAAGACATTAATTATTCAGATATAGGATCTAATAAGTAATTTTATTTTTGTCTAACAGTAGTTTTTGAATGTTCTTTTAGAGATGATAATCTGAAATAAAGAATGTAAAAATATCATTGACAATTCACATCTTCATTATGATTACTACAACCTTGAAAAAAAATAGTATGATCTTCCTAAATCAACCTAAAATATCTAATTAACAACTTAAGTATACTTGGATAGCCACTATAAAATCAATGAACAATTTAAAAAATGTAGTGAAATCAAAGAGAGGTCGGTTCTTTGTTGAGAGCCAGTAATAATTAGAATAGAAATCCCTAAAAAAAATTGACAATGAAAGAATACTGAAAGTCCAAAAAATAAACAGTGATGTTAAAATAGAAAAAAATATATTTATATAGAAAATTAAACTGCTGATTTAATGAACCTAAGCAAATAGTAACTAGCAAGAATGACAACAATGATTTTTTTTTAAAAAATACTTCTGTCAGATATATTGGATTAATATAGATATAATAATTTTGTACTTAATAAATAAATGTTTTTACAAGTGAAAATTTAATAAAATCATTCCAGTAATTTTAATAATCAAAAAATATATTATTTTCATAAAATGGATAAAGACAAAAAACATTTGTTTTGTTATGCTTGTTTTAAAGCAGCCTTTTCATCTCATTTTATTCTTTTCACCATAACTGAGTATGTGAAAATGTAGAAAAAAGAATTGTCCTCGAAAAATATATTTCATGTAAATTTGAATATGGTTGTTATGGAAGAGATGGACACTGTTTACATAATAAAGATTATGTCAAATCAATCTAAAAAGGAATAATATCAATTGTTTTAATTGAAATAACATGACTTAGGAAAGAATATGATAGAGAATTATAATCATATAAGATGTTGAAGTTTTTTTGTCTTTTGTTTTAAAAAAAAGTTTCTGAAAAAGAATTTAAAAGCAAAGCATTTTAATATACCAAATAAATAGATAAAAACACTAGTATATAATATTTCTTTTATGTGTGTCTGTTAATAAATTAATAATATGTAACAATCAATGAAAATATTTACATGTAATATTTTCTAACAAAAATCTTGTTATAAAATCAAACCAGGAATTGGGAGATTATTAGAAGCTAATCAATTCATAAATATAGACAGTATATTAATAAATGCTCACATATTCTATCTTCCTTTGGTTATGTGTGTTGGCATAGCAATTCATTTTCAAGTTTTATAAAAATAAAAAAATTGTCACTGAAAACATAATATGATATTTTTATATTTTATTTATTTGTAGTTTCAACTCATACAATAAGTAATTTTAAAATTAATTGGTAAGATTTGATAGCCTATCTATGTGGCATGTATTGCAATATGATTAATGACAATCTGCAAGCTATAAATTTAATACCAACAACATATTATTCATAAAATTAGCTTTAATTTCAATATAGATTTTGATTGAAATTTAATAAAGTGTGAAATATATTTTTTATTATTTAATTTTATTTAAGACTATTTCAACAATGATTGCTATTACTATCATTCAATACATTTTTTTGATTATTCACAACTAGCATACTAATCAGAAAGTTAAAAACTGAACGATATTAACATTAAATGTCATTATAAAATGATAGCTTTATTCCAATTTAATATTTATTATTTTAAAATATTTATTAAAACTCACACTTTAAATAAATATAATTTGCATAAAATTTTCTTAAGCATAACATTACTTATAATATGGAAGCATTTCCACTGATATATAAATGTAAGATAATAAAACATGGTTAAAACAATAAATATTATGAATCAATGGCCTCCTTTTTCCAAAACATATCCTATAACTTTGTTTTCATATTATTTTTTAGATCACCTGGTAAATGCCTTATATTTATTTTTTTAATCTCAAAAATGAATGTTTTTTTTAATAGATTTTAAATAATTTACCTCCAAAAATCGAACCAAGTAATTTTTGATCTATTTATAATTTTGTTATTTTGACTATTTATAAATCCATATTTATTTTAATTTTTTAAATTTTTATTCTGCCATTTTCAATTGTGATCTTAAATAATATTAATTTAAAGCAGGTAAAATTTTGAAATTAACAAATGAAAGGGAACTATATCCCCCCCCCCTATTTAAAATGACATTAGCTCTTTCATAGCAACTCTGCAATTTAAGTGAATATGTTAAAATTGCATTACTTACCATGTTCAATGTTAATTTGCATTATTTTCTTTACATATGAGAAAATGACTCCATAGCAAAAATTAGATCTTTTTAATGAAATGATTAGTTAATAATTTTAAAAAAATAAGTAAAAGAGCTTATAAAAGATTTTAAAAAATTACACTGGAAAAAAGAAAATCATAGTAAGATTAGATATTATGTGATTATTATTTTGATTCATAAATATAATCAGATATTAATAAATGTTAGTTTATATTAAAAATTATCTACTGGTCTCATATTAATATATCAAGTAATCTATAATGATATTTAAAATTCAAAAAAAAAAAAAGTATTTATTCTGATCCAAACTTTTCCCAAAAAATATCTACTTTCAACAAAAATATTACTTTTGTTTTTGCTCCCTGCCCTCTCTATTTAGCTAATTTAAAATTTTGTTTTATTAATCAAATTTCAACAATATAAGTATTTTCATATACATATTAACATAATATTGTAAAAAAATCAAAGTTCAACAGTGAAACAATAATTAAGATTCCACAACTACATATCAATGTTTAAAATATAGATGATAATACCATAAAACTGTGTTCCAAGTTTAAACTCATAATTGAATAAAATAGAATATAAAAATGACTTACAATGGCTCACTTAAACTACAAGATACATTTACCTGCCATACATGGTTTCAAGATCTTCCAATGCTATCATTAAAAGAAATTCTTTAACATTTTTTTCACTTAAGAGTTGATTTGCATTGTACTAATAGAGTCCACAATACATTTCTTAAATAAACTGCTTTAGAAATGGTTAAGATTTCTCATCACAAATATATTATCTTATATACCAATGTGCAGACAAAGACAGCCTTAAATCACTTCTACAAGTAATCATTAACCACTATATTTTAAATCACTATGATTACAGATTTATGTATGAACCAATTGCATATCTATTAAGTATAATCAAATTGGAGAACTACTGGCTAAGAAACAAATATAAGTTAATGAAGTATAAACAAACATGTAAAAATATTTAACTTTCCTTGTGCAGTAAAATTTTTTACTGTCAATAATGTACATAAATTAAAACTTAAGTTAAAGCATCATAAAAATTCACTTAATTGTTCCAGCAATTTTAAGAGTTAGGTTTCTTTGATGGCACAATTTATTTATCTTTAAAAAAAAAACTAAACATCATCTCACAATTTTAGTTCTACAATTAGTATTAATCTAGAAAGTACAAATTCAACTAAATATAAAAATTTCAGAAAATGATGGTATCAATCTAAACAAAATCAATTCATTAGTATCAGGACTGAGATATACTACTCTAATGAACTAGAAATTTCAAATGTTACTCTACAGAAATAAATGAATTCTTTGAAAGAAAATAATTATTCTCTATTTCTGGTCATAGTTGATATTATTTGGATACTGATGAATTTTGCCAATTATTGTTACATAGTTCATCAAGTATGACTATCATTACTTCAGCTTTCATATTGTTAATGTATTAATTTCATAATCCATTACTGCTTTGGATTTAGATAATTTGTTTAGAATTTTCCCATTATTGGAAGTTTAACTAAATTTATTTATTTCTAACACAAATTGATTTTATGGATTCTATATTAATTTAATGAATAAATATTTTTCTCTCCTAAATCCTTCCAATTTTCATACTGCTTTCACAAATATCTTTATATTGCAATTAAAAATTCAAATTTTTTACTGAAATTTTGTCACATTTTAAAGGTATTTCATTATTTTTAATTGGAATTGTCAATTGTTAAATTTTACTTACACCCTTGAATTTCTATTTGTTTTTCCCCATGAGAGCAATCAGATGTTTGCTACATAAATATATCATATCTTTGTTAAATAAAGAAGTAGTCATTTTGACAACATGTATTCTAATGGCAACTATTTATTTGTTACTAGAAGACAAAATGACTATTTAATTATCAATAACTTTAATTTAACCTATTGTTCTAAATGAAAAAGTTATTTATTTCAATTTTTTTTTTATTTTGTCAAATATTGCATTACATAAAATAATTGTCAAATGTGTAGTCATATCAATGTAAATAACACTTTTTAAAAAAATATATTTTATTATAATTATTTAAGTTTAAATGACTGTCTACATTCAAAAAAATTTAATATAGGCTCATGTATATGCATTTTACTAAGTGATAAGCAAAAAAAAAATTGCATTGAATACCAGCTGAAATAAATTTTAAAAAAATATTAATGTAGCTACATGAAAGAAACTAGTGTTGAAAGTTAATTGACATCTCAAACAATTGATCAAAAATAAAATAAAATATATTTATAAAATTTTCTTGCTTTCTCTTGCTTCAAGATTAAAAAAAATAGCATAAAAGCATGATAAAATTAATGTGCATCAATATTGTATTATTAAAAAACATATACACATAGCATAAAAGTCTATGTATAAGTTAATATTGGAAAGACAAAATACTGAAAAATGTAAAAAGTCAAGAGAAATATCAAGAAAAGATGTCTATTTCATAAAAATAATGTTTACCAATAAAAATTATTCTCAAAAATAATTATTTTATAAATATCAAAGTTGAAATTTTTAAAAAAAAAATTTTTTCTTTGAGATTAAAATTAATTCCTACAAATTTATTTAAAATTAACTGATAGATTCCAATCAATTATATACCTTCTATTTAACTAAACAAGGAGGGTAAACACTTTCCACAATTGAGAAATTATATAATATGTAATAAGCTGTTTCTTTTCACAAATTGTTATTATTATTTTTACTCAATAAAATTATTAACTATAATACTAAAAAAAAAAAAAAAATTGAATATCTTGCATATACATGACTTTTAATTTAGAATTAAATAATAAGTGAAGAAAAATCCAATAATAAATTAATTTTAATTTTAATTAATCACATCTGAACTATCAAAATCGAATTGCAATAGAGAAGAAAAAAAAGAATAATGATTACATAGAATTTCATATGTCTCACTTGTACATCAATAAACAACACAAACTTTTTACAATGTAATTGGAATAAATTAATAAAAAATATCACTTCTAAAATTTCAATAGATAAGATATATATTGCTCTAATTTGTAACATGAATTCTTTTCATGAATTGACAACTGAAAAATTAAATATAATATTTTTTAACCATTGATTATATTTTATGATTTATATTATACAGAAATATGCATTGAATTTCACTTTTTCCCCTCTATTAAGCCTTCATAGAAAGAGACTACTTACTTTTTACTATTTTACCTTTCTTCTATTTTTTATTCACTTTTTTCTAAATGTCCTATTATTAATATCATGTATAAAATATTAACAACAGATAATAATAGTAACATCAACATCAAAAACTATCAAACAATGGAAGAGACAAAAATCATAATCTGCTTCTATTCATTATGATAAAAACTTTATAATCAGCAAGATAAAACAAATGACATTCAACATAATACCAAAAAGAAAACAAGGACTGTTGGCCTATATAACATAATTAAAGGCATTTAAAATTCTAATCTGATGTTGAAATACAAAAAAGCATATCAACATAAAGACCGAAATAAATTATTTACACAACATTAAACATATTAAGAAAGTTTAGTAGAATTTAGAAAAAATATAATAATTGGTATTCAGATCATAGATAGTTTGGATTATTTTTTAAGTAATTATTTTGCAAAAATCTTTACTGGAAATAATTTTGTAAATCAATTAGATTTAGTGAAAAATCCACTCGAGACTATTATAATACAAATAGATGCATAACTCGATTTTTTGGACCTTAAAGCAAAATTTCAAAAAAGATCACTTTTAATATTTATAACAAATATCTTAATGCTTTATATATATATATATATATATTGAGAATGTTAATTGTTAATGATATTGGTATTGTTTAAGTGTTGACAACAGTTTGAAATTGTCAATTGTTATTGATTATTGTCTAAGTGTTGACTGTTTTTTTAATGATTATATATATATATATGTGTGTGTGTGTTGAAATCTTAAATTGAATTCCAAGAGATTGTAAAAGATCAGAAAGAGGCCACATGTAAGTTGGATGGATAAAATAAGGAAGAGTGCTGAGGTGATATTGAGAAGAGAGACTATAAATCAGAGAAGATGGATTTAACATGGAAAGACCTTCATCCAGCAGTGGATCAATAATGTTTTAAAATGATGATGATGATGATATATAAAGTAAAAAGCCCCCTAAAATCCAATAATCTACACATAATATTTTGGTCTGTTTCATGATAATCTACCAGTGAATACAAATTTATTCACCAATTAAAGAAAAAAATCCACTCGAAATTTTACAAATCTTGTAGGCCAGATACATTTCTAGAGGCAAGTGACTTGGAATTCCAAAGTTATAAAGAAATGACAATGTGGAAATAAAAGTAGACATGAAGCAAAATAACTAATAATTTTTTATAAACTAAAAGATTATTTCTTCCAGTATCTAAAACATCCTTGATGATGTTCATATGAATTTAATAAATTAGATTCTTAAAAGAAAAGAGTTCAGTTTTAATAACAAAAATATAACAATGATGAATTGTAAACTTTCAGTGAAGCAGAAAAAAATAAACCATATAAATTTGCATTGAGCAATAACTTCAGAAATAAATTTATTGACTGAAAACAATTGAAGGTGAAATGGATACACTGTAGATATAAATTAAAGATGCAAGTGAAGATAAATTTGGTTACAATAAAGCAATAAAAATCTTAAAAGGTAAATTATAACTGATATAATAAGCATAAGCAAAGAGAGAAGGAATATATAGATAGAGAGATCATAAAACATCCAAGAAAATAATTTTTATGAGATCTTCTACTGGAGAGAAAAATTCAATAATGGAAGACGAAACAATATTATACTTGAGAAAGTGTTGAGAATATAAACAAAACATAAACTATCATAACTGATGTCATTGGTGTAAAATAATTTTAGAAAATGAAAAAGAATCAATTAAAGTGTGATTTAATTAATCACTAAAAACTATTCAATAATCTATAGAATATAAAATATTAATTTATATTTTTAGACCAAAAATAATAGTCTTAAAAGAGTAAGCAACCCATCATATAATAGTTGTTCTATTCCAAGCAAATAAGATCTACTATTAAAAAAGGCTGGTTTCAAGAAAGATCAAGAAATAACAAACATCACTATCTGACATATTTTTGAAATAAAATCTGTATACACTTTAAAGTTATCATAAAATATTGGTTTAAATTGATCATGCCAAATTAGAGAATACTCTTAACAAAATGCTTATCAGAACATTTCATAATTTTCATGGCAATATATATCTGAAATATTTTCCAACATATTCCACCATTAAAATACATATATGCTATTGATATTTACTTTCTTAAGAATATTTTATATATGCAATATCTTCAGATGCAAAAATTATGAACATCCAAACTTTACAAGGAGTGAATTATTAAAGTTAGCCTTATTGCCATGTCAATAATCGAGAATCTTTACATATTATAAAATGTAATTAATTAATGACTCATTAGAAGTTTTCTTTTAGATTCATTTAGATCCAGAATAAGTAGTGAACTGGATGCTTCTCTATAAAGAAATTATATTGTGGTCAGAAATATTCACAAAAATCACTGATATCTTATCAAAGTTACTGTATAATGAAGATAATAAAATAAAACCAATCAGCACTGGTAAAGAGTTTGAAAAAAATTAGATATTTTTAGATACTAAGTGTGATATAGAATGCATTTTAATCAATTCAGAATTTATTTATATAAGCTAAAAAAAAATTGAGCTAATACATTTCATTATTATGCATAGATATACCACAGTAATACAATGATAATAAAGATGGCTGGGTATTGCCATTACATTCTTATTCCTGTCCAATGGATAAATTTTACATTCATAGACTTTAACATGAAATGGTGAGCAAAAGATTAGAATAATGATTGGATGTTAAGTAATTATTAATAAACTAATTATGAAAGCAATACTGTTGGTGGACTAATTTGATTAGTTTTTGATTTCAATCCTCTTCATTGCTAATATAATCTGCCAATTATTCTTTAAACTAAATTAGCTGATTTCTACTATCTTTGGTATTTTAGATTTTCTTTTCTAACATTCACTAATTGAATACTTATCTTTTAAACATATAGCTTCCAAAATTCATTCCTGGCTATCAGGAAAATATTTACATGATAAATTATCTATTATTCTCTTCACTACTTTCTCCTCCCTTTTCAGTCAAAAGATAAATATAAATGATCTCTTCTATATCAAATTATTAGCAAGTTTTTGACATTATTCTCATCATTAAGATGACGATTATTAATGACAGATATAAGGAATTACAATTCCTCAAATTGTATATCATTTACCATCTCCTATTCAAAATAATTAGTGCTTAGAGATTCAACACAATCGATATACTTTCGGCTTTATCCATATAATTAATTGTTATCATTATACATATTATTATAATAATTATCACTATCGTCCGATGACATATTCTAATTTATATTAAAAGGTTATAATTTTAAGAAATCATTCAATAGTAAATAACTATTAAATTATGTTACAACTACTTTAAAACTAGTCTTGCGTTCTTAGCCGAGAGGTATCGCAGCCGCCATACAAGCAAGTAGTTGGTTGCAGACGGTTGTGGGTTCGCATCCCGACCGATGCTATGACACATGGAAAAAAAACTACTTTAAAACTCTTAAATTTGTATTCAAAAACAGAATATTATATGTATATATGCATATATGAAAAAAATAAATATCTCTTAAATATGCAATAGAAATTTTATATTTGAAAAAAAAAAATCATAAAAGAAAATGAACATTACCTGAACATAGAAATTTTGTAGAACATTTTCAATGGCTGTATTAAGGTAGTCATCTGTATAAAAAATTAGTTCTTGTGGTCTATGGAGACACCGCACTACTTTAGCAATCTTCATTTAAATATATATAATAAAATTATTATAGGTTTTTAAAATGTTATTACTTACATACCAGTGATGAATCCTTTACTTTGTCACATAATTCTTTAAAAAGTACAATGTTTTCTTTTTTTTTTTAATATCAGCTCTTTTTACAATTTTGCTTCATACCTTTGAATTACTTTTCAATTTAATTTAGACTGCACTGCTTAATTCCTTATATATATATATATGTATTACTTAGAAAAAATTAAGGTCAGAAAATAAAGATACAAACAAAATATATTTTTATATCTTAATTGAAAGATTTTAAAAAAATTATTACTTAAAATGTAAATAACTAAATAGTTTAAATAAGCCATGGTAAAGGATTCATTATTGATATAAATATATTCATTTGTATATTACACATAAATAAACAATGATTAATGTTTTCTAAAATGCTATGATTTATAAGGGTCCTGCGGTCCCGGACATTTAATTAATACTTCGGGATAGCAGGCCCCTTATAAATCAACTGCCTTCAACCCGTTGTAAATATATATGTATAACTTCGGATGTTGAAGAGAGAAGAAAATTTCCAAATAACTATTAAATATTGGAGTATCTATAATTTAAATTGCCATGCCGCCTGTGACTATATTAAAGTCTTTTTTATATACTTGCAATCCAGCTGTGCTGTAACTTGGTCACCGCTGGACATAGCATATAAATAATGTGATTATTAAATATCTAAATTATACAAGTATAAGCTTTAACTCAAAATAAAATGTAATCATAAATATACGAAGACCATATAGAAAAAAGCTTTCTTAAAGTACGTTTTTTAAAACAATATGTGCTTAGTTGACTTTCAACTATTACAAGTCATAGACGTAGCAGAAGTTGAAAAGTGGGAGTGGGTGTACATATATATACTGTTGTTGCTAATATACCTAAAACTTAAATAAGAAAATTAAAAACTCTATCAATAGAAGAGTCATGTGTGCCACTCTCAAAAAGATGACCTATTCCCCCCAAAAAATTATGTAAATTAGCAATAGCAATATATATATATATATATACACACACCTACTCCCGCTTTCTAACTTATGCTATGTCTATGAACTGTAATAGTTGAAAGTCAGCTGAGCACATACTGTTTAAAAAAACGTACTTTATGAAAGCTTTTTATATTAATGATTAAATATATAAATAAATATTACGTTTTAAAATTGGATTAATTATCTATATATATATATAATCCATGTGAATGTATGTATGTTTGTTTGTAATGTCATGTGTCAAATTCACAATTGAAAAAAAAAAAACAATTTTAAATTTGTTTTTATAAATAAATAACTATACCTAACTAAACCATAATTTATATAATGAGTATTTTATGCAAAGGAAGTAATTCCACCCTTTATATTTAAAAATCCAAAATTTTTATTACCAAGTATATTTTATGTGAAGAAAGTAATTCCACCATTAATAAATCATATTTTTTTTTTATCCATAATGCTATCAAATTCACATAACAAATATAACAAGTATATTTAAAATTTAAAATTTTAATTTAGCTTTATAAGCCAAATATATTAATAACTTTCTGGATACCTTTCTGAAGTATACTAAACAGGTTGGGTTTTTCCAAACATTTTTTTTTTTCAATTTTTCAATTGTGAATTTCTCACATTTGTTTATATTAAAATCTTTTGTTTAATTTACAATAATAATTTAAAAAAAATTGTCAATGCAACCAATTAAAAAACACTATTACAAATGATGGCCTTTCAAGCCAGATACATTTCTCAAATTTATTTATATAATACTAAAATCTTTTGTTTAATCCACAGATACAAAACTCTCCATACAATAGTACCATTCATTGCAAGCCAGAGTAATCAATGGACGCAGTGCTCTCAGATCCAAGGCTCCTCACTGATGAACACCACAAGCTAGAAACTAGTCTGGAGATATTGGATGAGTAAGCACTAGATAATGATTTTACGCATAAACCTTCCTGCATCCATATTACTCTGGCTTGCACTGAGTGGCATTCCAGTATGGAAGTTTCTCTCTGTAAAAAACAACCTGTGTTAGCATAAAGAATGGTGGCCATGTGTTGTTTAATTCACATTAAATATTAAAAAATAATTTGTTAAAGCAATCAATTAAAAAAAAACAACTGCATCTGGTTTAAATATATTTACTGCAGGGAGGGGGTATAAGAAGTTTAATAATAAGATGCTTATCTTAATTTTAATATACTTAATCCTGAAATAAATTTTAAAAATGGAAGGAAAAAACTGTGATTTCATTCCAGAGTATTTATCAAACATAATCACACAATTCCCTAGTTTATATTTAACATTTGCATTAAAAGTGCCAATATACTCTATCACTCTACTCCAGAGTTGTATACTGAAGGTCAAAATAATCAATAGACAAAAGATATTAATATCAAACAAATGTTCAGCCTGTTTTCTAACTAGTGATTTCTTCATTAACGAAAAACATAGTTATATATATATATATATTGTGCCCTTATCTATAGGTCATAATAAGGTAGAATGGTCAATTGCTAAAAAAAATTTTAAATTTTAAAATACGTTTGTGTAATATATTGATAATTGTATGATCGATTAGATTTTATAGTACAATTTAAGGCTGAAAAATACCTGGTATATAAAAGTGTAATGGATTATTTAAAAAAAAAACAGTTAAATAAAGCTTAATTATATCCTTGCTTATGGTTGTAAAAGCTGGCCATATAAAATAATACAGCTATAAATAGTTAAAAGTATATTAACAATTCAATTGTAATGTTTTAAAACTAATAAATTAAATAAACGCTATATGTAATATTATAATTATAATTAATATTCAAATTTAATCTAATATATTTTAAGATAAACTTTGGGATGGTGAGAATTATATTTAGTTCTACATTTTTAAATTATTTTCCAAATTTTTATAAAATATATCAGTTTTGGTAATTTAGACCGAGACGTAAATTAAAAAAAAAAATCATCTGATAAAGTTAGTAATCATGTGACTGTATATTATATACCTTCACACACACGCTTGTTAGAATATAATAATAAAGTTTGTGAATTATAAAACTAAATGTAATTGCTATCTATCGTTAAAGTAAAAGTTGAAATATTGAATGTTATTTTAATAATTGTTTTAAAATTTAAATGATTTTGATAAAACTATAATTGAGTTTAAAAATACTATTCTAAATAATATTTTAAAACATGACGTCATAAATTCTTTATTTTAAAAAGTTTAATCTATTATAAAACTAAAAATGTGTAAATTTGTTCGCGCTAAAAAAAGTCATTAACCAATCAACGGAGGTATTTTAGCAGACGAAAAATAGGAATTAGACGGAGCGGGAGAAGGAATGTGTAAGTAAAGGAAGGAGGAACATATTTTTTTAGCTGTATAAGATCGTAAGCTAGAAAAGTGTTATAATTTAAAAAATTTTGTATTTATTTTAAAAGTTTTGTTTTAAAATATAATATTTTGAACTGCCTTTAAATGGAAGGCTAATTTAAAAGATTTCTTACCAGGATTTTTATTCAAGTTTAGCCGAAACCTTGCAGTAAAATGGAAATACTACAGAAAAAAGTACCTAAAAGTATTGATAAAGTAAAAATAATTGTAAAGTGCCTTGAATACAGTTTATTTGTGATCAACCAGAAAATCATTAGAACTCAGATAAATATAATTTGGACATTATACAGAAAACTTAAAAGAAAAGTTATTTGCCGTCAGGAAAAATTATGACGCACAATTTTAAAAGGCTACTCCGAAGTTTTTTTTTTTTATTCTTCTCTATGGAAAAATTAAGATGCGTATATCATAAAGAAAAAATTATGTAAAAGTTATAATGGAGAAAGAATGTTTGTCTTTTTAAAGGAAACATTACAAAGTATATAGTACCAGAATTTTAAAAGAAGGAAAAAAGTTACAGAATAATAATATGAAAGAGCTATGGTGTTTTTATGAAAAAGGAACCGAAAAACTTTCTCTAAGAAGAATTAAAAATATTATAAAGTGTTCATTAGAGAAATGCTTAATAAAGATAAAGATTTGGAAAATATAAATCTAATTTACTTAATGAAATGAATCCATGGAAACAGAAAAGTTTTATTGAATATTTAAATCAAAGTACTGAGAAGATGCATCGTAAAAGTCGCGCGGGAGAAAATATTAGCAAGAAATATTAGAAGAGAATATTTAGAAGTTTTCTTTACGGGATTAACTAATATCATAATTAATAATTGTATTAAATATTATAAAAACCAAGGATTATCATTCATGAATATTTATTGAACGAAGTAATATTTGTTTTACCTTAAAATTGAACAAGCAGGGAGAGGAACATTAAGTGAATGGAAAAGAAATGATAAACAATTTTTTTTTTGGCTTTAGTATGAACGGTTTTCAGGAAAATTTGATGAAGGAGTACAGTAAATATAGTTTGAATATTTTTTACTAATTTATTTTAAAATATAAAATGTTATGTGAGATTAGGGAAAACATAAAACATAAATTTAGTAATATTAAAATTTAAATATAATAACTTGATAAAATTATAGAAATAGTGTTTAAAATAAAGTGTATGGATGTGAATCTTATATCTACAAGGATCAAATGGATGGTGAAGCCTACGGAACGCGATCGAGGAGATAAAGGTCGTTTGGTAATTTTAATAGTTATTTATAATGCATAATGTATTTTTTTTTAGATCATCTATTGACCTAAGAATGAAGTGTGAAAGTCTTAATTATATGTACACATTTTATGCAACATTTTAACATATAATGAGATAGGAGTAATTCGGAATATGCATGCAACAATTTATTTAAAGTATATTAATAATATAATTTAACAGAACAATTGTGTGATTCTTTTGAACTTTCATGTGATAAAGTATTCAGATATTTAAATAGTTTGTATATGATTAAATATACGGAGGAAAGTAGTAAAAAGATTTTCTTATAGAACAGTGGAATAGTTTTAAAATATCAATGAATTTTATTATTGTTAGTAATGCAGATATGTATTTGTCGATGTACAGTATAGAAAAAATCTTGAGAAATAAGATCGGATAGTGACTTGGAAGTACTAGTGGAGAGGAAACCAAGATGATGTGTTTTTTTTAAGAAATAGGAAAATATAAGGGATTTGGATCATATTTAGTTTTGTGTGGTTTAGTATAGTTAACTAAGTCCTATGACTGAACACATATGGTTTGGACAGTGTTTTGCATATCTTTAAACTTTTGATGTTAGAATAAAGCTGAAGAAATAGCTTTAGCATCGTTCCTATGATAGAGGTTGGTAGACAGGTAAAGGTCACTCCTCTATAGTGTCTTTTAATTCACTGTGCCATGATTGTCAAGGTATATGACGAGTAATATTCTAGTTGTATTTTGATCCTATGCATCTATCTTCGCTATCCTTATTTCATGAATCTGCATCGGTCAGAAAGATATTTTCAAAGAAATAATGAATAAAATAGAACTGAAGATATGTTATCGTTTATGTAAGAATAGTTTATTTGCTTGAATGTATAGAATTGTGTAACTTTAAAATTGAAAGTCCAAAATATCATAAAGAGAGAAAGAATCATATAATACATTGTAAAATTAATTCAGAAATGAATATAAGATTTTGAAAAGAAATCTAAACCAAGTATTTTAAAAGTGATAATAAAATTTGAATTTTTTTTTTTAAATATTAATGTTGGAGGGAATGAGTATTGCATATTTATCAAGAGAAAATTCAATAAGGTATAATAAACATATACTTGTGCATGGTATATTAATAGTTATAATTATATCATCCGAAGTAAGGCTTGAATGAGAATATTAGGATTAATAAACATCGGATAATGAATAATAAAAACCTAATACCGAATGTAGAATAGTGTTTTGACTTTGTAAGATTCCATACAACCAATATGAAACTAAATTTTGTTATTTTGTAGAATTTTATTACGAATGTAAATTTTGTAAAAAAATGTAATTTTAATAATATTAGGGATGAAAAGTGTTTGTGATAATCATATAAGAAATGCATTTTGTAATAAGCTAACCATAATAATAAATCAAGTAATAATACTGTATTTTCTTAAGTGTTAAAAAAAAATAAGATTTAACTAGGAAAAGTAAATAATATTTTGATTTCATTTTATAAACTAATAAACTAAGTTGAGATATGAAAGTAAGGGATATCCAATGTATATAGTGTAAAAATATTGTTAATTTATTTATGTTGTTAATAAACTTTGTTTTAAATTTGTTTTAAAGTTTTTGTGTCCGAGTTGTTATTTCTCCACATGGATGCATGAAATCACGATACATTTATAATTGAAACAGACATATAAATTTTGCACAAAAGGTAAACATAAAAGTGTTATAAGAATTTTGAGAATTTATTGGTATGTTAAAATTAAAAGATCATAATTTTATATTATTTATTGGTCATAAGTCGGTTGCCACAATATTACATTAAATTATATGCTAATGTTGCCACACGTATTCTGTTGTCAGATTATTAAAATACTACCACGTACGTATTTATTTATTTCATTTAGGAAGAAATAAGATTATATTATATTATTATTGTTATTATTATTTTTATTATTATTAGTTGCTGTGTAGTAGATTATGACATAAAATTCCCTTTTCATATTTTACTACCGTAATTTTAAATCAGTTAGAATACAATTTATGAACCTGAGATTTTATTTTATTTTACTTCATTTTATTTAATTGAGCTAGATTCTTGTTATAAAGAAGATTAAGATATGATTATTATTTTAATCGTAGTGAATAGAGCTCAGAAAGTCGTAAGAATACTATGAGTTAGTTATTTGGTATAGTAAAAAGGGGGGATAGTGTTCTTATGCCATTGAGGTAGTATCGTGTGGATAATGGCTCAATGTAGTCTATCTCGTTCCCTGTATTGTCACTCCATGTCTCATGAAAATAGTAAATATTTGTTAATTCATTTTAAAATTGAACCGTATTTGTATTTTAAAATTAGAGCTAGTAATCATTTTAATTAATGCTGAATATTTCATTTATTTATTTGTTAACTGAGCTAGAACCCGTAATATTCGTAATAAACAGTATATTTTGGGGTGAGGATGCACGGGGGGAGGTTAGAATATATATATATATATAACAACTCCTTTATTATTGTTGTATATAACAACTCCTTTATTATTGTTGTACTATTTGATATAATGATATAAAAGTTTCAAATATCCTATATGTAGAGATTCAAAAACTGGAAATTTGAATCCTTATCATTAGCTGGGTAGTATAAAAACAATAAAAGTGGCCATTCTGATAAAGAGTAATAGCTAGAAAGCAAACCAGAGATTTGATTGTCATTATTAATTGATACATGGTGATTATTAAAACTTATATAGCCCTAGATTAAAATGATAGTGAATTACTTCTTTTAAAGTATCCAAAGTTCACTTATTAATCATTAGCTATCCAAATTTATTTTTATATAAATCATCAGAAATCAGGAATTCAATGCATAATGCATGTATGTGTATAATGCTTATTTTGCCATATTTTTTCTAGTTTTGTTGGTCTCTGTCACTAAGTCTGATGAATAAAAGTAAGTTCCACATCACTATCATAGATCTATTATTTATGGGTATCTCTTTTATTTTTGTCTAGTGTGATATCAAAAATTGAGTTTTTTAGTTTTTTATCACCAGAAATTTGCGAAACCACACTTTTCATATTGAGTTAAAGAAGCTATACTATTGCTTCATGTGTTCTTTCAGAAAAAAAAAAAAAGATCATTAGTTAATTAGTTGTAACTTCTGTTTTATGATCTTTACTCAATTTTTATTTTACATTCATAATGTTTTATTGGAAACTTTTGCATTCAGTTAGTTCACAATAACATTCTGCACATGAATAAGGTATCATCCACACTGGGATGCCCATCTCATATTTTATTTAGTTGATCTATTTCTTAATTATAATAGACTTGACCTTGGACAGCTAGAACTTTAAAAATAATAAGTTATAATAATTCTATCCTTACCTACAAATGATAAAAGAAAAATCAAAAAAACTATTCTTATAAATAATAATAAACCCATATTAACTCTCTTGATTTAATTAAGACTGAAATAATATTTTTAAATAATAAATTTAGAAAAGACGAAAATTAGTTACATAAAAAGTCAAAAAAGGTAGTTATTATATACCATTAAAAAAAGCAAATTTAAATTCAAATTCGTGACAGTTGGGCTGAATAATAAGGAGAAGATAGATATTGTAGATATTGGATTTATTTAAGTAATAATAATATAATAAAATAAAAAATAGTTACAGTAAATTATAATGTTTAATAAGGTTATTTGTAATAATTTTAAATTTAAAAATATAGTAAAATTTAGATTGATAATAAAAAATTAATAAAGAAATAATATAAGAGATTGATTATACTTTGCAGATTTTATATGCTTGATAATTATAATTGATATAAAATAATTAATGATGTAGAGTAGTATAAGTTAAGAGTAGTTTAGCATATGTATTTACATATAAGATGTATATGTGTATATATTTGGTATAGATATATTGAAGATAATATTTATTTATGTATTAATTTATAAATCGGGATAATATATGCAAATGTTGCATAAATGAGATATATATTTGATATGTATGCATACATATAATATTACAAATTGATGTCTGCATTTCTTCAAAATAATATATGTAAACTTATAATAAATACAATAATTAAAATTTTTTAAAAAGAGTAAAAAAATATAAAAGTCACTTAGGAGCACTTTCGACTATCCTCATAGTCTTTGTTAATTAATAGTTGACAAAGACTACGAGAATAGTCAAAAGAGCTCCTAAGTGACATTTATATTTTTTTACTCTTTTTAAAAAATTTTAATTATTGTATTTTCTAACATTTATTTATAAGTTTATGCATACATATGCATAGAGATTAGGTAATATGATATATGTAAAAAAATGAGTCATTTACAAGTAGATATAATATTGTATGTTAATATGATTAAGTATTTGTATATTTATGTACTTATATATGTTTTGCATCTCTGAAGAAGATTGCTGCACAACCAAAACTGTCAGATGGATTAATTTTACATTAATAAAATAAGCATTGAAAAAATAAAAAAGATGTTTTGTTTAATTTTTTTCTTAATACAATAACAATTATTAAGTTTTTTTATATGTGAACTCATTTTACTTTATACCGATTTGGGAAAACTCAATGGGAAATGCAATTACAAAAAAAAAATTAAATGTTTATAATTCCAGTGGACTAGTTTATTAACTCTACCTTGAAAAAATAATTAAGAATTTACTTAATATAATCTCACTTTGATTTATGTTTAACTAATTGCATGTGTTAATGCCAATAAAGTTTTCCACAATAATCAATTCAACATAAAATCATTGCAAAATTTCTCAACAAGATCTGATATTGGAAACATCATTTGTTTGAAATGTTTCAAAGGAATTCAAAATCTACTAGTCTAATCTCAATTAATAGTATTCTCATTCATGTTTTAAAAACAAACACTTTTAATAATATAAAATGATCACTAAAACATTACATGATCACCATTTCTTATGCTTACACAATCTGTTACAGCAGCAAACTCTCCATACAGTACTGCCAGCCAGTGCTAGCTATAGCAATTAATGGATACTAAAAAGTGTATGCATAAAATCCTTATGAGAATATTGGATGAGTAGGCACTAAATAAAGATTTTATGTACAAATATTTTAGCATCCATTGATTACTATGGCTTGCACTAGGGGCACTACTAAATGGAGAGTTTGCTTATTTTAATATAGAATAATATTGCTCCAAATTAGTAAAATCTATAAACTTATCAATGTTTACTCATCAAACTATTAAATAATACATAATACAAATGAGGTATATTATCTTTTGCATTCTACCAAAATTATAATTTTTAAGTGTAATAGTTCCAAAAGAGTTGATTAATCACATTAACAGATAAATATTTTATACAATTTTGACTCATTAATTCATTTACAGCATCTACCACATTATTGTTAGCCCATGGTTGTAAATTTCTTAATCATTTGCTCAACTATGTATTTTATTTTTCAAACCTAGATATAACCATTTAGAACCTGAGATAAAATTATTTAAAATTGTAAGAAGAACCTAAATTTTTAATTTTTAAATAAAATAAAAAAACCTAAGATAAGATTTAAGTTGATATAAGAACCTGATATTTAAGTAATCATAATGAGATATTGTATATACAAGAACTCATACTCTGTGGAAAATCCATAGATATTGTGGTGCCTACCTGAGTGACCTTTGGTCCATGTCCCTTGATAGTTTGCAGGTTACACATTAGTTTTTGGTGACTAATATGAAAGCCTTGATTGTAGTTTCCTTTAGTTCCAGAAACTCTTGTCAGGTCACATTTGGGGTATATTTTTGGTGACCAATGTGGGGCTTTGATTGTGATGTTTCTTTTGGTTCCAGCACCTCTTGACAAGTCACATTTGAAATGTTATTGGTGTGCCAATGTGAGTGCCAAGTATATTAGATAGATGTATGGCTGATGTGGCTGCCTGAATATATTAAATACTTATATGTTTTTGAAGCCACAACTATTGGGGTTTCAGTTATAGTTTACCTGTAGTTATTAATTGTCACTTTTAGTTAAAATATTATAACCAGTTAATAATAGAAATTTTAATTTCAAAGTGTCAAGTTTTAAGCAAATTTATTTTCATATTTGTGAATGATATCACAGCAGGAGTGTTAATCTTTTAATTATTTTAATTAAACATTGCATTATATTTATGGGACTTGTGCTCTATAATGATAAATATTATTAATAAATCATTAAACATAATGGCAACATATTATTTAATAGTGTGATAATATTAATATTAATTTTAGTATTATATTGATAATTACTTATAAAGTTATAAGTATGAAGGTATAAAGATATATTGGTGCTGATATAGTACATGCTCAGTGCCACTTTGAATTTTAAAACACTTCCAAAAACACTGCTGACACATAAAGCAATAAATAACATCGACTAGAAGCATGTAGTTTAAAAAAAATTGTGGGAAAAGAAATTCACATAAAAAATTAAAACACCTAAGGCACTACATTAAAAAAAAAAATCCTGACTTTCAACACTAAAAAAAAAAACAATTTTCAGTGATAATTAGAAAAATCAAAAACACTATTTACTGCTATTTTCAAAAGCATATGAAATAATTCAAAAATGCTAATTTATACAGCGATAATTAGAAAAATCGCAAATGCTACTTATTCAACAATAATTAGAAAAATCATAAATGCTATTTTCAAAAGCCTATGAAATAAATTAAAAGGCTATTTAACATTACCTAGTTTTAACAAATGAAACTCCTGACTTTCAACACTATTTTGTGGAGTATAAAAAATTAAAAAACTAATACTTAAAAACTATAATACTAAATCTCAAAAAATTAACCTATGTTAAGGCAAAGTATTCACATGAATTGCACTAATTTATTTTTAAAAAAAGTTAATGGATTTTTATGCTGCAAACCTAGTTTATAAACAAATGCAATAGATATGTAAAATTTAATATAGAAATCCCATATTTTGTCACTAATGGGGAGAGCTAAGAAGGCACAAATTTGGTTTTGCCAGGATGGAAAACTTCAACCACCACATGCCCATTGCAGATGAGCAACCTATTCAGTGCCTACTATCGGTGCCAGACAACTCAGCCTGAAAGAAAATTGGTAATATTTCTTCACCACAGAGCTGTATAAATCTATTTTAAAAACTTATAATATTTAAATGAATCTAGCTATAATGAACATTCATTAAATTATAAATTCTCAATTACTTAAAATTCTTGTTAAAATAAAATCTCTACATGGTAACTGTAATAGTTTTTCCTATAAATTTAACTTTTTAATAATTTTTCCTACAACTGTTATCAGTTATTATTTTAACTTTTCTATAATCTGTGGCCATACCTATTTTCTATTCTAATTATTTTATTTCATTTCTAAAAATCATATGTTATGATATGTCATAATTTCAAAGCTGAGAATAATTAACTTAATAAATTTTTGGGAGAGACAATTAGAAGCTCTCTGAAGTAATGTTCTCATTGCTTTTTAGCTGATACAAATCACTGCTTTGAAATCTATTCTAAGAGATAACAACAGATCGCTATGAGCTTATTATCTATATTTAATTACTTGATATGTATTTGTCTGTTATTAATGTTTGCCAATTATTATTATATCTCTTAGTTAGATAACAGTGAGGGATGATCCCACAGACATATTTGTAAATGTATAATGCCCGAAATATGCTTTCTTCTCCCTAGTTTCATCATAAAACCTACCCAAAACTACTGATGAAAATCTTTAATTTTTTAATAATGGTGAAATTTAGTATTATATATTTTTTAAAAGTAGGTTAATTAGTTTTTTTATTTGTTGATACTCCATGAAATAATGTTGAAAGTCAGAGGAGTTTTTTTTTTTTAATGTAGTGCAATTCATTTTTCCTGCTATTTATGTGAATACTTTGCCTTAACATACATTTTTTTTTTTTTGAGATTTAGTATTATAGTTTTTAAATATTAGTTTTTTAATTTTTTATACTCCACGAAATACTGTTAAAAGACAGGAGTTTCATTTGTTAAAACTAGGTAATGTTAAATAGCCTTTTGATTTATTTCATAGGTTTTTGAAAATAGCATTTATGATTTTTCTAATTATCGCTGAATAAATAGCATTTCTGATTTGTGATTTTTCTAATGATTGTTGTACAAATTAGCATTTTTGATTTATTGCATAGGCTTTTGGAAATAGTATTTATGCTTTTTTTAAATGTAGTGCAATTCATGTGAATACTTTGCTTTAACATATGTTAATTTTTGAAGATTTAGTATTATAGCTTTAAGTATTAGTTTTTTAATTTTTTATACTCCATGAAATACTGTTGAGAGGCAGGAGTTTCATTTGTTAAAACTAGGTAACATTAAATAGTCTTTTGATTTATTTCATAGGCTTTTAAAAATAGCATTTATGATTTTTCTAATTATCGCTGAATAAATAGTGTTTATGATTTGTGATTTTTCTAATTATCCCTGTATAAATTAGCATTTTTCATTTATTTCATAAGCTTTTGAAAATAGCATTAAATAGCTTTTTTGATTTTTCTAATTATCGCTGAAAATGTTTTTTTTTTTTAGAGTTGAAAGTCAGACATTTTTTTAAAATGTAGTGCCTTAAGCATTTTGATTTTTTTATGTTAATTTCTTTTCCTGCCATTTTTTTGAAACTATGTGCTTCTAGTCGATGTTATTTATCACTTGTATATGTCAGCAGTGTTTTTGGAGGTGTTTTAAAATTCAAAATGCCGCCGAGCACATACTATATCAGCACTGATATATTGCTACTATTGTTTACCTAGGAGGAGGGTGTCTAAAAGATCAATACTGCTACATAGAATAACTATATAAATTGCTTAAAATTTAAACAATAATTAATTATAGCATTACCAAGATGAGATATTGTGTAATTATTGAATCATAATCTAGTAACCATAGTATCGCTTGTATAACTTATGAATATTGTATAACTTATAAATGTTGGGTAACTTATTAATGTGATAATTATTAGAAACTATTTTAAAGAAGCTTTTATGTTAAAATTTAATATTATCTTATTTAATATTAAAAATGGAGGAAGTGGAAAAAATTAGAGAATCAGCTGAGATTCAAAGTTTGACTTCTTCTATTATTCAATATCTTTTTTCATTAGTGTTAAAACAATCAGCAAAAATGAAAGAAATGAGTGAAAAATTAAAAAATAAAGTTAATAATTAATCAGTAAAATTAGAATATAAAATTGATAATCAAACTATAGAGATAAAAAAAAATGATAGTAGAACTAAGAGCAGAACATAAGAGCCGGTTCCAAGAAATTAGATGAGATAAAAGAATATCAAAACAATCACTTAAAAGAATTGAAAGTAGTTCATGACAATAAGGTACTGGAATTAATAGACTGTCAGACAAAATCTAAACATTTTCTAAAAAACATGATATTATATGTAGAAAAGCCACAAATAATTCAGTTAATGCTAACCAAGGTGTCGTGATAATAGTTTATTCCATTTAAATGAAGTACAAAATAATGTTATCAATCTCAAAAATAATTCTAATAGATTAATAAAGACTAAAAATCATATACTATATCAATATATGTTAAATATAAATAATATAAGTAAGAATTGAATGACAAGTTCACTTATCTGAAAGCTAAAATTAAAAATCCTAATATGCAAATGATTAAGTATAAAGATACTATTTGTTTTGAAACTTTCTATAGAAAGAGACGAGCTTATTCATTTATGAGTAATCTAATTACAATATAGAGTCTAAATTCAAAAAAGCTTACCAATAGTCATAATGAGTTGGTTGAAAGAATAGTTTCACATCAGATAAATACTCAGAGTAGTTTTCCCCAGTTTTATCAGATTTGTGTATTTAAAATATACACAAATGCTAAGATAAAATGCAAAATGAAAACTATATCTCAAAAGCATATCCCATTTAATTTATTTAATGTTGATCAGAAATTGTTGGTGAATGTTAAGATACAATGCAAAATAAAAACTATATCACAAAAGCATATTTGATTTGTTTAATGTTGATCAGAGGTTATTAGCAAATACCAAACTAACTATGTCTATAAAACATAGTATATTTGATCTGTTTAATGTTGAAAATAAATTATTAGTGAATGCAAAGATAAAATGCAAAATGAAACTAGATTTTGTAAAACATTTCCTATCAGTTCAATCTATTTGTAGTAAAACATTGTCTTTAAGTACAAAGAACAAATGTAAAATGAAATTAGCATTTGTTAAGCATCCCCTGGTAATCAGTAAGTTATATCAGCAAGGAATGACAAAATAAAGCATCAAACTAAAGAAAGGAATTAAGTTTGAGCTACATATTGTATGCAGCCTAAAGGCCATCCCATTAGTGGATCTGGTATAAAAAATTTGTTGTTTAGAGTGTTAATAATGTTATTCTGTAAAAAAATATATTGAAATGATTATAGTAATGAAATGATAAAATAATTAGTAATAATAGTGGAATTGTTTGTTGAAAGGTTAATGATTTAATAAGTGTAAAAAAAAAAAAATGCTGGAAAGGAGGGGTAAATATATATATATATATTAAATAATATTTACTCACCTTCAATTTTTTTTTTTTTTTTACAAATCAATATAACTGATATTATGATATCAAAATCTTAATTCAGATCACAGATTTTTACATGGATTTAAATGAGTATATGAATAAACCCAATTAGATTGAGTTAATAAAAATGTCGGTTAGTTTTATACTATATGAGGCAACCTGCCTTGAAAGCGCCAAGTGTTTAATATTTTTGCACTCTTTATAGCTTCTATTTCAAGCTCTTCACACGCTTTTAATTTTATTTATTATAACATTATTTCAATAAGTGTATATTTTATGAATCCATATTATTAATTATAAGTTTTTTTATGCATAACTTTGAGTGTCTGTGGAAATAATATTAATTTGATTAAGATAATTGAAATACAATTAGATTTTATTATTGGTCTAATTTATACAGATAGTAAATTACATTTTGTAATAGAAAAACACTGACACAATAAATAAAATTAATTTATAGTCACACTGGAATGGACGCAGCACATAGTTATGATATTTGTTAAATACATGCTTATATATAATATCACCCTTGCATAATATTTCCATAATAACAATATGTAAGCTTTCATTCAATTTTTAAATGATAAAAGATATACCATTTTTCCTGTAGTATTTATTAAATGAGATAGCATCTTATTTTCATAAATAAGTGGCAAGTTTATTTTAAATCTATATACTTGTCAAGCGTTGTTAGCCGAGAGGTCATCGCAGCCGCCTTGCAAGCAAGTAGTTGATTGCAGATGGTTGTGGGTTCGCGTCCCAACCAATGCTATGACATATGGAAAAAAAAAAGATCTATATACTTATTTATATAAAACTGAAATAGTGAAGAAAAAAAATGAGCAAAGCTGATAGAACTACTCATCCTACTTCTATTTTTAAGTCAATATAATGTAGATAGAATATTAATGCCATTTAAAAAAGCAAGGTTCAGAATAAATTGAATAAAATAAAATGGATGAACTTTTTAAAATTATACTAATACATCATCATATACTTTTTGCCTAGATGCATGTAATTATTTTATTGCTTAATGTTTTATTACAATATATGCATTAGATATGTAAAAGTTAATAAAATGTAATTATTTTTAAGCAAAATGTTAAATTAATATTGATTGCAGTTAATTAGACTAATAACTGGGAGTTATAATTATTAAAAAATGAAACAGCATAACAGATTATCTTATATGCTACTTCATTAAAAATTGTACTTTACACTTTACATGTATAGACATATGCAATGCTTTATATTGTTCTTATTCAAAATAGCCATCTTTATTCTTAATAATCAAGTTAATAAATGGAAATATTAAAAATAACCAAGGCTTCAAATGTAACACAGATATAAAGATTATTATTATCAGATTATTGATACTTATTTGGTCAATTCAGAATAACTTGGAAGATATCCACTTATGCAGAATAATTACATATTAGCTGAATTGTGTAGGTTATTAAGAATTTTTAAGTCTACCTGAAGATATAGATTCAAACCCCAGATAAAAAAAACAAAAACAATACTCTTCAACTTATGAATAAATTTTATAAAATATTTATTTTCTGGCACTAAAAATAGGCTATTGGAAGAGGCATTTTATTACATTATCATCATTATCCATTTTTTGTAACATTACATTGATTTATTCACAAGCATTAACATGGCTCTTTAAAATTATATTTACGTAATCGCAAAAAGAGTAAACATTTCTTTTATTTGTAATATGTTAAAAAGTTGTAACCTAATTATAATGCAAAAAATAGATTTTAATTTAAATAAATTACATTATTATGCAGATGTTTATGCTTGTCTAAGTGTAAAAGATTTCCAAATGTTGCTCTTATTATTATCATTATTATCCCTTAATACTCTGCTTATTAATCAGAGCATGTTCATTCTTATAATTTAAACTAAAGTTTGCTTAAGCAAATTATTCTTATTCTTCACTGGTTATTTATTTTATTTTTAAAACCTAAATTCTTTTTTTTACCTCAGAGCAGAGCTGATTTTTATTTTTCTACTCATGTTGTGGAAACATCAACTAATGTGTTCTTTTAATGAATTCCCAATAGGATTTATTTTACAAGTTTGAAAACATATTGCTAGCAAAGGTAGATTTTCTTTTATTTTGAGGATGTGATTCAAAATTAGTTGTTTCTTGCCAAAATCAGATTTTTCAAAGTGTTAACATTTCTTATTGGGCTGTAAATAACAATAAATCAATTATTTTAATGAGTTCATCAGCTGGCAAAACCTAATTAGAAATCAAGAAAGTAGAACCATTTTTTTTATTATCCACAAACTAGTCAATAATTTCTTTTCTCTTCATAAAATAAAAGTAAAAATATAAAATAAATAAAGCTGCATTTATTGATTTGATATACAAAAATCCATTAGCTGGGGAAATAGTGAGAAATCTTAAATGATCCAGAAAGTTGTTTGAAACACCTCAACAGATATAATCAGGAGAATGTCTCCGAAAAAAAAAAGTCTATCAAATAATAATGATATAAAAAAATATATCAAAATGTTTGTTAAAAAAAGTTAAAACTGTAGTTTTTATAATAATGCTTTATATATGTGTATGAATATAAATTATTGTCACCATTAAAAATATGAATATGAATCAAACAATGCAAATATAAATGAATCAAAGACAGGATTTTTCAATATTTTATTAACTTTGTAATATCATTAACCATGTCTCTTCACAAACTATGTAAAATATAAACCTGTAACCAAATTATTGTAAAGCTACACATCGACATTCCCTGCATTTATATGGTTTTCACAAAATTTCAAGTAAATTTCTAAGTGAACTAATACGATATAGATTCATTAAATATTTCAGTATTATCCCCATCCCCCTAATACTTTTAATTTTTTTGAAGTTATTATTGCAATAATCACATTTATAAATTTTTCCAAGCACAGAATTATCTAAAAATATATGTTTTTAATCATAGAATGCCTATTTTTAAAATGTATTGGTATTTGTAAAGTTTATTTTTATATTTTAAATACTAACAACAAAATGATACTAAAAACTGAAATGTATATTTATTATTATTTTAAAAAAAGAAGATACATCTATTTAAATGCACTCAAAATCTTAAAATAATATTCTTATTATTCTTATGAAGACTTTGAACCCCATTTTAATCTTCAATCTTTATCTGGTTTCTATTAAATATTTCGTATTTTTATTAAATGATAGAGCATATGTTGAAAATTTGCTTAATAAAATAAGTCATTTTTCTTAAACATTCTATGTTTGTTTGTTTTGTGCTTCTAATAATTGTAATTACCTACATGGATCACTGAAAATATATCTTACATTAGTGAAATATGTGTAAGTGTAAATGGTTCATTTTTTATAGGAGGCAAACAAAAAGCAATGTCATTTGTTCTATTACTTATTATAAAAAGAAGTCTAGGTAAACTTTATGATTAATTGATTTATCCTTTAATTTCTGTAAAAAAATTAACTTTATAAATATGTGGTTGTTAAGTAAGATATCTTAATCAGCTTTACATTATTATAAATTCTATTTTAAATGGCAAAAAAAGATAACAATTTAAGTGAAAATGTGTATAATTATAGTAAAATAATTTTGGTAAAGAACTGCAAAATGCCAAGTTAGTGATCAAATAATATTTTAATAGTTATTCTGCTTATCAATAAATCAAACACACATAATATAAATTAAAATATCATAAAAATAACTGGTAATATGTTGCCATAAGATAATACTGTTTAGAACATAATAAATACAAAAATAATATGACATGATTTAGAATATTTTATATTGTTTATTATTTCATAAAGCATAAGGTTTTTTTTGCAGTAATAGTGATTAAAAAAATATGACATTTCAATCTCTAAAACTAAAAATAATCATAGAAAGCAAAAAATTGTCATTTTCTTTCTCCACAATGAAATTAATACTTATAAAAAAGATCATTTGAAAAAATTTGTCTTCTCATATGTCAATGAATCAATCAATGGAATAACAATGTTCTGTATCCAACACATTATGCAATCAGTACTCAATTTATATTAAGATAGCAAATCTTCACACTTTAACGAACAAACTTCAATCTTCACCCATCCATATCATTGAAACTTTGAGGATAAAATGCTCAAAGCCCTTGATGATGCCAATATTATTGCCATACTCCTCATACATAAAACTTTAATATGTAATATTTGAATATATGTATATTGTTTATACTAAACAATGTAATTATAATAGATTTGAACTCAGACTGTCAAACTCCCACAACTATCCAGCACAGCTTATACAATTGATACACCTGACAACATACATGTGGCAAAGGTAAATGATCTCATATATATATATATATATATATATTGTGCTGAACTAGCACTCAACAGTTGATCCAGATCACCATCTCCAATACATATATACAATCACTGCTCAGTTTATATTAAGATAGCAAATCTTCAAACTTTAATGGACAAGCTTCAATTTTCTCTGCACTCCAACTCTTCAATCGTCCATACCATAGAAAATCTGAAGATGAAATGCTCAATGCCTTAATGATGCCAATATTATTGTCATACCCATGTTGACCTTAAATTAATCTAACCTTCTCCACATAGGATGTTAAATATCAAAAATAGATGGCTAACTCTAAATACATATTTATATTGATAAGATCTAATTTAAATTTTAATTATACTTTTGGTTTGTTAATGATAGTGATGGAGAGGGGAGGGATAAGATATGCTTCACTGTAAAAAATAAGTTAAGTAAAGAATGTACGAAATTTTATGAAATGGAACGAGTTAAACTGCACATAAAAAAAAAGATCAATAATTTGATAAAACCCAGACAAGAAAATTAGAGCTGCAGCTAAAATAACTAAAGAAAATATTTTATTGCTACATGGCTATAACTAAAATGTAAAAGTTTTAATATAAAAATGTCAAGTGAAAGAAGGTGTGGAGGGCAGGGGATAATTGGAATGAGATAAAAAAACAACAGTGTTTTCAAAAGACTTCTATTTCCTTTTTACCTTGCTTGAAGAAGTTTAACAATGTTTTCTGGCATGATTCCTCCCAGGGAATTCCTTTCCCATGGCCATCTCTACATCTACAGGAACATAACACTGCATCCAGTGCCCAAAGAACAAAGAATCATCAGTGAGACAGTTGAAGAATTGTGTCAATGTTCTGTGCAGACTTTTGAAAAGAATAAATCACACATAATATCAGCTTATCATTAAGAACAAAGCTCCATTCCAGTGGAATGAAAGTCAATCAAAGAATGCATGAGCTCATGATATACAATTCTCTTGTCTGTGTTGGACTTCATCAAATGAACAAGAATTCAATTTTAGGACTGGGTAAATATGAACTATCTTATAATGTGCAAAATCTCATTATTTCCTTAAAATAAGACTCTCAATACAATAGTTTAGAAGCAGTGAAGAGTATCACATAAATAAGTTTTAACTTTATGTATTATGTAATTTTTCTCTTGTATATACATATAATTTGTTTATTTTTTTTATATTTATCATGTAGTTGTTTTTATTATTATTTAATCATTATATAGTTTAGTAAGGCAATATTTGATCTATCCCTTAAGGTAGATTAAAAGATAATTATTTTATAGTATTGTGAGTAGTAAAGATCTCTTATAGATTCATTAGTTTTCTAAATAAGCTTTATTGGAGGGAGATTTATTATTAGTTAACACCATTTTGATATGTGCACTCAGGCCATCATCTTTTGAAATAGAGTTGGATCTTGTTAGCATGATTAAGTCATTTAATCTCTAGATCTATATTATTTAATTTTGCTAACTCATATCCTGGTATTGTCTTACATTATCGGTATCTGATATTTTCCCTTTTTATATTGCCGATTCAATATCACTTGGGCAGTTTTCATATACCTCTCGGGAATGTTATGTCATGCTACTTATAATCTGTATTTAGAATTGGATTTAGATTTTGTAATATTTGATCATAAAAGGTTTTAAGCTGAGAAAGGACTAATTTGTGTAGTGAGACAAAATAATGATCGAATCACTCCATTGGATAGTATTGACCTAGAATAAATAAAAGTTTTTTACACTAATACTTAAGTTACTATTTAAAGATAATTTTTATTTCCAATTATTAATGTTCATCAACATTAATACAGGCAGTGAATTTACATAAATTGTTGTATGACAGAACTTCAGACAATTTGGGCAATTAGGAGAAATTTACCTAAGACAATATAAAATAATCTAGTAGGATGCATAAATAAACAAATAGAGGAGATAGTGGAAATACTTAGTGATATAGAATCAATAGAATAGAAAGAAGTAAAAAGGCAGGATAAAGCTCAACATGGTGAAGTAAATAATATAGTTATAGAAGAGATTAATACACTGATGCTTGTATGACAAGAATGTCAAATGGTACCCAAAATAGTTCATGATATAGAATTGCACGCTTTGCTGAATTCAAGAAGCCATATTTCCATAATATTGAACATGATGTTTAATAATATAAAACAGAACGAGAATAAAGATATACAACTGGTCCTGATAAAAAAAATCTGAAGTTTACAATTGATGAATGGTAAAAAAGCAATGCTTGACACTATGCAAGTATATGTAAAGGTGCAGGTGGGATTGCAAATGTTGCATCTCCCTTTGCTGCCAATATCAGGACTAACAAAAGATGCAATATTAGGATCTGACATCATGCACCAACCCAGGGTAAAATAAATTATAAAGATAAGTCAATTCAAATCAAAGATGAAATAATACCATTTTATATCCAAAAAAGTCCTTCAAAAAAAAAATTAGAAACATAAAGACTAATGTGATTGTAGACCAGCAAATAGGAGATACTTAAATCCTATAAAGAAGTATTTTCAGTCAAACCAGGTGTTATATGAAGGAGGTGGTATATTAACTGCATTTGGCTTAAAACAGATGTACAGTGTAGAGAAAAAATTAGTCAACAAATTAAATGAATGGAGGAATAGGGTATCAATAGAAAACAACCTTTACCATAACTTGATCTATTAGTTGTAGTAAAAAAAGGATGGATTAATGATATATGTTTAGACGTGTGACAGTTAAATACCATTACTATACCTGATTGCAACATACCTCCCAGAATTCCAGATTTACTGATGAAATTTTAAGGAAAGAAAATCTCATTTTTTAACTTAATTTCACAAGTTACTGGCAGATGCTTTCACGTGTTGAAAATAGGAGGTATATAGCCTTGCAGTACAAAGGATATACTTATAAATTTCAAAGGATTCCCTTTGGTCTGTTAAATAGTGGCTCAGTGCTGCTATGTTGCCTAGATCAGGTTCTATCCCCAAAGCTAAAATAATTTATTATCTATTATATGGATGACATTGTCATAGCCTTGAATGATCAGCAAGAACATCTGGAAAATATAGTAATCTTCTTGCAAGAATGTAAACAAAAATAATTAATATTAAAAAAAGTTGGTTGGTGCAAGAGTAAATAGCTTTTCTGGGCCATGTAGTAAAAAAGGACAGTGTGAAGTTTCATCCAGAGAAACATTGAAGCAATTGCTCAGTTTCCTGAACATCATAATAAGAAACAATTGAGATTGTTTTTAGGAATTTGTAATTTTTATCAGAGGCTCTGCAAAAATATTTCTACTGATGTGGAAACATTATTACATTTACTCAAAAAAAATAGCAAATTGGAGTGGCAAGATCCATAAAAGAGAACAGTTAAATGGATTAACAAAAATTTTTGAGAAATGTAACTTTAGCTTATCCAGATTTTAACAAATCATTCTTATTATAGACTAACTGCAGCAATGTGGGGTTGAAAGCTGTTTGGTTTCAAGAAGATCTTGGCAATGTCCCTAAAGTATTATACTTTGATCTTGCCTGACAAAAATTGTACTGTGACTGATAGAAAGACTCCAGCTATTGTATAAATTTTAGTAAATCAAAACACTTATTTGGGTATTATATTATTGTCATTACTGATCATAAGTGTTTGGAGCCTAATGAACAATCGTTTGATTAGATGGAGTTTTTGCTTTTACAAAAATTGAATTATAAAGTAGTATGTTGGCCAGGGTAGGATAATATTGTTCCTGACATTTTTCAAAATCCAGTGAGTAGCAGTTCATATTTATCACTGCAGAAAGTCCAGTTCACCATTTTGATATTGAATGTTTATGAATTTATAGAGAATGATATGCAAAGGTTATCTTATTTTCAAGTCACTGATCCTCCTTATGGAGATGTAAAGTGTGATTTTGTCACACCATTTTGCTTGTTTATCTTGTTAACTATATAAGATTGTCAAAAAAAGAATAGTCACCAACTGATTAATGGATTTTTGGCTTACCAACTTAGAGAGTATAGCAACATCCAGAGATTTATTATTCTCCATGCTTTGCAAGCTTATTTAATTCAGCATGCTCATCAAACATATGGTCATTACACTCATAAAGTAGAAAATCTGTTGCACAGATGGTATTATTGGTTGGATATATACTAATCCATTATACCTACCCTGCAATCTTTGCCAGATGTATCACAAAACAAACCATCTAATCAAAATTATACTGGTATCCTAAGCCAATATTGCCTGCTAACTCTAATGAATTACTACTGGTCATTGACTTTTATAGGCCACTTCCCTCTTTCAAATGATATAAATTCTGTTAGTTAATTATGATGTATTTCCCAAGTTTTTCCAGGTTTATCCATTGTAAAAGAACAATTCATGTCTTAAAAAATAAAGTTTTCCCAAGACAGGTAAACCATTGTCCATTCTCAGTGACCATGGAATTCCATGCATATTAAAAGAATGGGATAACTGGGTGGAGAATGGTCAAATTAAACAAGTATAGATGTCTATTAGAAACATGCAGTCTAACTTCTGCAAGAGGGTAATGAAGGGATTAGGCTCATTCTTTCAAAGTCAGCTGTATAGAAAATATAAGCAATGGTTTAATGCATTACTCAGGAATAATTGCATTATGAAAGATTAGCACCATTGCTACTTAAATGTAAAGGACACCTCAATTCAGAGACTGTAAATATGCATTCAGATAGGGAAGTTGCTAAAAGAAGATTGAAAAAAATAGCAGAATTTGCAAGAGAGGTCGGAAAGTAAGTATGCCTTTCCAAATAGGTGATTGGGTGTTCATTAAAATTCAACCTGTGAGTAAAACTCTAGTCTATATCAATATAAAAAATTAATCATCTTGTATGAAGGACCCTATCAAATTATTTGCCAATGTGGGATGTTTTTATAATACAGGAGATGAAGAATAAAAGGTTCATATAATGCCCAAAGTTTAAAATACAGGAGAAGAATAAAAGGTTCATATAATGCCCAAGGTTTAAACCCTTTCAAAAGAAAAGAATAGAGAAAGGGGGGAAATGAGTTGAGTCCCCCCCTCATGAGTAGTGATGAGGTGGTATTATTTCACCTCATAATAGAATAATAGATATTTTTATTTATATCTATTTTCATTATGATTGTATGCAAAATTTATTTAATTAATAAATAAAATATCGGGAAAAAGATGGCTAACACTAAATACATATATATATAGTTATCAAGATTATTTAAAATTATAATTTACTTTTGGTATGTTAATAATAGTGAGGGAGGGGGGAATAAGATATGCTTCATTGTAAAAAAAATAAGTTAAGTAAAAAATATAATATTGAATTTCAAAAGTCTTCCACATTTCACTTTTCAGCAAAAAAACTTTTAATATTGATTACAGTTTCGACTGTACCATGCAGTCATCATCAGATCTGAATTCTGAATTTACAATGCTCTTACAGAGAAGAGAAAGTAAGAAAGTTTATAAAACTGACTGAGTTAATTGCACATAAAAAAAATTATCAATAATTTGATAAAATCCAGACAAGAAAATTAAAACTGGAGCCAAAATAACAAAAGAAAATATTTCTTTGCTGCATGGCTATTATAAATGTTCCTAAAATTAGAACTAAAGTGTAAAACGTTTTAATAAGAAAAAGTCAAATGAAAGAGGGTGGGAGGAAGTATTTAGAATAAAAAGGAATGGTATTTTCAAAAAAGACTTTTTTTTACTTTATTTAAAAAAGCTTAACCATGTTTTCTGGCTAGATCAACAATGATTCCTCATAAGGAATTATTTTCCATAACCATCTTTACATCTGCAAGAGCATAATGCTATATCCAGTGTCCAAAGGATGAAGAACCACTAGTTAACTAGTCAGAGAATTATGTCACTACAGTCAGGACTTTTGAAAATAATAAATTGCACATAATATCAGATTACCATTAAGAGCATAACCTTGTTTCAGAAGAATGATTTGAAAGTTGTCCAAAGAATGCATGAATTCATGAAATACAATGCTTATCATGTGCATTGGATTTCGCCAAAGAAACAAGAATTCAATTTTAGGATTAGATAAATATGAACTATCTTATAATGTGCAATTAAATTCATTATTTCCTTAAAATAAGACTGGCAGTGCAATAGTTTAGAAGCAATTAAGTGTATAATTTTTAACTTATATGTATTATGTAATTCATTCTCATGTATATATATATAATTTGTTTATTTTTTTTATATTTATCTTTTTTATTTTATTTAATCATTATGTTGTTCAATGGAGTAAAATTCAATCTATTCCTTAAAACAGATTAAAGAATAGTTATTTTCAAGTATTGTAAGTAGTAAATATCTCTTGTAGATTCATTAGTTTTCTAAATCAGGTTTTGTTAAAGAGAGATTTGTTATTTTGATTTAATACCATTTTGATATGTGCACTAGGCCATCTTCTTTTGAAATAAGGATGGATCTTGTTAGCTAGATTAAGTCATTTAATCTCTACATCTAGATTAATTTTGCTAGCTCTTATCCTGATGTTGTCTTACATTGATTGATATCTGACATTTTCCCTTTTTATATTGCCGACTGGGCATGTTATAATATGTCATCTATATATAATGTTTATTTAGAGTTGGGTTTAGATTTTGTAATATTTGATCATAAGAGGCTTTAAGTTGAGAAAGTAGTAATTTGTGTAGTGAGTCAAAATAATGATTAAATCATTCCATTGTATTGTATTAAAGGTTAGAATGAATAAAAGTTTTTTAAACTAATATTTACATTATTATTTAAAGTTGATTTTTCCTACTATTCAAAGTTTATTAACATAGCATTATTCTTCTATGATTACTAGTTCATTCTGTTAAAAGGGTTAATAAGAAACTTTTACCTGTGATGGGTATTAGTGCAAATAAACAATTAGTTTATTGTGATGTATATGATTGTTAATAAAAATAAATTAAGACCAGCTCTTACAAAATGATTCATGAGACTATTCTTTGAGTTTGATTCCAGGCTTTAGTCTTGTGGCGCCCACTGGTCATCATATATGTTGCACCCATGTCAACTTGTTTCACCACAATATATATACATATAGAAATCAATGTAATAATGATATGAAAAACATAAAATTAATATGTCATATAGTATCATCATCAACAACAACCATTACTATTCCACTGCAGAATGAAAGTGTCTCCAAGTTCAATACATTTTCTTCTATCTTTACCTTCTCTTCTCCACACCACCCCTGCATACTTTCTTATTTCACCCATCCATCTCACATGTGGTCTCTTTCTGGCTCTTTTACAATCTCTTGGAATCCAGTTTAAGATATGACCAGCCCAATTCCACTTCAGCCTTTTAATTTTTTTGTATCTTATAGTATAGATTTCATTATGCTTAGAAATTTAGCTTTATCTATAGATAAAATTTCTAATTTATTATTAATGTCAATAGAATTGTATAACTTTCTTATTCTTTGCCACATATATTTTAAATATAAAGTTTTACTAGTTGTTATTTCTCTTTTTTTATCATAATACTTTGTGATTCTTATTAATTCTTTAAATTTGATTTTACTTATACAATGTGGTAGATATAATTTCTCATGTAAAATATTATATAATAATATTAGATTTTTTAAATTGTCTTTGTATTATAATTGAATTGTAATACTTCTTCTGATTCATATTATTATATTTAATAAAATTATTATATATTTTCTGCAGCATGATCATCATTGTTATATCATTTCTATTTCATATTTCTTATCCAAAGTGCATCACAGGCACTATTAGAATTTGAAATAATATAATTTTCATTTCTATGAAGAAATTGTTACCAATTTTTAATATTCTTCCTATAGTTTTATATCTCTTTTATTATATTTTTTGTAATGTGTTGTAGAAATTATTATTATCAAAATTTATGCAAAATCCTTGTGAGATTCTTTTTTTATAATTTATTTTGTTATCTCATAGTAATTTGTATTAAAAATTATAGTGTTTCTGGCATATGATACAACACAAAATTTCTCAACATTTATTTTCATGCTACTAATAATATACTAGTTTTCAAACTATTTAAATCATCTTGTAATTTAAACATATCACATGAATCACTTATTATCTTAAATATTTTGCTATCATCACATACGATTAAAATTCTGAATCTATTATATCTTGGTCCACATCTGCTATAAAAATATTAATAACAATGGTGTCAAAACCCCACCTTAAAGTATACTTTGATTGATAGTTATTAATTCACTAGAATCACTATTGTGACAGATGTAAATCTTGTGATCTTTTAATTAAAACATTATTCAATTAATTGCATTTATATTTACATTCAATTTAATCAATCTGACTATTAATAACATATAAAAGACTAAATGAAAAGCAGATGTCAAATCCAAATATATGACATTAATTCTTTTCCCAAAATTTAGGGCATGTGCTATATGATTTTGAATTGTTATAATATTAGTAATGACTAATCTATTTGGAACATAACCATATTGAGATTTTGATTTAATCATATTAATATCATTTATTTTTGAATAAAAACAATTTTCAACTATTTTAGCAAGAGTTGGCAAAATTGGTATATCTCTATAATTCTTTGGATTAACTTTTGCACTTTTTTTGAAAATAGGTACAATTCTAATTATTTTTAAATAATTAGGAAAAATCTCTTTGCCCAATAATGCCTGCAATAATTTTTGGATTGAAGGCGATATTAATTTACAGCATCCTTTCAGAATAAATATTGGAGTTTCGTGTAAATTAAAGATCTTTTTATTTCAAACCTTTTTTTATTGCTCTTTCAATATTTTATTGATTTATACTTTTTATTGAGAAAAATATATATTTTTGATAAATTATCAGAAAGTTTTGTTTTTCTCATTAAATGTTTCTTTTTTTTTTTTTTTTTGTCTTGTTTTTGGTAATATTTTTCAAAATCTTGGCAGAATCCAATAAAAGAGCTACAAATAATATTTATAAAGATTTTGATGACAATATATATATTAAATTTACAAAAATAGAATTTGAAGATAAAATTAAATATTTAGATATAGATATTAAAATAGATTAAAGAAAACAAATTAAGAAAAATTATTCATATAGATTTACAAGTATGGGTACAAAGAATAACAGTTATTAAAAATTTTAAATATAGAATTTATAAATATAAGACAGATAAAAATTTAGCTCATTTACAAAAGAATCGATTTATTAAATTACATAAAGATTATGGATAAAACTTTAAAATTATTAAAATATACTTCTTAATTCTAGGAAATCTATAGTAAATGATAACATTTCTATGCAAAATGTTTATAATGATGACAGTAACAATAATTCAGATAAGAAATGAATCAAACTTTCATGTTATCCTAAAATTTATAATATTAATAAAAAACAAAAATTATATTGATAAGTATATAAATATTGAATGGTCGATAGCAAGAAATTAAAAGATAATTACAAATTAAGAGATGGTACAAAATATATAAAAAAAAGAAATTTTATATAAAATTAACTATGACCTTTGTAATATGATTTACTACTGTTAGACAGGAAAATAGAGACAGCCAAAGAGTATAACAATGCAATTAATAGATGAGATGATAAATCTGTTTTACACATTCATTACTTAACATATGGACATAAAATAAATGCTCCAAAAATAATAAACCTTTAAATCACATTAAAGGTACAAAGAAAAGACAAATATATGAAACATATTACATTAAAAATAATTTAAAACTTCAATAAATTTAGTTAATGACTGGTCAATTGGGAATAAATGAAAAATTATATGTCAATATATATACAGTTGTATAATATATAATAATAAATCAATAATAATTTTATACATAAAACACCTTTTTCAGCATCTGGTATGGTGCCCTTTTCAAATGTTAATAATCTATTTAACGTTATCGAACTATTTCAGACATAAAACCATTCAGTGGTCAATAATGGAATTAAAACAAGCAATACCAATATAAATCATTAAAATAAATCAAAACCATCATATATAAATTCAATAATTACAAAAAATTGACTCTATCATAACAATACAAGAAATAAATTACATGCATTTTTTACAATTATATATATGTATCATTTTATATAATTTTCCTTCATTGTTAATTAATCAATTATTAATCAAATTTATAGAAGTCTTGTAAATATTCATACAATTATTGGAATTATTTTTAAAATAGTATATTTCATATAATTTTGGATCTTTGATGTAATTTAAATGTTTAATACTTTTTGTAGCTTGTATTCTATGCCCATATTTCAAGAAATGCATGTATAATGCAGATTTACCATTTCTTCTATTAATTACATTATTATGTTCTTTGGGTCTTACCTCTAATTGTTTTCCAGTATGCCCAAAGTAAATCATTTTACAAATTTCACATATAATTTTATATACAATTGCTTTTTTTGTGCTGTATATCATCCCTTAACTTATAAGTACCTATTAATTGAACAAGATTTTTACTATTTGACCAGCTAATATTTATATTCTTCCCAATATAATTTTTGTTATATCTTAATATATTATATATCCTAAGTTAATATGAAAGTCTAATTCATTCTTATTTGATTCATTATTACCATTATCAATACTATTATGTTCCTTGGAAATTTTATCACCTATTACAAGTTTTTAAAATTAAAAAATATATTTTTAATAGTTTTGGGATTATACCTACAATCTTTATATAATTTAATAAATTAATTCTTTTGTAAGTGAGCTACACTTTTATCTATATTATATTTATCATTAACTATATTTAAAAATTTTAATAATTTCTAATTTTTACACCCATACTGGCAAACAACTAGAGATAAGAGCCAAAGAACATAATAATGCAATTAATAGAAGAGATGATAAATCTGCATTATACATTCATTACTTGAAATATCAGCATAGAATAGATGCTACAAAAAGTATTAAATAATTAAATTACATCAAAGATCTAAAAAAAGACAAATATAAGAAACATACTACATTAAAAATAATTTGAATAATTGTATAAATATTTACAAGACTTCTATAAATTTGTTTAACAAGTGGTTAATTAAAAATGAATGGAAATTATATAAAATGATATATATATATATATATATATGTAAAAAATGCATATATATATATATATATATATATATTGTGCCCTTTTGTATGGGTCACCATCTAATTTTGTGCTAATCTATTAAAAATTTTAAATTTAAGATATATTTGAATATGTGATGTTAATTTTGCTTATGGTAATATTTCAAAAGGTTTAATTAAAGCAATCTATGAATATTTGATATGTGAAATTGTGCTGATATAGAGAGAGACATTTTAATGATGATTATTATAATATATGGTTGGAAAAACTGGCCATAGTTAATATTGCATGAATATATTTAATAAATAGGTATTTAAAGCTAAAAGTGTTTAAAAGACAAGTAAAATTAAATGCATATGTTTATTGTTGATAAAATAATATTATAAAAGAATATAAATATTTTAATTATTGTAAGTACTTAAATAAAAGACTAATATTTGATTTTAATAATATTGGATAATTATTTTAAAATCTATTATAATATCTTATTTATTTAAAAAATATTTATTTTAAAAAAAATGCAATTGTTAGTTTATTTTTAGACGTTGACAAGCGTTTCTTGTGTTATAAAAAAAACAGATGTTAGTTAGATATACACAAGCATGCTTGGAAGTTATTTAGTAAAGTTGCAAAACTATTTTAAAAATTATGTTGTAAAATTTATAAATAATACGTGAGTTATCACGAGATAAAAATAAAGATAAATTAATGTAGAATATTAAATCTGATTTTTAAAAGTATTGCTTTTAAAAATATAACGTATAAAAAATACTTAGTTTATTTTAAATAATTTGATAAAAGTTAAAAATTAAAAAAGTAAGTAAGAATATTTTAAAAAAATGTTTAATAGATTTAAATAAATGATAAAGATTATTTAGAAATTTGATAATGTAATAAATATTAAATATTAAATAAGTCATTATTTATTTTTAATTTTGTGTTGTTGGTAAATATGTAAATAAGCCAGCAAAGTTGATTGTTTAATCTACCAATCAAATGGGAAGTTTCTTCCGGTATAAAAGCTTAGTTCAATTGTTAGGAGGGGACTCTGTGATTGATTTTTCAAGTTAATTGTGCTATTTAAAGAAATAGCTACGTAAATTTTGTAGACGCTTTTAAAATCATTTTTTCAAAATTATAAGAGTGTCTTGTAAATAAGTTATAAAAGTTTTAAATGATAGACATGCAGTGTTAACTTAATTTTTTCCCTATCGATCGTCTCTATATTAAGCTCAATTTACAGGCAAATAGTCATGGGAACATCATATATAGTGAAAATATATCGGAAACTTTATACTAGAGATATGACAAACGCTGGATTAGTTCGGAAAATTACGAGATGGAGAAAAGTAATATTTTGGACAGTATATAATTTTAAAAGCTAATTACTATTGACTATTAGAAAATAGATATTTTTAAGAATAAAATACTTCTTTATGAAGAAAGTATTTTTGTAAGCTATAAATTTAAAAACATATCTTAAGTAAAGATATTAAAAATGAAAGTAGTTTTATAAATACTTGCCTTGTTAAGTGTTTATGTTTAAAAGACTGAATATTGACAATTTTAAAAGGCAAATAAATTGAAATTATAAATTAGCTAAAAGTCTTAATATAATAAAAATTATTATATTGAAATAATTTAAACACTAGTCGTTTATAGATAAAGAAACTTATTCTTACCTGGATATTTTATTAAAAAAATGCGCAAGTAATATGTGGACGTCCCAGTTAATTTAAAATAATTAAATGATAATTTTTTCATAAACTATAGACTAATTTAGAAATAATAACTTTAAATAATTTCATTAAGGAACTGGATCCGGAGCTTATAAACTATTTTAATTTTATTTTATTTTCTTGTGAGAAACTTATTTTTAAAAGAACGTTTTCATTTTTTCATAAACTTTTAAAAAACACGTGATGGACCGGAAACAGGAAATGGTGTGCCAGTGAATATGTGCCTAGGATTAAAAACTTTATGGTGAAAAGGAAACATCGCTGGATTTATGTAATATGAATTTTGTTTTATTTATCTAATATAAAAGTTAAATATTATTAATCTATTAAAAATAAGATAGGTACATTTCTTAAAATAATAACTAAAGTAATATAATAATTAATTGCATAAGTTTATCTTATAATTAATATAAAACGTAATATGTAAAAGAATGATTGTGAGTGTGTGATTTATTCTATGAAGCTATAATTCCGAAGAATATTGGAAGATGGACTGTACATTAAATCTTATTTATGGTAAAAAAATTGTATAATTATAATAATTTTAATATATTTGACATGTTTTTGTCTTTAGATCAACCAACTGAGATGTTATTGTTGGATGAATGTATAAATATTTTAAAAATACACACACATTATATTGGCAGTAACAGTTTTATTTAAATATGCATAATTTGAATTTATGATATAAATATGATAAAACATTACATAAGAAGCTTAGAAATAATTATATGATTCTTTCGTAAATAAATTTTGATTTTTATTTTTATTATTATTATGTTGGAGTATTAGAATTATATTTATTATTCATACAAGTAATCATTTTATTTCAAGTTAGGAATAGATTTAAAAGTCTATATTTTACTGTTGTTTTATTGGATAAATTACATTAAGTTTTATGGAGAAGTTTATATTTAGGTTGAAAGTTTACCAAGTATAGATAATGAAGCATAAATAATTTGGAATTAGTATTTTATTTAGAGTTGAAAGTTGTTTTCCGGAAATTTTAAATAAGTTTAGAGGATGTTTTTGTAGATAGAAATTTATTAAGAAGGAGTAGTATAACACATAAAGTAAAGTAGTAATTTCATACAGAAAAGAATCATAGAATTTATCTAATATAATGCTTTATGAATTTGAAATTGATGAATAATTTAAATATTATTATTTTAACAGTACATATATGTAATGCATATTTGATAAAACATGTAACATGAATTGCAATAAGTGAAATATAAAATTATAATCAATTCTTTGTTATTACATTACAAGGATACATTAGTTTCTATATTATGCTATTAGAGTAATACTAATAGTAGAGTGAACACATACTAGTACATGATGAAATAAGTAACAGTAATACTTAAGTGATGTAGCAATTTAATTAATAAAGTTTAATTGTTTACATATGCTACATAAATATTATTTACATAAATTTTTCTGTGTAATAATTGAAGTTCACTGATATTTATTTTAAGTCTAAGTTTTAAAAACATATTTCAATATTATTAGTATAGCATTTTAAAAGAATGTATAGATTATTTAATAGGAGTATGAGCTAATAACAGTGTAAACATTTTGTATTATTATTTTCTTATTTTTATTTTCTTTGTTTCATAATTTTGAATTGTAAATATTGTAAATAAATTCTTAGTTGAAGTTAATGTAAATAAATTTGTTTTATTTGTTTTAAAAGTGTGTCGAGTTCATTATTTTACACCGCAGCATTTGACAGCAGATAATTTGAAGAAACATAATATTTGCACAATGTGAATTTATTAATATTATTTTAGAAATAAATACAATATTTTCCTGATTATCATTTATGAGAATTGATTAACATTATTACATCATATTACAATGGTCATAGAGTAATTATAATGCATTATATAAGAGTACAATATTATTTATTGCCACAGATTATTAAGTTGTAAGATTTTGATCTATTCTAAAATTAAGATACTATATGAAAATAAAAGATATACATATGATTATTTATTTATTGAATACTTAATAATATAACAGAAATAAATAAGATTAAGTTATACCCTAGGATTAGTATTGAGTATTATTATTATTAGAATAAGTTAGGTGTATTTAGGTTTGATATAAAATCCTTTATCATACTTATTTACATGAGTTATTATTACTTTAAGATAATTAGAAGAACCTGAGATTATTTAATTATATTTTAAAATTAAAAGTTAAGATTTATTTATTTATTATTATTAAAGATAGTTTATTTTATTTAAAAGCCATAAGAATGCTGTAGAGGTAGTAGTAAGTTCATAAGGAGGTGACAGTATTCTTATGCCATTGAGACAATGTCTTGGGAGATATTAACTCAATGTAAATCTACTTATTACTTTGTAACTTTACTTCACAGTCTCATGATTTTAATAAATGCTTATTTAATTAGTACATATTATAGAAATATATTAATTTTGATAATAAATTTAATTAGAATATGATAATATAAAAGTATATTAAAGATAGATATGCAAATTTTAATTAAGCATAATAATTTAATTGAGCTAGTCGTATTTCAAACTATATTATACATCGAGAAGTAAGGGTACAATATATATATATATATATATATAATTGTAAAAAATGCATGTAATTTATTTATTGTACTGTTATGATATAGTCAATTATTTTGAAATTACTGGATTTATATATGAGGGTTTTGATTTCTTTAATAATTTATATTGTTATTGCTTGCTTTAATTCCATTATTGAACACTAGATTGTTTTATGTCTTAAATAGGCAAAGGAAAAATGGGATAGTCAAGTTTTTGTATGAGAGATGCAAAAAGTAAAATGAAAATGCTTTGTAGATTGCAATTTATGGATAATAAAAGAATAGTCAAAATAGTATTTAATTGGATTATGAATAAAGGACAGGCAACAACATGGGTGAGAAAGATAATGCAATATGCAGAAAATTTGAATAAAGACTTTATGTTAGTATACTTATACAAAAAGTGAGAAGTTTGTGTTAGGAGAATTGTTGAGTATTATAGTGTTAAGGAATGGGATAGAAGAATAGATGCATTAATAAAGAATAGGGAATTGGAGAACTAGTATGGAGAGTAAAAAGAGTTTAAATATTTATAGAAGTAAACAGAATATTGGGTGCAAGATAATTTATGATAATAGCAATGAAAGTAGTTTCCTGCTTAAAGTTAGAATGGGATCTTTAGCAATAAGGAAATATACACTTAAATGGAAAAATATGGGTAATTTAGTCTGAAGTTGTGTAAGGAAGGCATAGAAAATATCAGGCATCTGTTAATTAAATGTAAATGCCTGAAAGCAGAAAGGGTACAAATAATGAAGTTGTGGAAGAATAATTATAAATAAAGTGATTATACAGAAAGGTTTTTATGCTGGGTTTGGGAAAAGACAAGGGGAATTTAGATATAAAGGTCATAGAGTTGACAAAGATTATGTTGTGGAAATGGGATGAAGCACAATAGAGAAGAATATGGGAAAACTTAGGGTGGGGAATGGAAGGGGAAGTCAACGTGGCTCATAGGTTTCTCTGGCCATAGATGCTAAGAGATTCCTGATTCCGTCCATCACATCACATCACATAACATTAAGTAGATTATTAACATTTGAAAAGGGCACCAAACCAGGTGCTGAAAAAGGCTTTTCATGTATAAAATTATTATTAATATTTATATAGCTGTTGTAAATAATTTACTATTATTTTCTGATTATTATTTTATGGAAGAACAGCATAAAGATTTTTATTTTTATTTTATTCTTTTCCAATTTTGTATAATGTATGAATTACTTATTTTGTACATTGTCATGTTATGTAATCAATTCTTTGATGTTATACTGGATCTCTATATGAAGGTTTTGTTCTATTTTACTGATGTTTATTTTGTTATTATTGTTATTTTACTTCTATTAGAAAACATTAGATGATATTACATGTGAAATAATATATAAATGTTAAACTATATTAGCATTTGAAAAGGACATTAAACCATGTGCCAGAAAGGCTTTTTATGTATAATTATTTTTAATATACTTATATTGCTGTTATATATATATATATATATATATATATTATTTATTATAATTTACATTATAATTAGATACTAATGCTATAAGTTTTATAAAAATCCCAAAATGTTTTGGGCTGATATTTAAAATCCTTTTCCAAATTTTTAATATAATTTTTATAAACTTATATTTTTTTCCTTTTTATAACTTTCCTTAGATTTGTTACATGTTAGTAAACTCTCTATACTGATGTTATTTTCTTTTTATAATAAATAAAAGTTCTGTAGTAAATCAGATAGAAAAATTTTGTTTTATTTGAATAATGTTTGGTATATTTTGATTTATAATATTATAAATGGATGTCCAAAATTTTTCAGCAACAATATCTATATCACTAATATTATTTAAATAATTCTAATCATAGTTTTTAAAAGTATCATATATATTTTATCGTAGTTACCTTTCCTAAAATGTTTTGGCAGTTTGTATTTTTTATATCTTTTGTATATTAGATCTAATAGTATTTACAATGGTAGATTATTTAGATGATTTTTCTTTATATTACTCTGCTTTAACTTGACAATTTATATCAAATTTAGTAAGCTGCATGTCTTAATATTGTTCATTAAATATAATTCAGGACAATTGAAATCTCTGGCAATAAAAATATTATGATTATAATTAATTAGTTTTGGTATATAATAATCATATATGTTACTTACTGAGAAATTTTCTGATTCATTATATATAGAAGTTAAAACTAGTTTTTATTATTGTTTAATAGAATTTCAAATCAAGTTTGATTCATCTTGATAATTAATTTCTCTAATGCATTTACTAATTAGCAACTTATTTCCTGCTATAAATGTTCCCCTTCTTCTAAACATACAATCATTTCTATCTTGTCTATAAATATTATATCATCAACCTATAATTTGTGGGTCTTCCATATCTATTGAAAACCATGTTTCCATTAATATAATTTTCAGATAAAAATTGCAAATAAATTTCATTGCTTTTTTCTTCTCCTCTAACATTCATATAAAACCATTGTATTATTTTGCCATTTGCATGATTTTGCCAATTCATTAAAGTAAGCATGTGTTTTCCATTATCTACTGCTATAACTATTCATGTAATATTTTTTAATAGTTGCATTGGATAATTTTCCAAAAAACATATCTCATATCTCCTGTTAGTGGTGTGAGAATCCATTAAGTATACTTACAAAATAAATTTTAGATATTGTACTGCCAATATCAATTTTTAGACATTTAATAGAAGTTCTTAAATATTCCTGAATATAATTTTTAAAAACATTTTGGTCAAATAAACATTAGCAATAGATATTAGAAATTCATTTTTATTCTACGATTTGACATTATTTTCCCAAAACCGATCACTTTAATTATCAATATTGCCATATATATGATTATTATCACTATACTGACTTCTTTTATTGTTTATTTGTGAGTAATTATATATATTACTTTTAATCTTTATATCTCTATTGTTTTTATACATTTATTTTTGATTCCATTGATAATTTTTTTATAATATACTTTAATTTTCTCCTATTTCTATTGTCATCCATAGAATGATATTCATTTTCATTCTATATTGCATGATACTATATTATCTCCCAAAAGTTTTCCAGCTTTTATATATTTTATTTTAGCTTTATGAATAAATTTAGATATCACCAATGAAATTATTTCATCAAATTTTACAGCTGCAGCACCAGGATCCAAAAAATTATATATTTCATTCCAAGAAGTATTAATTAATTCTAAATACAAACCAAAATAGTCACCTTCTTTATAATCTCTAATTGTTGACAAAAAAAAATGTTTTCATTCTAAGCAACAGGAATATAGAATTCAAGAGGTTCATGAAGAATATAAAACTTCATAGACAGAGTAATCACACACACTCTAATAGTATTAAAAGTAGATAATATAAAATCAAGAACTTTATTTAAATTATTAATACAATAATTATTCTGAATCAGATTCATGCAATTCATAAAGCCATTTAATCGTAAAAACTTATCACCTGTATTGGAGGAAACATTTCAATCCATATACATTCATTATCTGACTCCAAATAATTCAACCTCTTAAAACAAACATTTTTAATGCAATTGAAACTTCACTATCTCTCAATAAATTAGATCCATGATCTATCATTATGAATTGTCATATATCTATTATAAAAACAGACATTCATACTGATATTCATCTTTCAAACATGTTTCTATTAGAAAAATTATGTCATTTTTTGTCAGTAAATTTTCTTTTAAAATTCAGTTGCCTTTGTAAAAAAGCCTCTGACATTTTGATAAAAACCACACAAATTATTGTAAAAACAATCCATTAAAAGTTACAATAGAGATTAATGAGAGCAGTCAATAAATGTGCTGCATTCTTTACTAACAACAGTTGAAGTATCTGATTCAACCAAACCAAAATTCTTCACACATTTTAATATTTTTATCATTTGACTCAATATCAAAGGTATCAACTAAGACAACCACACTATTATTACAAGCAGTATAGATTTTCTCAGTAAAATTTTCACACCAGTACTTTTACATAAAAAAATCACTGTATTAATTTCAAAAATTACAGACCTCTCAATTTTAAGACAATTTACATCATCATAAAATGGGAAAATTAATGCATGTTTAGGCTAAAAATCAGGATTATTAACATCACTAAAATACTGATCAAAACCAAAACATAAAAAGATGAATATGTCAAGTCTTTAGATTTCAGTTTTTTACATTCTATTGATTTTTTTTTTTTCTTTTTCAACTTTTTCTTTAAATAGTCATCTTTAAACACATCAGAACATAATCTTTTACAAACAACTTTAAAAATTTCCTTTTTGATGTGATAGCTTTAAAAGTATGATTAAATAGTGTTTCAACTGCAAGTTGTCTATTAGTATTATCAAATATACTTTTCATTTTATTTTTATAAAACACAGTAATAAATCTATTATTTTTCTCAAATAATTTTTCAACAAGTGAAGTAATGATTACTGTTGATAATGCACTAGAATCCCTTACTTCAGCAGAAATATTTTCAGAAGTTTTATTATCATTATTTTCATTTTTCAAAGAAGAAAAAGTAGTATTTCTAATTATATTAGAATTAGAAAGAACTATAGCTTTATTTTTTTCATTAACTCTATGAAATTTTCCTTGTTTACTATCATTAGTAATTAAAAAATTAATTGTATTTTTTATTTGGAACTTAAACCAACTGAATAGAATCAATTTTTCCAGTGCAAGAAATTACGGGATTAGACATACTTTTATTACTCTTTAGAAAAGCAAGTTCTTCTTTAATCAGTAGTTAAATCTAATTCACAATTTCATTTCTCTTTCAAATCTGATTCCTTAACACTATTAACTGAACTGAATAAACTTTTAAAATAAGCATTTTCTCTTCTTAATAAAATTAATATTTTCTTCCAAATTTGAAATTTACTTATAACAAGAAAAAGAAAGAAAATTTAATCAAACAATTATATTCTACAATCTTAATTAAATGATTCGCTCTCTTTTCTTGTCTGATAAACAAGAATAATATTTGAAATAATTTTTAACATCCTCAAAAAATAAAAGTGAATCCTTATTAAAGATCCCAGCACATTATGGATGAAACTTAGACTCACATGCTCCAAAACAATAAATAGACTTTAGATCAGCTGTTATTTGACTGCAACAATAATTACAAAAAAAAAAAAAAAATGTTGTTCTTCCATATTTGAAGTGGAAGCAATCTTTATATTTTGTGCATTTTCAACAGCAATTTGAATGCAAAATTTACACATAAATATTTTCCCATTATTATAATAAAGTGATTAATCACCTTTTTTAATTTCAACACAATCCAAATGTAATCTTAAATTACAATCACCTTCATAGTTGATTTTAGGTGATTTTCCAGCAAAAAGGCTTGGAACAAATTTAATAATAATAATAATATAACTATTATACAAGTACTGTTGATTATTTAGATTTCCAATACTGAAATACATAACTCCTGGCAAACCAGTCCATACAAGTTCAGTTATAATGATTACTAAGAAATCAAAAGTATTTCAGTATAAATTATATATTATTTTTTACTATTATTAGAATTTAAAAGAATTAAATATATCCTTAAATAAATAAAAAAAATATTGTTTAAAATACAGATATGTACAAAGTGCCAATGTGAATGTAGATATGTCAATATATAAACTAGGAATTATAGTTATATAATAATGTTATCCCATTTAAATTTTATTAATATTATTCTTAAGAGATTACAGATACTGTTATTTCAGTTTCTTTTTACATAACTAATTTATGAAAATGCCTAAGTAGTGAATGAGGTAACATTAAATCTCTCTGAAACAAAAACAAAAAATTAACAAATGAATGGATATTCTTCTGCAATTAAAAGATAATTCAAAATTATTAATCAAAAATAATTTAATCAATTGAATATTTTAGAATTTTATAACTCTAAGAGTTTTTATAGATTTTAAACTTAATATCCATTACACTTTTTCTTATTCCCTTTATTATGATTAAAAAAGCTCTAAAGTAGTGGTTTAAAAACCAAATTGAATAGAAACATCATTCTAGTTTAGAATCCATTTTACTTTATTACTTTTTCATTAAAATAATGATAAAAAGAAAAAAAATCAACTAGTAATTGTTAGTCTGTATGACATTAAAGATATCATTGACTATTTCTAAAAAATCCAATTAAAGAGAACAAGTGTATATGTCATTAATGGTTTCTTACTAGTGACAAACTTATTTTTTTTTACTAAAAAAGAAAATTTATGCATGGTATTTACCTTGAGAAAGAAAAAAATCTTTTAATCAATGTGCTCAGATTCAATTATTTCAAAAATCATTCCTGATTAAGCAACTTTTTATAAAAGAGATTAAAATATATTTTACATTCAATTTGTATCTGTTTAAAATTATTGAGAAATTTAGTTAATAATACCAATTCTAAATTTAAAATATTTCTTTAAGCATATTTAACTTCTCCCAGAACCCCTCCCCCCCCCCCAGACAAACAGAATTATGTATCTGAAGTATAAAAAATAAAAAAAATTAAATCTATCACCATTAAAAATGTCTATCGATAAGTTAGTTTTAATTAAGAATAAACTTTTGTGATATGAGTGTGTTTATAAATAATTCCTATGATTTAAAAATGATTTAATGACATTTCTGAAAATATAGAAATGAATATGCAGCACATAATATATATATAAGAAATTAACTCAGTAATTAAAAGGAAGAAGTCACAATTTTATAACACAGACTTTTTGCATCACAATAAATCTGTTCACACATACATATAAAATATATAGTACATCAAGAACGTCTGCCAGCTTCATATTAATGTTTCTGCAACTGGTAAAGAAATATGTGTTCAAGTTTTCACCCAAAACTAATAGAAAATGTTTACATTATGCAAAAAATAAATAAACAAAAACAAATCTATTTTAAATTAAAAATTATTCAAAACACTTTATAAAAAATGACCCAGATAATAAAAATATTATTCCACGACTTTCTTTACAAACATTAATGCAAGTGCATTCTCTTTAAAATAATTTAAGAAGCATTATAATAAATATCATCAGGAGCAGTTATTTACAAACAAGTATAAGCATTCCAATTCGAGAAAGAAAAAAAAGACCAAATAATATCTTAAAGATGAGTTTTGCTGTATCCATATAAATTAATCTGAAACACACAAATATATCCACATACAAAATAAATTATTCTATCATCCATTTTACAAAGCCGTTTTTTAATTTCTTCTGCAATCATCTTCTCTTTTTAAAAGACTTCAATACTTTACCTAATTTTATCTCTGCAATGAATTTTATCTTCATTCACATCTTCCCAATAAAATCAATCAATACTGCACTTTTTTAAAAATATCTTTAAGATCATAACTTATAATAAAGAGTTTATCTCTCTCATGAAAAAAACAAGCTCCAATTTAACGTAAAATAAGTAAAATAGTTTTTTTATGAAGACCATCACTATTCACTCATTTCAAATATCGGATCCAATAAACAAGTGATTTTATGATAGTAAACTTTAAAGAACCACATTGATTAACTTTATGAGCATATCCTAGCATGTTTAGAATTTTAAAGATTGTCTTTAAATTAACTTTTTCTAATGTCTTTCTGTTAAGTACATAGGATATCCAAGTCAAACTTTCTTATAACAAATTAAATAAAATAACCAGTCTAATGCAACTAATTTAGTTGTAGTAGTTATACAACTGTAATGAAATTCTTTATCATTTAACTTGTAAACTTCAGAAATAGTACTCTGGAGACTATAATGCATCTCTACATCTAAGTACATTTTCTATTTAAAAAGTTATCAAAATATTTAAATTGGTTCACTTTTTCAAGTTGATGATCATTCAAAATAAAAGGTGCTGAAGATTTGTCTATATTTGGGTGATAAAAAACTTGATCTTGCTTTTATTTTTAAACAGTTCAAAATAAAAATTATAGCATCAAACCTATATCACATCTTGATATCTTCTTCATAAAGCTGCCTATAAACTATATCAACGATCACTATCATAAAAACTGAAAACAAAGTTTGGGCTAGAATATATCCTTGTTTAGCATCAGTTTCATTTCAAATGGCTTAGATTTTCCAGCTGTAATAAGAACACTTCCTTTTATTCCAACATGTAGAAGCTATATAATATTGTAATGGATAAATAACCAATATAAACAATGTTACAAAATTCTTTGAGTTAAATGCTTTAATCAAAGCAATAAAAAAAGCAATGATTAGTCACTCCTTTAACCTTGAAGCACTTCTTGTATTTGCCTGATAACAAAAACCATGCCTATAAAATTTCTTCATTCTTTAAAGTCATATCCAGACTTTAATAACTATTCATTTATAACTGAAGCAATATATTCAATAAAATCATTTAAAATATATTTGTATTATGAATAATAATAACATTTCAAGAAAATTACGAGTCTTATCTGTAACTTTATATTTATAAATTAGAACATAAGCCTTTTTTAAGTTCAGCTAATTAGAATCCTCATTTAGGAATTAAAAAGTATTTTTAATTTAAACTGAAGAAGCTTCCCAGTGCTTAAAATTACATTACACAATGTGCATTATGGGAAAGTCAAGAGAATGTTCAACAGAAATTAATCGTTTTCATTAGAATTAAATGCTTTGAACGATTAGATGAAAAAAATATCATTCCTGTTATGTAAGAACTTTTATTAATTCTATTTTCCATACTATAGGTAGATAATATTACCAAATTAAATCTAAAATATTCTGAAAGTGTTAAGACGGTTAAATATTTTACATTATTATAACTATTCTTTAAGCAACTTTTACTTGAAGGTTTTAAATTTCGGTGTGTTAAAAGAGGGGAGGGTTCTTTGGATTATTTCATTTTGAATGAAAAGACTTTAAATTCCAAATTGCAGAACCTGTTTTATAATTATGAAATACTTTATAAATGTCTTATCTGAATTCATACGTCTTTATAAGGGAATAATTAATTTATTTCAAACTTTCCATATGCCATGTAAAGCTTATATTATTTGGCCATTTATACATATTTTTTTAAAAAAATGCACTAGCAATGAATGAATTTAAATTATTGTTATTATTATGAAACATTTATTTAAAGAAAAACATTCATTTATTTAAAAGGCGAATTATATAAAAACTATTGTCTTTAAAGTGGCATTATTATTAAGTGATGTGAAAATGATTTACTCACAAATTATCTTTATTATGTCTATCTTAAGATAAAACAAGGAAATATATTTATCCAATATTGAATTTAAAGCTTATTCATTTGTATATGTTTTATGAAAATTTATTATTATAATAATATGTATTTTTAAATATGATACAGTCCTGAAATATCAAGAGAATTTGATGTTTTTTGAAATTATTATTTCCAAAAATTATTGCTCTTCATAGACAACCTGAATAAAGAGTATTATATATTATAAAACAATGAATGTTCCTGAATTATTAGTATAAAAGTTTATCTATAAACTTATTATCCTCAGTTTATTGCACAAACATCTCATCTTTATTGTTGTTATTAGAACTCTGCTCTGTTCTCAAATTGTGACTTTTGAAAAGATTGCTCTTTAATGCTTATCATTAGTATGTGTTTTCAAAGTTATGTGAATTTTAATATGATATTCTACTGAAAATTAAATATGTATTATTATTTGTGTTTTGTTCATGGAAATATATTTCATCAATTTGAATGGACGTACATATTTGTGCTAGCATCAATAAAAGTTTTTCCTTAATCTTACTGTGTAAAATATTGTTCATATAAGATAAATATGTTATATTACAATAAGCCAGAAAATTGCAAAATGCTTCAAAACTCTATTTTAAATGACTATATCCTGTCAAATGGTAACAACATCAAGATAAAAAACTTTATTTTATCTTTTGTAAAAGGCTATAGTTATTAAGTTTAAATATTTCTAATATTGTAAAATGTCATCATTATTATTATTTTATGAATTTTCATTTGGTATACTTTTATAAATTATTTGTGAGAAATATTTATCAAAAGTTCTCAAAATATTAATTCCTTGAAAGTGCTATAATTTAAATGTGTTATATTTGTCCCCATCATGATTTTTGAATGTATATGCAAATGCTGAAAGAGGGAGAAGCTGATTGATAATTTTATTGTTTATTTTTATGCCATAATTTTATTAAGTTATATTTAGCACTAGTTATTAATTTTATCAGTTTTACACATCAGTTAGTTATTGTTGTTTTTAAAACAGATTGCAGGATTAACCTCTCTCTCGTATTGAGTGTAGTTTATCTTGCCAGTATATTTTAAAAAGATATTGGCTTAGACTCTTATATTGTTATCTTCCTTATTACTATTGCTCTTTCTTGATGGTTCATTCTCATGATGTATGACTAGTGATAAAGTCCTAGTTCATTTATTACCCTCAAATGTAGGTGTGATTCTCTTGAGTTCTGCCACCATTTACTTTGCCTTAGTATTCCAAATGTGGATTTATTAGTGATATATTTGTGTATATAGTCTTATCATGACTTTATGCTGGCAATTAATGTTTCACATGTATTGAGGAACACTACCCTTACCTTCAGTTGCAATCTTAATATATCTCAGTGTAGTTTGTTTGTTTTGATGTGTAGGTCTTGTAAATGTACTTTTCCAGCACCTCAAGATATAAATCCAGTAAATATTTAATATTAAAATTTTTCAAAATTATATATGTGGCTTCAGTAAAGAATGTACATCTTCAGCAATCATCTAACCATATGGAATGACAAATTATATTTTGTAAGGGTATTAAATATATTCATTAAAAACATTATTTTAGAATGACTTGTAAAAATGAGAGAACTTTTTCAAATGTCAATATTGTAGAGATTTCATTAATTATCCCATATTATTTACTTTTTATTTATTCATTTTAAACTGTAAATTACCATTCTCCTCCATATTAAATTTTGCTTAATATATCCAAAAAATTCATCTTGATAACATTATAAAATAACAAGATCATATTTTAAATGTTTTTAATGTCAAAATAAATGTCATTTTTATTGTTAACTTATTTTTTGACTGCTTATCATCACCTGCATAGCTTCAAAATCTAAATATCATTAACCTGATCATAAATTGTCTTTATTTTTATGTATTGAGAGTATGTGAATATATAAAATTTGACATGAGAGTCACTATTAAAATTGCATCTCTGATGTTAAGAATATACCCAAGAAAGAGATTATCTTATTTATTAAAAATAATTATAATTATTCATTCATTATTAGAAGATCACTTTAGTCGATTTCATTTATTAAAAGGTCACTGTGCTTGTTTGAAAATAACATAATTAAAAACTTATTCTGTTTGTTCATTGTAAATCCAAATTACGGAATTGCTTGGTTTTAATTTTAAAAATATTTAAAGAGTTTTATTAGTGTGGTATTTTGAGTGGCCATAGAATCCCTTATCCACTCATTATATCTTAATGTTATCCTAGTTTATTATTTTATTCTAAATTAAGAATTTTCATGTTCAGTTTAATTTTTAAAAATTATTATTGTAATTTAGGGAGACATTATCTTAAGGTAAGAGTATGTCTCACTGCTTTGTTCACTAGGATCTCATTTTTTATTTTAATAGTTTTTCAAATCAAAGGAGAAGAATAAAATTCATAATTATCATAAGAACCCAGAGCTATCAATTTTTACACATAAAATTATTTAAGATCATTTCACTTAAGAACAAAATTATTTTAAAGAAGTCAATGTGGCAAAAACATGAGAAAGCAATGCTTCTATTTGATAAAAAGAAACTTAATAATGAACCTGATCATGACAATAAGATACTCATTATGGTTGTAAGGTGTTGTAGTTGGAAGATGTGTTGTGACTAGAGAAGAAGTTAAGGTAACCTAACCCTTTAATGACATATGCTTTCAGTAGTGAGAGCTATTATATTTTAAAAACTGTGTATGAGAAGTCTCCTCCTCTTAATTTGTTAATATATTACCATTATCTTATTAATGATTATTGTTTACTCTTACTGTTGCTCTTGTTATTACAGCATATGGTATTCAAAACCTTCTGAGCTTAGTCTTATATATTGTTATTATTTATCCAAGATTATTATCATTATTGAGCTAATGATTGTTCATCAGCTCACTACAGGTGTTTTGGCATTTGGTCAGTTTGAGAGTTCTGGTAAATATTGGCAGTCAATCATCCCTATTCAATCTTTATAGTTTGATAGACTTCAGGCAAGCCAGACATCTTACATACACCATGGGCTATGGAATATAGAAAGGTAGGCATTTTACTTCCATGTGAATCCAAACACTACCATTGCGACTTTAGCAGCAGCAGGTGATTTGACCTCCACATCTTCAGTAACTCTGTATAACTCTAAAAAAACTGTAAAATTTTATAAAACTTTCCTGCTGTAAAAACATTAAAAAAACTCTTAATCATTCTTTTCAAACTTTTTATAGTCAGGATAGAAAAAACCTCAGTAATTAAAAGAAAGTTTTCTTTATCTTGATTGAAAAAAAATGATGACCCTTTTCAATTTAATTTAATCCTTTCAAAAACAATTCTGTAGAATTTTTACAAAATATGTTACATAAACATTAATTTAAAAAATGTGTTCATTAAAATAGATAGGGGAATTTTATAATTACCAGTATATCTATTGTAACATAAAAACATGCTTGTTTTAATTTCAAAATCAGAATCAATAAAATATTAATTAGATTTTTTTAAATGTTTCATTTATAATTAAAAAAATTAAATTCAAAATTATTTAATCCTTAACTGTTATTCCAGTGTAATATAGAAAATATCTACAAAAGAATTTTGGCTGTATTTATTTGTACTTTTCCTTTCAACTTTATATATTATAACAGTCAGGGTGTATTGGAGTCTTACCATAACTGTCATATAAGGGTGCCACCAGGTCATTGGAACCTGGAAAATTTATATAGTAGGCAGATACTTACTATTAAGATCCAATGTTTATTTTATGAATATGACTGAAATGCCCCAGTTACTAGCTCATGGAGCAGCAGACAATACACCTGGGTCTCATTTTACATGATAGATAGGTTCCTCAGAAAACACGCGCAAATGAAATCGTGCAAAAATAGATGTAACTTACATTAAAAAAGGGGGGTGCGGTCTGTGATTTTTCAAAATTCGCATAAAAGCAAAGCACCAATGTAAAATTACTTTAAAATTCACGCAAAAAAATAAGGAAATAAAATATGACTAATAAAAAATTTAAAAAAAATTGATACAAGACCACCTTTTTTTAACTATAATATTTAATTTTATTCAAAATAATATATTTTTATGCATAATTTACATTTTTTTATACATGTTTTAATTATTATCGATATTTGCCGAAAAACACTTTAGTTTGCAAACTGAGAAAATACAACTAGCGCTAACTTCACACTCATGTTGTGTCAATAGATTTCTGGTGATAACGTAATTAGTAATTAATCTTTGAGATGATGATTTTATTAATTGTTTATAAACTTAGACTTACGATAATAAAAACACATTTATTCACCACTGCTGGGAAAAATTTAATTAAAACCAACAACTAAAAATTAAATTCTTATTTTTGTCTTTAATTTTCAATTCCGTTTAAAAATCAAATTTCGTTTCACTGCTATTACTCACCTTTTAAAAATAAACTTACGGACCCTAAATGATTAATAATTGATTACATTCTTTTTTAAAAAGCAAAAACAGAATGTGATTTAAAATGCAAAATTAACACGCACAATGTTTGAACAAATGTACATTATAATCTTGTAAAATTTAATGTGTGTATACATAAAACATGGAAATTATGATTTTAATTTCATTATTGCATAAAATCTTACTATTATAAAGCACTGAAAATATTGAAATTACTAAGATGAAAGTCGAATTCCAATAATGTGCTATTACTTTCAATATAACGTAAGTGCGCGAAATTTATTATTTAAAGTAATAGCGCATTATCGGAGTTTGACTTCTGGTGAACTTCAAAATCATGTAACTTCAAAATCATGTTAAATAAGTCGGCGTAAAAAGAGACCCAGATGTATATATTTTAATTTTAAAGACATAAGATAATAAAAAAATAAGAATAAGCCATTGCTAGATTAACAATACACAGAAACATTTATTTTGCACATATATAAAATTCAGAATTATCTATTTTAGTATAACTTTTATGTTAGAATTTAATTTAATTTACATTTTAACTTTTTATTTGGGAAGTTTGACAAATGAATTAATTAATATTTTATTAGAGTGCCGAGTATGGATAGACTACATAGATTGTACTCGAAAAAGAAAATATTCTATATCCCTTATTTAACCCCAAGCCAAAAGTTCGTAATCAAACTAATGCCAATCTATCTGATATATCGATGTATTCAATGCAGCATGAATACGACAGCACAATACCGTACTGTCAGAAATGTAAACCTGAACGGCATGGTTATCTAGGAGAAATGTCTTTCATCCAGTACAGGAATACTTCATCTGTCTGGTAAGAACAATAAAAAAACTCCATAGGAAGGAATTGCAGTCCTTTTTCCTGACTTATGATCCCATTCCATAGTCTAAAGGGGTGATCCAAGGAGCAGAGAATACCGACTGCTTCAGATGGACAGTAAGAAATGGGACTATTTTGCCCAAGTGCAGCATATAATGTGATTCGGCACATAGCGGATCTTCATACTACATTTACAAATTACACAAATACATCCAATCCATTAACCAAATCTGAGAAACAAATACCCTGAGATTAACCCTCCCTTAAACTAACATAACTTTATGAATCTATGCAGCCATCCACACCCAACTTAAATTTAACACGATTTAAAAGTTTTAGCTTAATTTTAAAAAAATCATAAATACTCAAAAGGAAAAAAAAAAATAATGGAAATGATTTAAAAATACATATAAAAAATAATTATTAATGATTTAATTTGGTCAGATAGAAATTCATATTTATATTTAAATACTGTAAAAGTTTTATAGTTAAAGTTCATTAGTTATAGAGTTCTTACGGTTTTAAAAAGAAAAAGTCCATACTTTCAAGTTGCTTGTAATTTGAATCACATGTTGTTTCTAATTCCCACGATGTCCTGGGGAGACTAGTATGCTATTAGCCATTCTATTGGCATTCATCCAGAGATCATTTGCTCTAGCTGGTATAGCTCTTTGCAGGATCTTATTGCAGGACCCCGGTGTCTGCAATATAGGAAAACGTTACTTCATTTCTTTTTTCTTTTGAAAAAACTTAAGGGATTGAAAGTGCATCTTTTCAATCCCTTCTCCTTCAACTCTCCCAGAATGAATAAATATAACACACATCATATTTTATTTCCAATCTTTTCCTTTTTATAACTGAACATGACATCATGATGATGACGATTATTTCACTGTGATCCATTTTCTGAGGGATTTTTTTATTGGTTATTCTCTTCATATTGTTTTTCTCTCCTATCTGACCTTTAATTATAAATTTTGAGATGCCCAAGGGCTAGTTTACTTAAGACTAAATAAAAATAATCATTTCAATTTTTAGCCTTTTACACAATAGATGTAATTAAATTTTGTACATTCTTAAAAATATTTTTATCTTTAAATCTTTTAAGTTTTTTCTTAAAATTTAGTTTTAAATTATTTTTTTTCATTTTTTAATAAAGTTTTCTTTTAATATTTTTCCACCTGTGCGATTTTATATTGTGACATTACAATTTAGTCATTAGATAAATTTGTAGTAATGTGCATGAAAGAAAATGTAAAACAAAAATCATCATCACATTTTTATATAGTAAAGGAAGCTGTAGGGCATCCAAGTTTAAACCCTACAAGAGCAAGTTTTAAAAGTTTAAGGCAGAAAGAGAGTGGGACAACAGTTATATTCTTTAATTGTTTGTGTGTTGATAAAAAACTCAAAAATAGTAGTACACACATTTAATAGTTGATTTTTTTGTTAAAAAGTAAAGTTATAACTTGTTACACATATATAGGCGATGTATGTGTAAGCTATTTAATTGTTTTATATTTCAAATATTAAACATTTTAAACTTTCTTTAAAACTAATGCTAAATTTTAATATCTTATTCTATACTTCTATTTTTGCTTTTCTATAATTGTAATTTGGATTTAAAAGCTAAGGATTTAATTTTAAATATTAGGGTTATAATTACTAAGCTAGCAATTAGATTTTAATGTCAGTTTATTAATAATTTGAATGAGTGTGTGTGTTATATCACATAAATATATCTACATTTATTAAATATCAAGAGAAAGGGAAGAAAATCTGTATTATTATTATTATTTTTTTTTCTTACTCAACAATTTTTTTTTTGTATTATAAGGGTTGTTTTTCTGTTAAAAAAACTTAGAGACGATGTGAGAAGTCAAATTTTAAAAATGTCTCATCTTAAGATCAAAAGAAAAAGGATTAAGACTATTTTTTTCCTTCAAAACAAAAGTTTGTCTAAAAATCAGGATACTGAGATTTTTCATACTATTCAACTAAAAAATGATCTGTTGAAAATAAGTTATAAATCTAATTAACAGAGGTGGCCAAAAATAGAAAAAAAAATCGGATATAAAAGAAGTCTGAAAAATCAGTTGATATTGTTATAAAGACTTTTAAAAATATTGAAACTAAGGAGTCAAGCATTTCTTTTAATTCAGCAGATATCAATTCTAAAAATCATTTTTAATAGTTTTTTTTTGTGAAGATGAAAAACAGCATGGCTGGTTAAAATAAAGATATATTTTGTCCGGGGAAATTCCCTGAGTCATCATCCACTAGCACATCATATAGGAAAGAAAGGATGTCTTGTCTGAAAAATAATATACACCTTTCAACTGACCGAGAGAAATAAGATGTTTTAAATAGAAAGAAGAAAACATTCACCTGCATTGGAAAGCGATCAGGAAAAGAGTAATCTACTGGTAAATATTAAATAATCAAGTCCAATTAATTGTTCCAGTAACTGAGTTTAAACCCAAGAAAATTTATAAATGTGAAAACAACTACTGTACTTCATCCACTAAAAGAATCATGCTTGACAGGAAGAGAAGAATTAATATAGTGATTTCCAAATTGTCCACTAAAGCAAATACCCTCAATAAGAACATCATCATCAAATAATTATACACCTCAAGAAAAAGATTGTTCCAAAAAAAGCGGAAATGGTAGTTGCAAAAATATAGACATTAAACAAAAAAATTTGACTCATTGGAAGTCCTACAAAGAATAGAACTGGTAGTATAAATTTTTTATATATATTTTTTTTATATCGGAGACTTAGTAAAGCTTTAGCAATAGAGTGGTATAATTTTATTTAAGAAACTTTTAAAACAACAAAGATCAATTGAAACCAAGAATTACTTAATAACGATTTTATATGTACTAAAATTATGATTGTCTATTAACCTAAAGTTATGAAATGTTATTAACATGTAACATATTTTTTTTATTATTATTTTGTTTTAAATAATATTTTGTTATTATGGGGATAAAACACGCACATACACAGTAATATATTAACTTGTTACATGTGTGGTTGGGTGTGTGTGAGAATGATCGACATATAACATTGGAAATATTAGATTATTTTGTTTTAAGAAAATATAGCATTTCAGCGCTTAGGAGGAAGGGGGAGAAAAGGTACTTTAAAACTTGTTCCTAAAAAAACTTGCTCTTGCCAATTCTACTTACATTTATTTTTAATCATTCTACTTTATATGTTAGATTATAAAAGTATGTGTGCGAAAAAGAAAGGAAGAAAAAAAAGAGTGAATATTTTTTTTCCTTATGAAATATTTTCTTGTGAATCCAAAACTTTAGCAAACTTAGTATCCAAATTTATGTATATATTTTTGATGGGAAAGGGGGAAGAATTCAAAATTAACATTATGATTGCCAGATAATCAATTATTGTTCTCATTATTATTTCATATAAAATTTTGATTTTATCTTTAAATTATTTGTAGATTTTCATAATAAATTAATAAATATTAGTTTATTTTATTAAACGAGGTGTATATATTTCATTAAGAGTAGTCTTTATTAAGTGTGATCATTCATCATCAAGGTGAATATTAGCTATTTAAGTTCCAATTAAATATACTACAATTAAGCAATAATTATGAATTTCTTTATAACAATTAGGTTTTATGATTAGGCTTAGTCCTAAAGCTGTGGTTGAAACTATTATCATTATCATCATCATCATCATCACATTTTAATTAATGAGCTGTTTAAATGTTTAAAGGCCATAAATAAATATTGATTTCATAGTATTTAGTGATTTCTTAGTATTATTATAACCACCATCCCATCATCTATATCATGCAAGGATGAGGGAATTGCCATCCTAAATTAATAATATAATTTGAGCTAGTAAAACTTATAAAAAAATATTGAAACACATTTATTATGTTAAGATCTAAGAAATGATGTGTGTCTAATAAATTTTATATACTCCACTTTAGCTTAAGGATGTTTTATGCTTACCTAAATATTAGTGCACACAGTGATATGGCTCTAAAAAGCAAAATCCTCTATTTTTATTAGAAATAAAATACCAAAAAGGGATTCAAACCTGGTACATGTGAAAATGTTATAAAATATAAGTGTCTAGGTTCAGATAATCTAGTGGCGCCCAGCTAGACCATATTCGCTTGGTATTTGTTTAAATATGCACTTGACATCAAACCAAGAAATAAAAGTGGATAAAATCGACTGTGTATACCTGAGAAAATATTTTATTGAGTTACTAGTGTACTCACTCACTTGATTTCCATATACCTGAGTTATAATAATTTGTCCTAATAATTTGTTTATAGTTTATACTTGTTAATGGAATTACAATGGCTGCCTAATTAGGGTTTGAAATAGGCCAGACACCTTAAATGACTAGTCTCCAAGCATTATTGGGTCTAATTATTCATATGATGATATCTTTAGAAATCTAATTATAGAAATATGTTTCATTTAATCCAATGACCCTTAATATGATTGATAACTCAGTCTGATCTGTTGTTTAATAGCTTATGCTCAGCAAGTTGCCTATTACAATTCTTTTCTCTTTGATATAAAATAAAAGTTACCATTTTTTCGTTTATTAAGTGATAATATTTGAATTTTGGATATTTTAATATATTTGGATCTTTGAATCTTTAATTTTTCTTACAATGGCGCCCAATGTGGGGCTATGATATGTTACCATATACCTGAAAAAGGGAATCTATAGAAAGATGGGAGATGTGTGATTAAGAGAAAATTTTTTTTAGTAAAATTTTTTTTAGTGGAATTTTTTTTTTTTTGACTTACAAAATTGTCTTAGCCATACAGTCTTATTTTCGATTTATGTGTGATGATGTTTAATATGATTGAATTTTTTATTGATGATGATAAAATGGGGACAGCCATAAAACAGCTTAGTTTTGTTTTCTCAATTTTGAAAATATATGTATATCACAACTTAAGACAGAGGTAAAATAAATAATAGAATTTTTTTTTTTGGAACATTAAAATGATTTGTTGCCAGATAAGATAGGCATAGTAATAGTGATGAATTATGGGATAGAAGTCTCATGTGTGTTTGGGGAGTTCATTTTGTAGAAATGTCTATGATTTTGGAGGTGGGATTGGATATTTGATCATTGGAATTTGGTTGGTTAGATTGCAGTTTTGATGATGAGTGGAGAGTTTTGTCATTGCCTTGAGAATGCTATGTATTTAAGTAATCCATGAATGATTAAACCCATTCACTGCTCCAACCCAATTTATACGTTATCTTTATTTTATCATGAAGCAGTTAACAGTAGCCCTGCCATGATACCAGCCGATAAGTCTCCAAGAGAGAGAGCACGGCATAGTTTTCCAACCCAGTTCATAAGTGATGTTATTTTATTTTATCATGAAGCAGTTAACAGCAGTCCTGCCATGATATCAGCCTATAAGTCTCCAAGACAGAGAGCAAGGCTTCATTTTCTGTAGCCTATAATAAGCAGGGCATCTATTGATACTAGCCACATAAGACTCCAAGAGAAAGAGCAAGGCATAGTTTATCTATTTTAGCCCCTGAGAATTAAAAATGCTTCTTTTATTGCAAGAGTTTGCATCATTCAATCAAAGGTTGTAGTACCTTAAGGTGATTGAATTGGGATGATCTGAGTGCTTGTGATGCATTGTGTGATTGTAGTGCTGTGACTGAATTCTTTTATTTATCTCAGGATTGTGAATTGCAGATCATTCTGTGGACTGTCAATATCTGTCAGATTTCTAGAATGGATGAATGTATAATTTGGGCTATTGCAGACAGACATGCACTATATAGATTATTGTTGTGTGATTCATCAAATGAACGATATTAAATAAATAATATTTTTTTTGTATTTGTAATGCATGATAGGGTGAAAAGCAAATCAGTTAGTCAGTCAGAGATGGGTGTCAGACAGGGAAGTGATGTGTGCATTTTTGGTGGTCAGGGAAGCACAGATGGGATATACATTGAAATATATTAAAATTTAATAGAATGAATAAAGGTGAAATGAAAATGATGGAAATGATAATGAAGATGCTTAAAAGTTTAGAACAAATGATGGAGGAAAGAAATAAAAGTTTAGAATGAACTATAGAAAGTTTAGGAGAAGACAGAGAGAAAACTATAGAAAGTTTAAAAGAAGAGGATAAAAGAAGTGAAGATGAATTAAAAGAAAAGATCAATAGCTCTGTTGAAAACAACAGCAAAATTCCTATGGCTTTGGGAAATAAAATAGAGAAACAGGGGAAAAGTGCCTCAATTCCTGGAGATGATAATCTTTATACAGAAGAGAATGGAGGTTGTAATTGGAGTAGAAGTTGCCATAAAAGTAAAGGGGATAGTAACAAGTACTGAAGATTTTCAGATTTGAATAAAGAAGGAAGTACTATCAGGTATAAAATAGACTGAATTGATGATAGATCGTATGTATCAAAACTTACTAGAAGATTATAAAAATTCCAAAAGAAATAAGGAAAGCGCGGAACAAAAGATGTGTTGTTCTGTGAAAAGATGGATAGAAAGTCTAAGAGGATAGCAAAAAGGGTGCAGAAAGTATAATAGAAGATAGTCAAAGATTAGAAAATAATGCTGAAACCTTTTTAGAAGATAGAGCAGGGAGATGTGTGAATATGTTAGAATTGTCAAACAGAAAGATGGTCAGGGCTTACCAGTGTTAAAAGAGAAACTAGATAGTCAGACTAGTGATAATAAAGAAAGGAATGAGAAATTAGATGACAAAGTAAATAAACCAGCTAGTACACTGATAGAGGATAAGTCCCAAAAAGTAGAAAGGCCGATAGAAGCCATAAACCCAAATCTCTCAGTAAAAAGAATACATGAGAAGACCGAAGAGCAGATTAAGATGGATCATGAAGATCAAGGAATGAAAACAGTTGAAGGAACCACATGATATAAAAGATCAGATGGTTATGTTAAAAGAGGAAGCCCTAAAACAAATCCCAAAAAAGAAAACATATAGGGAAAGGGATAAATGTTTGGTTAAAGAGGATTATGAAGTGAAGAGAAGGGAGATGGAGAAAAAACTCCACACCCAAGATAATGTGATAAAGTTAAGAGAGGTAATAGGGGAGATGAAACCAGATAGTTTAGAAAAAGAACAAAAGTTTCAACAGTCTATAGTTCTCAATCTATTAGCTAACCAGCATGTGTGGTTTCAAAAATCTATATTTTTAAATAGATTAGAGATACCTTATATATGGTATAAAGAATCTATCTCCCTGAAAAATTTAAATGTACATTGTGTATTGTGCAGAGAATCAATCTCTCTGAAAAATTCAACTGCTCTGGAAAAGTCAAACATAAATTATATCTGGTACAGAGAGGCAGTCTCTCTGAAAAATGTAAATGTCCAATGTGTATCGTAGAGAATCAATCTCTCTGAAAAATTTAAATGCTCTGGAAGAGTTAAAAGTAAATTATATATGGTACAGAGAGATGGTCTCTCTGAACAGATTAAGTGTGCCTTATGCTACAGAGTCAACCTTTCTAGAGATTTTAAAAATAAATTATACATGGCCCAGAGAATCAACCTCTCTGGAAGATTTAAGGATAAATTATATATGGTACAGAGAGTCAATCTTTCTGGAAAGGTTTAAGATAAAGTATGCATGGTATAGAGAGCCAATCTCTATAAAAAATTTAAAGTGATGTTATGTCTGGTACAAAGAGTCCATATTTCTAGGTGGATACTATAATCAGAGGTTAGCTAAAATAAATCCTCCAGACATATATTATAAGTATCCAGCCAAAATGAAAAAATAAAGATCTCAAAAATGGACTAGATACACATGTGCAATTTTATGCAGACTGCAAGGTGATGTACAAAATGGAAAAGCCCAGAGTAAAACTCAAGAGCTGAATTATTTAGAGTGGTCGTGATATAATAATTTTATGTTACCAAACCCCAAAGAAACAAATTTAAAAAGTTTCTGCATTTGTACGAAGGGCCATTCCAAATTACTAAAAAAATAGGAAAGAATGCCTTTATGCTTGCTATTCTTGATGGGAAATAAGGGAACCTATAATGTTAGGAGTTTGATCCCTTATCCTTCAGCAGAGTAGCTTGGCAAAAATCTCCACATAAATCACATTTAAGTTTCCTAATGAAAAGTATGATGTTTACCAGTAGTTAGAAGTTTTTATTATTATTATTATTATTATATTTGATATTATTAGTGTTATTTTATTGGTTAGAATTTTTTTTTAGATATAGTTAAAGCAAAAGTGCTGATGATTTTATTGGAAAGGGGGGAATGTTGTGCCATTACAATTTAGTCATTAGATAAATTTGTAGTAATGTGCATGAAAAAAAATGTAAAACAAAAATCATCATCACATTTTTATATAGTAAAGGAAGCTGTAAAGCATCCAAGTCTAAACCCTACAAGATCAAGTTTTAAAAGTTTAAGGCAGAAAAAGAGTGGGACAACAGTTATATTCTTTAAGTGTTTGTGTGTTGATAAAAAACTCAAAAATAGTAGTACACACATTTAATATTTAATTTTTTTGTTAAAAAGTAAAGTTATAACTTGTTACACATATATAGGCAATGTATGTGTAAGCTATTTAATTGTTTTATATTTTAAATATTAAACATTTTAAACATTATTTAAAACTAACCTACACTTGCTAAATTTTAATATCTTATTCTATACTTCTATTTTTGCCTTTCTATAATTGTAATTTAAATTTAAAAGCTAAGGATTTAATTTTAAATATTAGGGTTATAATTACTAAGCTAGCAATTAGATTATTTTAATGTAGGTTTATAAATAATTTGAATGAGTGTGTGTGTCACATCACATAAATATATCTACATTTATTAAATATTGAGAGAAAGGGAAGAAAATCTGTTGTATTATTATTATTTTTTCTTACTCAACAATTTTTTTTTTTATTATAAGGGTTGTTCTTCTGTTGAAAAACTTAGAGATGATGTGAGAAGTCTAATTTTAAAATGTCTCATCTTAAGATCAAAAGAAAGAAGCTCAAAATTTGAGATGTTACATAGGTGTGAAAAAGGATTAAGACTATTTTTTCCTTCAAAACAAAAGTTTGTCTAAAAATCAGGATACTGAGATTTTTCATACTATTCAACTACAAAACGATTTGATTGAAAATAAGTTATAAATCTAATTAAAAGAGGTGGCCAAAAATAGAAAAAAAAATCAGATATAAAAGCAGTCTGAAAAATCAGTTGATATTGTTATAGAGACTTTTAAAAATATTGAAACTAAGGAGTCAAGCATTTTTTTTAATTCAGCAGATATCAATTCTAAAAATCATTTTTAATAGTTTTTTTTTGTGAAGATGAAAAACAGCATAGCCAGATAAAATAAAAATATATTTCATCTGGGGAAATTCCCTGAGTCAACATCCACTCGCACATCATATAGGAAAGAAAGGATGTCTCGTCTGAAAAATAATATTCTACACCTTTCAACTGACCGAGAGAAATAAGCTGTTTTTGAATAGAAAGAAGAAAACATTCACCTGCATTGGAAGGTAATCAGGAAAAGAGTAATCTACTGACAAATATTAAATCATCAAGTCCAATTAATTGTTGCAGTAACTGAGTTTAAACCCAAGAAAATTTATAAACGTGAAAACAACTACTGTACTTCATCCACTAAAAGAATCATGCTTGACAGGAAGAGAAGAAGAGTTAATATAATGATTTCCAAATTGTCCACTAAAGCAAATAACCTCAATAGGATCATCATCATCAAATAATTATACACCTCAAGAAAAAGATTGTTCCAAAGAAAACGGAAATGGTAGTTGCAAAACTATAGACATTAAACAAGAAAATTTGACTCATTGGAAGTCCTACAAAGAATAGAACTGATAGTATAAATTTTTTACATATATTGTCTTTATAATATCAGAGACTTAGTAAAACTTTAGCAACAGAGTGGTATAATTTTGTTTAAAGAACTTTTAAAACAACAAAGATCAATTGAAACCAAGAATTTCTTAATAACGATTTTATATGTACTAAAATTATGATTGTCTATTAACCTAAAGTTATGAAATGTTATTAATATGTAACATTTTTTTATTATTATTTTGTTTTAAATAATATTTTTGTTATTATGGGGATAAAACACGCACATACACAGCAATATATTAACTTGTTACATGTGTGGTTGGGTGTGTGTGAGAATGATTGACATATAACATTGGAAATATTAGATTATTTTGTTTTAGGAAAATATAGCATTTCAGCGCTTAGGAGGGAGGGGGAGAAAAGATACTTTAAAACTTGTTTCTAAAAAACTTGCTCTTGCCAATTCTACTAACATTTATTCTTAATCATTCTACTTTACATGTTAGATTATAAAAGTATATGTGTGAAAGAGAAAGGAAGAAAAAAAAGAGTGAATATTTTTTTTTCTTATGAAATATTTTCTTGTGAATCCAAAACTTTAGCAAACTTAGTATCCAAATTTATGTATATATTTTTGATGGGAAAGGGGGAAGAATTCAAAATTAACATTATGATTGCCAGATAATCAATTATTGTTCTCATTATTATTTCATATAAAATTTTGATTTTATCTTTAAATTATTTGTAGATTTTCATAATAAATTAATAAATATTAGTTTATTTTATTAAACGAGGTGTATATATTTCATTAAGAGTAGTCTTTATTAAGTGTGATCATTCATCATCAAGGTGAATATTAGCTATTTAAGTTCCAATTAGATATACTAAAATTAAGCAATAATTATGAATTTCTTCATAACAATTAGGTTTTATGATTAGGTTTAGTCCTAAAGCTGTGGTTGAAACTATTATCATTATCATTATCATCATCGTCATTATCACGTTTTAATTAATGAGCTGTTTAAACGTTTAAAGGCCATAAATAAATATTGATTTCATAGTATTTAGTGATTTCTTAGTATTATTATAACCACCATCCCATCATCTATATCATGCAAGGATGAGGGAATTGCCATCCTAAATTAATAATATAATCTGAGCTAGTAAAACTTATAAAAAATATTGAAACACATTTATTATGTTAAGATCTACGAAATGATGTGTGTCTAATAAATTTTATATACTCCACTTTAGCTTAAGGATGTTTTATGCTTACCTAAATATTAGTGCACACAGTGATATGGCTCTAAAAAGCAAAATCCTCTATTTTTATTAGAAATAAAGTACCAAAAAGGGATTCAAACCTGGTACATGTGAAAATGTTATAAAGTATAACAGGGTCTAGGTTCAGATAATCTAGTGGTGCCCAGCTAGACCATATTCGCTTGGTATTTGTTTAAATATGCACTTGACATCAAACCAAGAAATAAAAGTGGATAAAATCTCCTGTCTGTATACCTGAGAAGATATTTTATTGAGATACTAGTGTACTCACTCACTTGATTTCCATGTACCTGAGTTATAATATTTTGTCCTAATAATTTGTTTATAGTTTATAATTGTTAATGGAAATACAATGGCTGCCTGATTAGGGTTTGAAATAGGCCAGACACCTTAAATGACTAGTCTCCAAGCATTATTGTGTCTAATTATTGATATGATATCTTTAGAAATCTAATTATAGAAATATGTTTCATTTAATCCAATGACCCTTAATATGATTGATAACTCAGTCTGATCTTTTGTTTAATAGCTTATGCTCAGCAGCTTGCCTATTACAATTCTTTTCTCTTTGATATAAAATAAAAGTTACCATTTTTTCGTTTATTAAGTGATAATATTTGAATTTTGGATATTTTAATATATTTGGATCTTTGAATCTTTAATTTTGTTACAATATATATACGAGTTTAGATGACTTTTAATTTTCAATTTTTAAAAACAAATTTTTATTTGCGAACTTTTTATTTTTAATTTCTAATTTTATTTATTAGAATAATGTAACAGCATGTGTGCCCATTACAATATATATGCATATATATATAAAGTTGAAAGGGAAAACTAAAAATGAACACAAACAAAATTTTTTGTAGATATTTATTTAAAATATATATACACTAGAATAACATGTTACTGCTTAAATAATAATTTTGATATTTAAAATTATTATAAAGTATTGCATTTTAATTTTGATATTTAAAAATATTATAAAGTATTGTATTTTAAAACAAGCATTAAAAAAGATCTATTTAATATTTTATTCAATTCTAATTTTGATAATTAAGAAAAAATCTAAAACAATATTATTTTCATATTATAATCAAGCACAATTATAAAATCCCCCTATCTATTTTTGACTGGATTAAGTAAGATTTTTTTAAAATTAAAACTACTTTCAATAAATAAAAATTATTATAATACACTTGGATTTTAAATTCTGCAACCGGATTTTGTTTGAAGTATAAAAATTTTTTTTAGATAAAAATTGGTTTTGATTAATGTAAATTGAAAAGAGTTATTACCTTTGTTTTTTTCTTGATCAAGATAATAAAAAAAACTTTATTGTGTTTCTAAATGTCTCCATACTCTATAACATGTGGGTTTGAAAGAAAAAAGATAACATATAAGTTATAAGGAGAAAGCAAATATAGAGAACTTCATGACAATCAAATGTGAATTTATATAAAAATAAGGGCTGACTTTTCTGTGCATAACTCATATGCGTGTATTAAATTGTTTGTCTGTCTGAAGTATATCAAACTATAAAGATTGACTAGGGATGATTGACTGACAACATTTACCCGATATATATCTTTCCCAAAAATATCAATGTTAGTATACTACTCTGTCATGGATATGGTTACAATTGCAAAGATTATTGAGATTCCAGTACTAGCCAGCTTACTTAAAGATTACTGTGGTATGATTTTATACATATATTTATTCATCTATGTGCAAAGAAGCACAAATGTCTAATTACTGCCAATAATATAAAAATTGTCCTTGCTGATATTTATTTCATGAATAATGATATTAAAGACTAATAGAAAAAAATAAATAATGATTAGAATGTATTATATATTGAGAATGACATATCTCAATAATTACTTTTGCAGTGAAAGAAAGTCATTTTCTACTTATTGCCTATAAGAAAATATTTAACATCAGCCAGCCATATTGATGAAGAATAAATAATTTTGAATGAAATAAAAGCAATTAACTAATGATAAAGCTTCTTCTTAAAGTTAGAGGACAAAATTAGAAACAAAAGAACTTTCTAGAAATACTTTTAAAGATGTTTACAATTAAGAGTAATCTGAAAAAAAACTTTTATGCAGGATTTTCAAAGAAGTAATATTTCTTTATTATGACTTTTTAAAAACAACAACAACAACTGTTATTTAACATTTTAAAATATGTAACTTGTTATTAGAATTGGTAATGAAAATATTTTATTTTATATTGAAATAAATATGTAGGTGCATGCTTATTATGTAAATTTTGTTATTTAATGATAGAATAATATTGGTATACACTAACTAATAAAATGTGCTGGATAGGCTTATCTACAGATAAACATTCACATGCATTTATAAAGTATAATAGAATAGTTTTTATTAATTTGTTCAAATGAGTAGATTTTATATTCTTAGACATGCATGTGGGTACATATAGATATGTGATTATTTAATACTTTTTACAATTTGTATATTGGAAAATTATAGACACAGCTACCTGTGTAGTTTATTATTTTTCAACCTATGAATCAAAATCAGAATGATATATTTATTTGATAGACTTTTAATTTGATTTTATTGTTAATTTTTCTAATTAATAAAATTGTATATCATTGTTTTAAGTTATTCCAGTGAATTTATTGCATACTAAAATGGGTTTAAAATATGTTGATTATTTTCTCTTATTTACAATCACAGTTCCTAGACTCCCTGCTTTCCAGGCTAGCCTGAGCAATAATGGTCAGTTTATATATATATATTGTAACATGCATACATGCTGTTACATGCTAATAAATAAAATTAGAATTTAAAAATAATAAGTTTGCAAATAAAAATTTGTTTTTAAAAATTAAAAATTGAAAATTAAAAGTCATCTAAACTTTATATATATAAAATCGCACAGATGAAAAATTATTAAAAGAAAACTTTATTAAAGAAAAAAAAAGTATTTTAAAACTAAATTTTCAGAAAAAAAACTTTAAAGATTTAAAGATAAAAATTTATCTTTAAGAATGTATATAATTTAATTAATGCTATTGTGTAAAATGGAGAGGATTATTTTCAATTAGTTAAAGTAAACTAGCCTTTGGGCATCTCACAATTTATAAGTAAAGGTCAGATAAGAGAGAAAAAACAATAGAAACAGAATAGCCAATAAAAGAAATCCCTCACGAAATGGACAATGAAAGGATCATCGTCATCATGATGTAATGTTGAGTTAATCTGCAAATTTAATATAAAAAAAATGGAAATAAAATATTAGTGTTATATGTGTTAGTGCAGAGAAAGGTGAAGGGGAAGGGATTGAAAACATGCACTTTTCAATCCTTTCAGTTGTTCAAAAAAAAAATAAAACATCATTTTCCCATATTGCTGACCATAGGACATCAGGGCCCAGCAATAAAATACCAGCAACAATAAAGGACCAATGGCTAACTGCATACCTATCTCCTCAGGATGTCACGGGCATTAACACCTTCCAAATTACAAGCAATTAGAAAATACGGACTTTTTAAAAAAGTAAGTACTCTATAACTTATGAACTTTAATTCTAAAAAAAAAATTTTTCCAGTATTTTAAAACCAGAAGAACTTTAGATAATTCATGAACACTAAGTATAAAACCTTCCCAGTATTTAAATTATAGTGATAGTAATTCCTATCTGACCAAACTAAATCAATTTATTAATAATTATTTTTATTGAATGCATTTTTTTTAAGAAAACACTTCCATTAATTTATTTGTTTATTATGATTTTTTTTTCTGTTAAGCTAAACTTTTAATTAAATCATGTTAAATTTAAGTCGAGTGTGAATGGCTGCATAGATTTGTAAAGTTATATTAGTTTAAGTAAGGGAGGGTAAATCTTAGGTTATTTGTTTCACAGTTAAATTGGGTCAATGGATTGGATGTATTGGTGTAATTAGTAAATGTAGTATGAAGATCCGCTATGTGCAGGATCACATTGACCATCGGAGACAGACAGTATTCCCTGCTCCTTGGATCACCCCTTTAGCCTATGGAATGGGATCTAAGTCGGCAAAAAAGGACCACAATCCCTTCCTATGGAGTTCTTTTTTTATTGTTCTTCTTGCCAGGCAGATGTAACATTCCTGTACTGGATGAGAGATAATTTCTTCTCTATAACCATGTTGTTCAGATGTGCATTCCTGACACTATGGTATTGTGCAGTCATATTCCTGCTGCACTGAATACATCGATATATCAGATAGATTGGCATTGGTTTGACTGCGAACATTTGGCCTAAGGTTAAATAAGGGAGAGAATATTTTCTTTTCAAATGCAATCTGTGTAGTCTATCCACACTCGACACTAATAAAATATTAAATTCACTTGTGCAAACTTCTAAAATAAAAGTTGAAACGTAAATTAAATTCTAAAATAAAACTTAAAATGTAAATTAAATTCTAAAGTAAAAGTTATACTAAAATAATTCTAAATTTTATATATGTTTAATAAATGTTTGCATGTGTTATTACTGGCAGTCTTTTATTTTTTTTAATATTGAAAATATTTTTAAATAGGAATTTATATATAATAAATCTCTGCATCTCCATGAGCTAGTGGCATGGGCTGACGGTCGAAATAAAATATATATGTAAAAATTATATCTTAACAGCGCGTATCTGCATACAGTATAAATTTTCCAGGTTCCAATAGCCTGTTGGTGCTTGTACGGCAGACACAGTTTGACATTATTCACCCCGACCATTATAATTGGACTCCCAACATGGGCCGATATATAATAAACCACGAGTACCCTGAGTAAATTTTTTTTTAATGAAGTATTTTTATCTACCATATATTTTAAATCTTATAAAAACACTGCCAGAAAGAAATAACACATATATTAAAAATGTAAGTTTATGATGGTAAATGTGACACCTTATGATGTGTGTCCTTTGGGAATCTACCTCAGTATAACCCATTTAAGCATTTCAATTACTCATAAATAAGTTGGTGGTATATATAATTGTGCTGCAAATATACATGTATAAACTAATTATTTCTTTAAATGTATTTACTCCAATGCAACCTCCTTAAATAAATAATTTGCTTGTCATGCCATGTGTTAAAAATGAAATGTAGAGGAAAAGGAACTCTTGGTGGGGGGAAGAGGCGTAAACGTAGATGGTTCATAGGAAAACGATAGTCAACATTTTTTTTTTTGTATTTAGTCTTTTTGTAAAATTACTAACCGAATGTCATTGTAAATTTTCGTTAATCGTGTACCGTAATTACTAACCCTAAGTAAAATAATTTTTTTTTGTTTATTTTTTTTTAAAACAAGTTTACTGATATGTAATGGGCATACATGCTGTTACATGCTAATAAATAAAATTAGAATTTAAAAATAAAAAGTTTGCAAATAAACATTTGTTTTTAAAAATTAAAAGTCATGTAAACTTTATATATATAAAATCATACAGATGAAAAATTATTAAAAGAAAACTTTATTAAAAAAAGTATTTTAAAACTAAATTTTCAGAAAAGAAACTTAAAAGATTTAAAGATAAAATTTTATCTTTAAGAATGTATATAATTTAATTAATGCTATTGTGTAAAATGGAAATGATTATTTTCAATTAGTTAAAGTAAACTAGCCATTGGGCATCTCAAAATTTATAAGTAAAGGTCAGATAGGAGAGAAAAATCAATAGAAACAGAATAGCCAATAAAAGAAATCCCTCAGGAAATGGACCTCAACGAAAGAATCATCTTCATCATGACGTAATGTTGAGTTAATCTGCAAAATTAATATAAAAAAATGGAAATAAAATATTACAGTGTCTTATATGTGTTAGTGCAGGGAGAGTTGAAGGAGAAGGGTTTGAAAAAACGCACTTTTCAATCCTTTCAGTTGTTCAAAAAAAAAAGAAATGAAACATCGTTTTCTCATATTGCAGACCATAGAACATCAGGGCCTGACAATAAAATACCAGCTACAATAAAGGACCAATGGCTAATTGCATACCGATCTCCTCAGGATGTGGTGGGAATTAACACCTTCCAAATTACAAGCAATTAGAAAATACAGACTTTTTAAAACAGTAAAACTCTATAACTAATGAACGTTAATTCTAAAAAAAAAACTTTTCCAGTATTTTAAAACAGTAAGAACTTTAGATAATTTGTGAACACTAAGTATAAAACTTTCCCAGTATTTAAATTATAGCAATAGAAATTCCAATCTGACCAAACTAAATCAATTTATTAATAATTATTTTTATTGAATGTATTTTTTTAAAAAAATCATTTCCAATAATTTATTTGTTTATTATGATTTTTTTTTGTTAAGCTAAACTTTTAATTAAATCATGTTAAATTTAAGTTGGGTGTGAATGGCTGCATAGATTTGTTAAGTTATATTAGTTTAAGTAAGGGAGGATAAATCTTAGGTTATTTGTTTTGCAGTTAAATTGGGTCAATGGATTGGATGTATTGGTGTAATTAGTAAATGTAGTATGAAGATCGGCTACATGCAGGATCACATTATATGCCACCCTTGGGCAAAATAAGCCTATTTCTTATTGACCATCGGAGACAGATGGTATTGCCTGCTCCTTGGATCACCCCTTTAGCCTATGGAATGGGATCTAAGTCGGCAAAAAAGGACCACAATCCCTTCCTATGGAGTTCTTTTTTTTATTGTTGTTCTCTCCAGACAGATGTAACATTCCTGTACTGGACAAGAGACAATTTCTTCTCTATATCCATGCTGTTCAGATGTGCATTCCTGACAGTATGGTATTGTGCTGTCGTATTCATGCTGCATTGAATACATCGATATATCAGATAGATTGGCATTGGTTCAATTGCGAATTTTTAGCCTAAGGTTAAATAAGGGATAGAATATTTTCTTTTCAAATGCAATCTATGTAGTCTATCCACACTTGACACTAATAAAATATTAAATTCAACTTTGCAAACTTCTAAAATAAAAGTTGAAATGTAAATTAAGTTCTAAAATAAAAGTTAAAATGTAAATTAAATTCTAAGGTAAAAGTTATACTAAAATAATTCTAAATTTTATATATGTTTAATAAATGTTTGTGTATGTTATTTATTACTGGCAGTGGCTACTTTTATTTTTTTTAATATTGAAAATATTTTTAAATAGGAATTTATATATAATAAATCTTTGCATCTCCCTGAGCTAGTGGCATGGGCTGACAGTCGGAATAAAATATATATGTAAAAATTAGATCTTAACAGTGCGTATCTGCCTATTATATAAATTTTCCAGGTTTCAAAAGCCTGGTGGCACCCTGTACGGCGGAAACAGTATGACCTTATTATTCACCCCGACCGTTATAATATATATATATATGAGGATTCACATTTGTGGTTGGACATCAAGATAGTTCTCCAGATAATGCAAAATATCACCTTTAATGTCCATGCACTACATTTTATTTTTAAAAAAGAAGAAAACTGAGTTTATAGTTGGCCTGGCCTGTAAACTCTTGGTACTCTATGAACAGAGCATTGATGGTGATGCAGCTTGTAACTTAGTAATTATTGTTAAAATTACTTATAGTTTTGTTCATGGCTAATTGTCATGCTCTTATTTATTTTATACATGCTCATTTTCTTTATTTATTCATTTTATCTGTAATGATTATTTATGTTAAATAGAGATAATAATGATTTCCCATCTCACCAAGATTACCCCTAATCTTACATACTGTTACATTATGTATACTCATATCGTGAATTACTTTATTATATACACATCGTATAATGTTTATTCCAATGTTAAAATAAAAAAAATAATCAATGGATTTAATTGTTTGATCAATATTTAAAAAACAATAAAATAATTGGATTAATTAATATATTCACACTCTATGTCTTAATTATTCAGGATATTTTTCCTTATATATAAAAAGTATTGTCAAGTATTGAGATGGAAATGTGTACTATTTACTGTAACAGCATTTCTGTTTTAAAACAATTGTGTATAATGCTATATATATATATATATTGTAGCAGTTGATTTTAGCCCAAGATCGAGCTTCACTGTTCTACCACTTAACCCACGTTTCATCCTGTTTTTTTCTGTCACATCTATATAAACTATATGTATGTTTCTGAGAAGCGTCTATAGAAATTTATAAATATAAACCACAAATAAAAATTTTCTTTAATTTTAAGTATTAATTTTTATGGATGCGACTCAGATATATATGTATATTAATAGAGCTTATATATATATATAAAAGTGCAAACAAATATTGTAAATAATTTTGTATTTTTTTCTTTGATTATATCTTATTTATTTTATAATTATTTTTCATTATAAAACTACATAAAAATTCAAGATGGAAGATGCAATTGCTGACTGTCCAAGAGTAATTAAATGGGTGAGATTCATGATTTTAAAAGGAATTTTTTTATCAAAGTTAATGAAAGTAAAATTTAAAACAAAGCTAATTGATTTTAGTTAGCCGATAACATTTTTATCAAATCTATTTCCAATCTGGAAATTGATTTGAATTTATTTTTGGACAGTTATCTAACAATTGCATCTCCACTAACAATAGAGAAAATATTTCTGTAAATTAAAAATAAGAAATTTAATTAAAAACATTCTTTAAATACCTCACAGTCTGTATAAATAGGGCTAAAAATCTATTGTGTCAGAGTTGGGTCAATAGTCGCTAGTCGACTCCATATCCTTTTTATTTTTGAGGGGCCTCAGCCACCTTCCCCTGTTTTCAGCTCCACTCTTTGCCGTGCAGAGGTGTAGCTGCTACTGCTCAAGAGTACCATCAAAGAATGCCGCCTGCCACAGAAGATTCGTCAGTTTTCCATAGAATCCTGAGGTAACCAGCCCAAAGACATAATTGTATTACTTAATTCTAGCTTATAACTATAAAATTAATGTTTTCTTTATGTCAAACCTCTTTTAACTTGCTTATCAGCGAGCATGTTAAACTAATTGTTTCCTTGGTATCGATTCTCTTCTATCAAATTAATACTATTATGTAAACTATTTTATCCAACTTAACGCTTATTTTTCTTATAATTTAGTGCGGTTATAATTTATTTTTAATGATATTTTTCTATTTTCACTAAACTTTTATTTGTAAATGCCAATCAAACCCAGTCTTACGAACTTAGAAAGGGGGGGGGATTAATGAGTTCTTATTTATTTATTTCTAAATAGTTTGTAATTTATTTATTTCTAAATAGTTCGTAAGACTGAGTTTTTCTTGTAAAATGAATATGTTTTTTTTTAATATATTGTACCATAAAATTATACAAAATGATATAAATACTTTTCAATCTGGGGTGGATATTGGTGTCCATTAATTTTATAAATTTCTTTATTGAGCATCATCGACAAAAGGGCTGGTGAACAAATACTATTTTGTTATTTGCACTTTTAAGTGCATGAATTTTAGTTTATTTTATATATGTTAAACAAAATAATGATTCAAGAAGGGGGAGCAATGCACACTTCATTAATTATAGCGTTAACTTTAGATAAATGACTTTATCTCACATGGGTCATTATTTTAACATGTCATTACATATTTGTTCAACTATTTAAGTCTTTATATTTAGTTTTTAAATCCAATGATTTTGTATTATTATAATAGCATTGTTAGCATAGGCCACTCTTCATATTATTAAGCTTTATCTAGAGACATGCATCGGAATGCCCGAGTCGTCTCATCTTCGTTTCAAGTCGTAAACAGAGCGATGAATGTCCCTGGACCATATACATATATAAATACTCGCACAATGAGAGCAATGCATGGGATAATTCCGGCAAAGTTTGGCCCATTTGCATCTCCATCCGAGAATCTTTTGTCAGCCGATTCCACAAAATGTGGGGGTGGCAAGTCAGTTAGACTGTTTTCTTCCATAATATGATAAAGCACCTCAAAAATATATTGGATCCGCAAACATTCGGCTATTATGCTAGCACCGTAATTTCTTATAGTTAGTTTTTTAACCTGTTTGACAAAATAAATCATAATGATATGTGATAATGAAACGTTTTTCTCTTTGTAATAATTTTAGTTGGAGTTTAGATCCAACCTCTCATGAAGCTGCCCTCCTCTTTATTGAAATAATCAATTCCCATATTGATAGGGTTTCACAATATTTTCTAGTTAAATGTCAAAAATGTTTAGTAAATAAATGTTTTAAGTATCTTTTGATCACAATGTAGCCTCATTTTAGTGTTGTAAATAAATTCTATAAATGAAAATAAAGTTATGTATCCAATGCCAAGGGCATCCCATTAAAGTTGTCCAAACAGCAAAACTCAATATTGTCATATCTTTATATGTATCTTAATGTATAAACGTCTGCCAATCACCCAGATAAATTTGTTTTTTTTTGTAACTTTGAATAAAAACCTATTTTAAATATACGTTCAGTATTGTAACTGCTGCACTAAATTGATATCTATTGAAATAAAATAATTGTATGAAGATTGTCAAAGATTTGTAACCAAAAATCAAGTTTTAAATGCGTGAAATTGAATATAGAAAATCATCTTGAATTTTTGTCAAAATAAATATTTATATTTTTAATCTTTAAACCAGTAGTTCAAATCTCGTTAATAATATTTATATTTATGTATATTTTTAACTTAATATCTTGGGTTCACTCAATCTCTCATCATCATCAGCAGCTGAGTTCTCATGCAAACTGATGTAGCACCAGGCCCGGAAATAATTAATTTATGTAGTATCATCGTGGATGTTGTCTGTAGTGTTATAGATTTGGGGAATGAGCAAATAGGTTAGAATTCATGATTGCTCCTGACCTGTGTATCTCGGACACGATTGGATTTGGGGTATTTTTGCTTAGATTCTAAATCTTGTTGAATGGACATACATTTTTGACCGGTACAATATATATTAGAATGGATTTGAACTCAGACTTTCAAGCTCCTACAGTTATGTGCTCTATCTTATACAACTGATACACATGACCACATACATACGAAAAAATAAATGATCTATATGTATTTTGTATTAAACCAACAGTCATCAGTTGGCCCAGATCACAATCTCCCATGCATAGATACAATCAGTGCTCAATTTACATTAAGATAAAAAAATCATTAAAATTTAATGGACAAGCTTCAACCTTCTCCATTCTCTAATTCTTCAGTCATCCATAACACTCAAAGTCCTTGTTGATGTCAATATTATTGTCATACCCATGTTGACTTTAAGTCCTCTAACCCCTCACATACAGAACTTTAATATGTCAATTTAAATACACAGAAGAGGAATGGTAGAATACAGGCTGAATATGTAATATTCAATAATAAGTACATTGTTTATACTAAACTTAATATAATTAGGAAGGACTTCAACTCAGACATTCATGCTCTCTACAGTTATGTACTCTATTTATACAACTGATATCCATTACCACATACACATCATGATGATAAATGATCTCTGATATACACTTTTCATGCTGAACTAGCAGTCAATGATATGGATGGCTAAAGAGCTGGAGGGTGGAGAAGATTGAAGCTTGTCCATTAAAATTTGAAGATTTGCTATCTTAATATAAACAGAACACTGATTGCATATATGTGTGGGAGATGATGATCTGGACCAACTGATGAATACTGGTTCAGCATGAAAACATATATTGGAGATAATTTATCTTTTTCTCATGTGTGTAACATATATTGGAGATTTATCTTTTTCACATGTATGTAGTCAAGGGTGTCAATTGTATAAGATATAGTGTATAGCTGCAAGGAGCTTGAAAGTCTATATACTTATAATTGAATATTATAAATATATATTCACATTGTGAATGACCTCATTACCGTACCATCACAAGTGCAAGGCATATTGGCATGTAGGGCTTAAAACAGAGATTGTTTAAAAAAGAAAAAAAAAACAGATTAAGAGGGGGGAATATGTTTAAACTTGATAATATATTTATTTATTGTTTGTATTGTTTTTCTCCTCATAGCCAGAGAATTTAAAAGTTTAATCAGAAATAAAAGATTAAACCTCATTTTAATGATAGATAATTGACCAAAACTGTCTTATCTATAAACAAAAGATTAAGATTAGTTTAATTAAAAGTGGATGGCTTGAATCTCTGATTAAAAGAAAAAGATTAAAAATTAGTTTCTTTTGAAAAGAAAAAATAGTTTTGATAAAATAATTCTTCATAAGTAAAGTAGCATTTTGGCATTTAAAGTATTTTCGGTTTATAGCCTAAAATGTGTGCTATATAAAAAAAGAAAAAATATATCTGTTTCTTTATGTAAAGTTTTAAGTAAGGGAAAGACAAAAACAAAATTGCAGTTTGCATGAAATTACATAGGATTGTTGCAATTGGTATATATAATGGTCAATAGGGAAAAAAATAGTCTAACTAGTACTATTCTGTTGTTTCTTTGTCTATTATTCATATGCTGCCATTCTAGTCTAATTAAAACTAATATTAATAATATGAAAGCCTTCATGAATATCTGGAATATGCTATATATGAAAAGCAAAAAAACCAAGTGTGTCTCTTTTCCTGTCTGCAGGAATCAATCTTTGAACTAGGGAATTGAGAACTAACTATATCCTTAATAGCTAATGATACCAAAGAAAGAAAATCCAGTAAATATGTCTTGTGCTAGCCGAAAAGAAACAATTAAATAGAATGCTAAAGGGAAAAGAAACCTATAATGGAAATGTAAAGACACCATAATACAAGGAAATAAAAGAAAAACCCCAAGGTAAGATGTGTTAATACTTATATGAAAAATAATTATTTGATTATAAAGACCTTTCTATTTCTTTTCCATAAAATTATATAAAATAATTTAAATGAACTATAGAACTTGCTTATAAATTATTTAATCTAACAGTAGATATTGATATATATATATTATTAATATTTGAAATCTTTGTATCAATATTATTTTGTATAAATGTATGGTTGTATAATAATAGTTAATAAAATGATAGGAAATGAAGTGGTTGAACGAAATAGTTGTAAAGTATACTTGGTTGTATTTTTTTTTAATTGCAGTAATATTAAATGTTTTATTTAAAATTCTTTTATAGGCTTAATGCCTGCTAGTACATTTTTACCTGTCTTATGCAAACAGCAATATATATTTCCTGAGGATATTAGTAGAAAAGAATACATAACTAATGAGAAGGGTAAATAATAGTTAATTAGTACATTTGTTTTAACTAAAGCAATGAGTTTTTAATTCTGGTACCTGTAAATAAAATCTGTTTTAGATATAATAATAATGCTGACTAAACTCGATTAATAATTTGAATATTAAGGTTTATTATTAAATCCCAGAGTTAAGAATAACCAGGAAAAATAGTCATGATTTCCAAATGCTTTTTAATTTAGTTATTTGTTTGAGACCATGATTAGGTATATATCCCATGTGTCCAAATATATATGTACAACACTGTAAAATTGAATCTCCCTTTATAAAATAGATAAATAAAAGCTAAAATGAGGGTAAGGTCGGTTCACTATATATATATAGATCGTTAATGTTTGTTACAAAGTTAAAATAAAAAAATAAGAAAGAATTTCTTTATTTTCTTAAATAAAAATCAATCTGCTTGATCAATTTAAAAATAAAATAAAATAATTTGATTAATTAATATGCATACTCACTGCCTTAATTATTCAGGATAATCAACTAGGAAAATGATCCAAAAAAAATTTATTAAGGTATTGTCGTGGATTGAGAAGGAAGTGTGTATTATTTATTGTAACAATATTTCTATTTAAAAAGAACTGCGTTTAACGTTTTATATGTATAAATGTTGGAGTTAAAATGTTTTTGATGTTAAATAAATTATTCAAATGGAAATCATTCTCCGATAATGGGCTATTTCTTAAATATTATAAATCTACAAGCACTTTCCCGCCGGTAAGAGTTTAAAAAACTTAAGTGAATCACTTAAGTTTAGAGTGTACTTTTTATATACACCAACTCTTACAGACCATGCTTAAAGCTTGAATCTATTGTATGCCTGATATTATACTCAAATATTCAATTGCACAAATCTATTTAACCCATCTATTTAACTACCTTTAGACGAACATGACTTATAAATGTAAACCTATTATTATAAAGCGCTGAAAACTTTGAAATTATTCAAATGGAAATTAATCTCTGATAATAAGCTATTTCTTAAATATTATAAATCTACAGCACACTCTCCTCCCAGTAAGAGTTTAAAAAACTCAACTGAATCACTTAAGTTTAGAGCATATGTTCTATATACACCAACTCCTACAGAACCATGCTTATTTAAATCAGGGCTTGAGTCTATTGTGTGCCTGATGTTATAAATAAATATTCTATTGTACAAATCTATTTAACCCATCCCAGGAGAAAGATTGTCTCATTTTTAACCACCTACGATTAGACAAACATGACTTATAAACTATAAATCAAAATTAAATATCTTTAATTAGCAATACTGATTATCTTTACATTTTTTATGCAATTTTTGAATCAACAAAAATTTCTATTATTTGATGATCTCATGCGATTTGTAATTCATTACGACCAAAATTTAAAATGAAATCTTAAAAATATATAGTAGTAATGAATTAAGCATATTAAATTTAAATAATTACTTCTGAAATTTATTTTGAGAATTTTTTTTCCTTAAAAGAATATGTGATAGTATTAATAAAAGCAAGTAAATGGATAGTTATAGGCAAAAGATTTGCATTTACACTTATAATACATTTTGATTATTTCTCTTTATGACTAATTATGAAAATTATTATTTAATATATGTTTTGCTTATATTAAATGAAAATATGCCTATTAATAATAATAAAAAAGAAAATTAATCAGATGCTTTAAATAATAAAAAGTAAAAGTGATAAAAAAATTTAAAAAATAAATAAAACAATATAATTCTAAAATAAAAGCTTTTATCTACTAATATGGTAGATGAAAGATTTGATACTCTATCTTAACATGTGAAAGATACAGCTGCTGCTTTTTCTTTACTTTATCAAACAGATCTATATTATTTAGAAAGCCTTAGTACAGTATACAATGGATCAGCTTCTTTATGAGTCATAAAATTTTCACACATGGATTTTTATATGCCAACACATTTTAAAATCCCATTTATATATATATATTCTTCACAAAATAAGATAAAGACATAAATTATTGGCATAAAATAGTAATGATTAAAAAAGTTGAAAGTATAAATTTTAATAAAATGCATGGCACACTTATATTAAATAATGTTATAATTCAATACACTATAGACAATATATGTAATAATTAAAAAAAATTAAGATTTGTTATTTAATTACCTGTAATTCATTGATCCTTTTTACTTCTTGATCTAAATAAACTACTACTCCTAACATAGCCATTGCATCAAAAGGGGCGTGCTATAAAAAGAAAATTAATGATAAAATCTTATTCAACTATATATAAAAATAGGTTCTCTATATGTATAATCAGATGCTTTGGAAAGTATGGTAGAGATTGTGCACCAAGGTAGCAAGTAGGGCTTGAGACCTCCACTAATTTCCCCATATTGATCCAGAAACATATCTTTTCAGCATGCCACTTTACAACTGAATCATGTGCTCAATTGCAAAATGTTTACAAGTGACGCTAAGTATAGCAAAACTATAAATAATAAAAAGTTAAAACAATTTTATGTTATAGTATGTAATATATTTTATCATTTTTAAATATTTCATTCCCAAAGCATTGATAGAAATTACATTTCATTGTACAGGTACAATGCAGTGAGACAGTGATTAGTAAAATATACCAAACAAAGTATCACTTGAATTTCTCTACCTATTTTCAATATCTGCATTAGAAATCTCTCCAGATTCATTTCTGGTCGTTGTTCACCATGATTGAGTAACAAAATTTATATCTAGCATCCATCTTTATTTCTTTTATAATATCCACCCTAATAATCTGATTAACTCAAAACAATTTTTTGTATAGACATAATTATAAAGATTAATACTGCACCAACAACTGTATATTTTAGTGACTTCAGTTTTATACTTATAGACTTCTTTCTCTTCTTGATTAAGATGATGTACAATTAATGAGTAAATTAATAGTTTAGTGCTGTATATATATATATATAATTACATATAAGGAAATTAACCTTTAAACTTATGCATATTTATATACTAAAATAAACAGCACAGGTTTGAAAGTTAATTTCCTTATATATAATTAACAAATAAGTAAAGAAAGTCATTTGATGCTTTGTTTAGTATATAATATCAATGGCAAAAAATGAAAGAGCTTACAACTAACATAAGTCTAAGTTCATTAAAATATATAATTATTAGCCTAAAGCATATAATTATTGGAAAATAGTTATGAATTCAAAACCCAAGTTTTATTTTTAATTTAAGATTATCATAAAATAAAATAATAATAAAAATCTAAATATATGAGTGCAAATCTTGTTACTCACTCACTAAAGATATAGTAATGCACTAACATATAATATCACTTATTATTCATGTTTTCAATGCATGATTCTACCTGAAGAAGTAGAACATACAGAATAAATTATTATCCCTAATGCAGATAATAAAATTTTATGAATAATTATTCCAATTGATGATGAAGTTAAGATAACCAGTCAGTAACTATGATGTAATAAATAATTTTTAAAAAATGAGATTTAATTTTACCTTTTTTATTCTTAAGTAAAATACAATTATGTATAATTACCAAACATATCTGAATTTTTTTGCTAATATTTATTTGCTTATACTATGGAATTTGAAACAGTCATTATGGAAAGCAATAATGAATACAATATGTATCAATTAATATTTTGAAGTTCAATCTATTTTGTCAAATTCTTATCCAAAGGTTAATGAAATTACTGACAACTACCAGATTACATTAGAGAATATTAAAAGTTATTGCAGGATCTCTACAAATGGCTGAAATATTAAGGTAAAAATTGTCTGATAATTTTTGATATCTATGCTAACAAGCTAATAAATACAGATAGTAAACAAAGATATTTCTAAAATTCCACAAAAAGTTCTCAAATTTCTGCAGAGGTATTAATGTAGCAATGACTCTTGAAGAAAAAAATATGGTTATTCATATTTTAAATATATAATATCCTTCATAAAACATCTATACCACTTCTCACTTATATTGATTTTTTATGTCAAAAAAGAGTATTAATCTTATAAACAATATAGTTTTATCAAATAAGAATTTGTATCTCACAAAGCATATATAATTTTAATTCAAATATAAGGATATATGTATTGTTGTGGTTAACTTTTTAAAACATTTTCTAAATATGTAACTAGAAAACTGTAAACATTTTTTTAATTCTACAAAAAGTTATTTACAATTTTTCACAGTACTGCTAGTGTAGTTCTCAATAATTTATAATGCCAGTATTTGCAAGTAATACTTTTTCAAACTGATTATTATCTTATCAATAATCAACTAAGATAGGTGGATATAACAATTTTAATAACTTATAACTACAATTTACTCTAGCATTTATTAACATGCATTGCATCTCTGAACCAAATAGTCTACTGCTTCTTCTTCAATACTATATGTTCATATATAGAATTCAGCGAGCACTTTGACAGTAATAATAGCATGAAATAGGTTTAAAAATAAACTTCAAGTGTAACTGGAAAAAAACAATTCCTTAATATTATTTTCTTTCTTCTATATCTTTAAAAGTATTATTTAATAAAAAATTTACATTTCAGTCATATAATAGATTGATATAGAAAATTGCTTGTTTACTGATAAATAATGCTTCTAGTTTGAGATTATATGATACTATAGCAGTCAGATTTTTAAATAATTGTGATTATTTATCAATATAGGTGATAGAGAGTTTAAGACATATCATCTCCAGATCACCATAGTAAATAGACTGATGGATCATGCCAAAATGATATAAATCATAATGAGTATTCTCATATATATAATATTGTGTTTGAAATTGATTTTATTTATTTATTAAGTTCACCTGTGAGCTATAAAACAGTAAATCAAAAAATAGTAATGTAATAAATATTCTCTTCATCATCATTTGGAAGAGACAATGAGAGTTTAAGGCTTTTCTTTCTGTTTTCTATCTTTTCTATAATTAAATTGTTTTGTATATTTAATATGTTTAAAGAATTTCCATAAAATGTTTTGGAGTGGCACAGTAACCAGATATAATTCAACTAAATAGATTTTATATCTTATATTTAGAAAAATCATCTTATAATATGGGTATGGTAATGCAAATACTCAACAACCTAATTTCTGAGATAAAAAATCATTGTATCATCTAAATCAGTGTTTCCCAAAGTGGGCAGTACTGCCCCCTAATGGGTGATGAAGACATCTAGGGGGCAATAGTGGATTCAGAAGCATTTGGGGGATGTTCAGATGGTCTAGTCTTTCCTCTGGACGTACTGATCATCGGCTTTAACTCGCTCTCAAACTGCTAATTTTTACATTATTTTGCCAATTTTATGGTTATTTTATAAATTGTTTATGTGCAAGAATATATAAAAAAGGGGGTTAATCAGAGTAATTGTAAATGTTTTGCACATTTTTGATGGATTTTTTTTCAATGAAACTTAGTTACAATAGGACTTAGAACATTACTCTAGAAATCAATCAGATAGAAATAAAAACTGTAAATTGCAATTTAAAAAAAAAAAAACTGCAGATCTCAACAAACATTTTATTAAATACTAATTTTAGCAACCAATTATTAATTGACAATATCTCAGTGAGGAGGTTTTTTTACATTATTTATAAAAAGTTAGGTATGAGAAAAGCATATGGAATATAAAAAAAATGATTCTAGACTATTTAATTATAGACAAATTTCTTAATTTAAAAAAAATTAATACAGTGTATAAAACAAATTAAACTAATTTGTCTAATTAAGACTTCCTCTGAAAATGTTTCTAATAGAAAGCCACATTAACAAGGATAAGACTGTCATAGCATATGTGGAATAGTGATTTAGATCCAGTTTCAAAAGTTGCCTTTTTTTGTAATGAACAAGTTTTACTGACTTTTAATCTTTTATAAATAAACTATGATCAAAGGGAAATAATAATGATTTATATTATTACTAAAAAGATTTGGAAGTTATGTTATGATTTATCTAAAATTATAAATATATTTTATTTACATACAGTAGTAAAATTATTTATTCATAATTAAATAGCTTCATTTTGGTTTCAGTGTAATTACTTAACAAAAATAAATATGAAAAATTAATATTTTAAATTTGTGAATGGCTAATATTTTACTAATGGTAATAAAAATCTCTACAAATATAATCTTATATTAATAATTATATAAATTAAGCAGCTTTTATTTTAATTGATGATATCAAAATTTTCAAGATATTTCCTAAAATACAAATAATTCTACTAAATATCAGATGTAAACAATAACTTTTTATAGTGATTTTGATTTCCTTGCAATAACTGTTTCAATTCAGCATATTCTGTTATGATTAAGGACATGTTGCTTAGACAAAAATTCATATATTAATTTAATAGGAATGCAAGTTTTATTTTGGTTAAAAATGTTATGATAAGAAGAATTTTGATTCAAAAAAAATTGTATGATAAATATACCAATTACATGATATTTTTTCTTAGTTATGATTCTTTAATGTTACTGGTGTAAATGATCTAAGCTTAAACTATTAGAATTCATTTATGTTCTTTTGCTGAATGCGTTTATAATTTTCTAGCTTAATTTGTCAATGTGGTTTTTGTTAATTACACTAATTTGCAGCCTATTTTTAACTTTGATATACAAACACTGTTTCATTTTTGTTTAAGTTTTAATTAATATTTTATAGCAATTAAGATTTTTTCCTGTGTGATTTAGTGCAATGGTAGACCATCTGACTCTGGAGTGCAAAAACCTAAGATCAATATCAGTACTGCCACTTCTGGTGTTCAAATTTACATATGAACTCCCAAGTAATAAAGCTGCTTATCTACTATTTACATTTGAGCCACCTATCTACTATTTACATTTAATCTACAATTTACAATCAGTTTTCAATTTTATTTAATATATATATGAATATATAAAAAAATAAAAAGAAAGCTGAAAAAGAAAAAAGGAATTTAGGAAATCTCTAGACATTTTAACATCGAATTTAAAACTTAATTAAACATTACATTTTTAAAAAGTGCTTTTAATTACTTATAATTTGAAAGTTTATTTTATTAAAAAATATTTGTTAAAAAGTTTATTATTAATAATATTTATTATTTAAAATGATCTTTTATCATCAGTTAATAATAAACCTCTCAAATATTCTTTCCTGTTATTTATTTGAATTTTTTGATTAATTTTGTTTATGATTTATTCAGACATAACTGAGGAAAGGTTTTATCATCAAGCTATGATGGATGTGACAACATTATTTGAAAGAAAAAATTAATTATTGACATTCTGTAAGTTGTAAATAATGTTTAATGAAATCAGATTCATTTGATTTTCTTGAAATTATTCTTTTAATTGAAAGTAGATTTTAATACATAATAAAAATGAAAAAACAAAGTGAATTGTGGGAAATCACTAAGTAATAGTGTTTACTTACTGTTGCTATGGTTATATTTATTGTTGACAAGCAAAGAATGAAAAAATAAAGAGAAAAACATTCTGTATGTGTATTTGTGTATAATTTACTTATCTATTTTATAGTTGACTATTTAAATACATATTGAAAATAAATCATGAGACTTATTTATCATTATATAAGTGGGAGAGGGGGTTGATTTCTTAAACATGCATAAATCTTAAAATTTTTTACTTCTAATTTTATAATTCATGAGTTTTGAATTACAATACATTCACTCTATATCTTACTAAATATTCAACTTCTTATTGAAACTAAACATACATAGCATATAGTATATAACATTAACAACTTGTTTACTGTAATCATAATTAAATTACCAAATGGATTTTGTTTCATTTATTACTGGGTTTTTTTTTAATGAAACATTATGTTCTTCCTTTCACTTTAAATCTTCTTTATGCATTGATAAAATTATAAATTATTAAATAAATCCATTTTTCTCAGTATAACATGTTTATTTTATTTTAAACTTGAACAATCAGTTTTAACTGATCAGTAGTCTTCTTCAGAAGTGGATTTATTTAATTATAATTTTATCAATGCATAAAGAAGATGTAAAAATGAAAGGAATAAAATAATACTTCATAAGGAAGATAGACACACTGCAAATCAAGAAAACAAAAACAATGAAGAAAAAAGCTGAAAAGCTGGATAAGAAAAAGAAGAACTGAAAAAGATTACTGGTCAGACAAAACTGATAGACCAATCAAGCATAAAATAAAATAACTATTATTATATATAAAAAAAGCTGGATTTATTTAATTATTTTTTTTATCTTATTGTTTCATAACATTTAATATGATCTTTCTTATTAACTTAATAAACTTACAATATCATCAATAATCTAATGAAATTTACAGTTTGATCTTCCAAATTCATTAGCATTTTATTCTTATCACAGTTATTAAAATATTTCCATAAGCTGTCACAATTTGGTGCTATGCTGAAGATTCAAATGCTAATGATTTCAAGATGAACTTAGCTATTTACCTGGGTGCTAGAATATTGATTGACGACTTGCACATGTAAATATTCAATTATTTAATTTTCTACTCGATATTTACAAAAATAAATATCCAATCTTAATTTTTCATCTTTGTTTTTTTTTTTTTTTTAGTGCTAGTTACTTTGTAAACACAATTTAAAGATAATGACAAATTTTAAGTATGTTTATTTTTGTTTTTTTCTTAAAAAAAAAAAAAAATCTGTCATTTTGCATATTATTATTTGCTTTTAATTTTATACGCCCAGTTTGTAAAAAAAAAACAAACAAACACAAAAGCAGTTTTCTTTTATGTTTAAAATACTGTATATTTATTTATTATATGCATCACTACTTTGTAAGCCAAAAATATTGTCTAATTAGTAGTTATTGTAAAAAATTAAAATAGTTGCTGCTGATTTTATCATATATATTACTACTCTCAAATAAATATTATTAGCTATTGCTTTAAAACAACCAGCCCTGCCCAGAATATGGCTTTTAATGCATTTGTAAAAAATTTCCGATTCTCATATAAAATTATTCCAGGAATAGGAAGTATTTGCATTTTGTGATTTTTTTAATGTTCTTGGTGTCTACTAGAAGTCTTTTTTTTTTTCACTTTTGCTTCATATTCATCTTCAAACATCAAAAAAAAAAAATTTATAAGTGACCTTTTTAAAAAACTAAACACACACATGAATTAAGCAGTTGTTAAACATAAAGTTATTGAAATTCATAAATATTTAAATACAAGCATAGTATATATACTTTAAAGTAGATGTAATTAGAGGGGATTTGAACCCAGACTTTCATGTTCCTTACAGCTATGCATTCTATCATATAACTAACACACATTACCAAATACATGTGAAAAAGATAAATGATCTCCAATATATGTATTTCATGTTAGACCAGCACTTATTAGTTGGACCAGATTACCCCCCCCCCCCACATATATATACACACACAATCAGTGTTTGCTTTATCTTCAAACTTTAATGGACAAGCTTCAGTCTGCTCCATGCTCCAACTCTTCAGCCATCCATATCATTGAAAATCTGATTATGGCATGTCAAATCTCTTGTTTGTCAATTTTGTTGTCAAATCCAGGTTGACCATAAGTCATTCTGATCCTCATATGTAGGATCTTAAGACCATTTTAAATACACAGATGAGGGATGGGCAGAATACAGGCTGAATCTGTAATATTTAAATATGAATATGAACCCAGACCTTCAAGTTCCCTTCAAGCATCCACTCCATCTTATCCAACCAATGCATATGATCACATACATGTGAAAAAGATAAATGACCTCCAATATATGTTTTTCATGCTGAACCAGCACATATCTATATGTATGGGAGACCATAACATGTACTCTATAGATTTTAAAGGTCTCCATACCTAGAATGTAGCAATAGTAGCAAACTTCTCCATACAGTGGTGCCACCTCATGCAAGCCTTTGTAATCAATGAATGCAGAAAATGGTGATCATGTGATTTTTTGATGGTTTTATAACTTTAACTGAAATGAATTTAAGAAAAACAATTGCCTTTTTTAAAAAATTAATTTGATTTTTCCCTGTCCCTCAACATATTTAAGTTTTTACCCTGATGAAATTCATCAATGTAATGATAGACAAAAAGATAAAATGACAAAACAAGTAATATTATTATTATAAATAAAATAAATATTTCAATAACCCTTACATATATGTTTGTGTATGCAAATACATTATTTTGTTTGAAAAACTTTTTTATAGCACAAACCCTTAAATCTATTCTAAATATTTAAATATGACCTTAAACTATGATAATATTAATTTATTGTCACTTTTTATATATTTATCAAAATAGAAAAATGGGAAATTTTAATTAGACTAAATTAATTGTCTGATAAAATAATTTTATTACTTTAAAACAAATTTTATTAGGTCTAATAAAGGTTACATTTTTGTATAAAAAACATAATCAAAGGAATAAAAAAAACCAACAACACGCATTTGAAATGATTGAGACTATTGTTAATCAATTGAAATTTGAAAGACTCAAATTATATAGTATTGACCAATGTTGACAGTTGATGTGATTATTTATGTATATTTGAGTGGTTGGGAAGTTTGTATAGCTTCCAAGTCTCTTCAAAAATGCATTTTGATGACAATAGTTGATCTCTCTTCTTAATTTTTTCCATTGTTTTCATAAAGCAGGCATTTTGATCTGGGTGAGGCTGTGTATATGTCATTTTACACCTCACAAACCAGATTGAATATGTTATAAAAATTGATAATCTGATGACTGGGAATTGTTTAGTTTTGATGCTTTTTTGCAGCAAGATTATAGTGTAGTAGTCTGTCTTGATCTTGTTATATATTATTTGTCTCACTGTTCCCAGTGCATTACATGTTGTAATGATGTGGTTGTAGGACTCCTCCTCTCTATGACATCTGGGGCACATCGGATCTACTTTTGTGATATGCCGTCTATGACAAAGGAAGGATAGAGTTGGCATAGCTTCAAGATTTATTTTGATTACGAAATCAAGGTACTTGGGCTCCAGAGTCTAGTATTTAAATAACGAGGTTATCCTGTGGTTGGTTAAGCCCAGTTTTGGGTTTTGGATGTGTGGATCTGGGTTTATTAATTGATGCGCTTCCCAGATGTTTATTTTTTTTAAAGCCGTTCTATTGTGATTTCATTATAGCGCTGTATATTATGAGCTTTTGTATAAAGCCAGCTATTTCTTTTTGGAGGTGGTGTACCTGTTGGTTGTACTGCTGCTAGTATTTGTGTATAGCCATATTTGATTCCTAGATTGTGTAGAAGGGTGTGTGTTTTTTGTATAAGTATGGCTGGGATGGCATGTAGTGACATACCATTATATTTGCGATGGTACTGCATTTTGTCTATGCTGATGGCCACTGTTTTATTCCTCCAGAAGAGCCTTGCATATAGTCTGTTGATTTTTTTAATGAAGGAGTTAGGTGTGGACATAACAGGCAAATAGTAGGCAATTCTACTCATTACCTTCATGTTCAATAAAGCCACTTTTTCCTGTAGAGAGAGATAGACTCCTGACAGGGTATTTGTTATTTTTTCAGTTGCTTGAATTATGTTATCTTGGAGTTCTTTTAACATGGCTGTTTGGGATTTGTATATTAGAAATCCCAGAAATTTTTGAGGATCAGCATGATAGTTTGATGCTATTTTTTTTCCTGTTAGGATGCACCAGGTAGGTGATTTTCTGGTGTTGATTTTGAGGCCGGAAACGTTAGATAAGGAGTTGATGATGTGATATAGACATGGTAGGTATTTCTTGGATGGAAGGATGACAAGTACATCGTCCATATACGCTATTGCTCTTATATTTTTTTTCAATGCTGGAATGAAGACTCTGGGTAGTAGAGAATCTATGTTCCTGAGAAGTGGATTTATATATAGCACAAATAGCAGGGCACTGAGAGGCGAGCCTTGTGAAATAGATGATGTGGGGGTGAATCCCTCAGTGATTATGCCGTTTAGTGAGATATGTATCTCTCTACTGATTAGTAAATTTTCTATGATTTGTGCCATCTCAGATGGAATGTCTATATCTGAGAGAGATTGTAGCAGTACTCTTATGTTTACAGTATCAAATGCTTCTGATATATCTAGTTGAACTGCCAAGGGTCTTGATTGCCTATGAGACCTAATATGGTCAAGTAGTATCTTAGTCTCACCCATGGCTGTCAGAGCAGATGATCCTTTTTTTGCGTATTGTGATGGAGCAAGCTGGTTAAGGATAATGGGTTGGATCTTGTCCTTAATGACTCCCTCTATTATTTTGATAAGTAGAGGGGACATAGAGATGGGTCTGATGTTGGATATTTGGGTGAGGTCCTTGTTCTTTTTCATGAATGGAACCAGTGCTATTGGGTATAAATTCTTTATAATTTTCCTATCTTTCGATAGGAGGTTGATCATTCCCATTATTATTGGGATGGAGAATTGACTAAGATGTGATATGAGGAATTTCGGGATTGCATGCATCCCAGGGTGAATGTTGTCTGGTATTGAATTAAGTTTTGCTTTGAGATCTTGTTCAGTTATGCCATGCTCTTGTGATGGACTGCAGTCATCCCTAAGGCCATCCCAAAGTGGAGGGCATGATTCAAGCGTGGCCCTGAAATGCTGTCTGATCACATCAAGCATATGTTGACCTGTAATGTTGGTTCCATTGAGGTTTAAGTGTGATGGGGTTGGCTGTTTCTTTTTCGCTCCCAGTGCCCATGCTAGGTAGCTTCTGGTCCAGCAGTGTTGTCCGGTTAGGAATACCTTGGCCCTCTTAACAGCAATATATTCCGCCAGGAACTTCTGCTTGGGTTTGTATTGGGCCTTCAGTCTAAATACCCTTTCAATGTCATCAGGAAGATTTGATAATTGATTAATTTTTTTGTATATATTGTCTAGGTCCTTAATGTGGGTTGATGGACCTCTCAATTTTTTAGTGTATTGTTGGATAACCATCTGGAGAATCTGCACAAAGGCAAACCAAGCTGTTTCCGGAGGTTGTGATAAGATGTTTATTTTTTTGAATAGGATGTACGCCTTAGAAGGTATTGCTTCTGTGGTGGTGGATTTGGTTATCATTCTGATGGATTTATTCTGACCAATGTTTAGTCCATTCTCCATATTTATCAGAACCACCATGGCCAGATGATCTGAGAAAGCCACATGCTGGAGTGATGCCTCCAAGTCATAGTGCAATTCTGACATGTAGAAAAGGAGATCAATCAGAGACTGGCATGATCTGGTGTAGAAGGAGAAGGATCCAGAAGGAAAGCAGCCCTCTCCGCTGATAAATCCTCTGTTTTTTGTAGACCATCTTGTTATATGTTGTGTTAAAGTCACATAGCAGGATGGTTGGCCAGTTGTTGTTGGCTGTTATCGATTACATTTACTATTCTGATGTATGTATAGTGATTATTGGGTGTGTATACGTACATTGTATTAAATGTTGTTTTACCATAGCTTATGTTTGCTGCTATTATGTTATTGTCATGGTAGATTATGTTGAATTTGTTTGGAGATTGTTGGCTGTTTATCACTATGCCAACTCCACCAGCAGCTGTGTAGTTGACTGTGAGTTGAGTTTAGATAATAAAGTCAATCTATTAAAATTAACATATTGGAGATTTTAAATTATTTTTTAAGCTGTATTCTCTAAAGCTAATTATATATCTAAATTGATTATATCTTCTTAACCATACCATATATTTTAACTTTCAACATATACTATTCCAATAAGTTTCAATTTAATGTATTTTTTATCTTAATATGTGAACATTCTAAAAATTATAATATTTATTTCTATATTAAATTTTTCAGAATATTTTTACATCCTACTATTATTGTCAATAATTGTTATTCAATCTAAAAAATAATCATTAAAAACCAATCAACACTTAGTTCAAATATCAATAACAATCAACAATTCCCTCAACCTGTTTGTCAAGGTAACTTTTATTTATGATTCACTATAACTTGACCATGGAGATTGAAATTATTGATACAAAAAAGTGTAAATAAACCTCTTTAAATAAGTAAATATAATCTTCTGAATGCAGACTAATAAAAAATTAATTATAACATTACAAACATTGGGAATGTCTAAGTGTTTTTAATGATTGCTTATAAACTCATTTAACCTTGAGCATTATTACACTAAATCTTAAGGTGCAATTTGAAAATTATAATTACAGTTTGTAATGTTATAATTGACTATTTATTAGACTGCATTCAAACCAGTTATATTTACCTGTCTGAGTTTATTTAAACTTCTTTGGGTCAATAATTTAAATCTCTGTGGTCAACATTTAGTCTTGCGTTGTTAGCTGAGAGGTATCGCAACCGCCATGCAAGCAAGTAGTTGGTTGCAGATGATTGTGAGTTCGCGTCCCGGCCGATGCTATGACATATGGAAAAAAAAAGTTTCAATATTTAGTGTCTATATAAATATATTGCAACATAAATAAAGGTGGTTGCCTTGATAAGATTGTTGAATGTTATTGATACTGGGATTGTCTAAGTGTTGACTGTTTTTTTAGAGATCAATTATAAACCCATTTAGTCTTGAACATTATTACACTTATTATTTAAAGTCATAAAAATATATACATCTTATATGGTATCAAAAGCATAGATCTATCATACTTAGTACAAATTTTTACATTCTGTAAATGCTATTTAATTTAACATATTTTCAATTTTTCAATTATATTTGTTAAAAGCTAAACATCACATTTGTGGTTAATTCTTAATTTCTTTATTCAACTATTTGAAATAATATCTATAATTTTAATTACTGTAATTATAAAATTAAGCAAAAGAAGAACCTAAATTAAAGTTATATGCACTGACACATATGCATAAGAAAAGGTACAGTGAATCACACCCATCCCTCTCTGCTCAGATTTCACAACACTAATATCTTTACAGATGAGCCACAGATAATCCCAAGCATTTTCCCTTGAGCACCAAAACACCACAGGCCATACATTTGAGCCCACATCTGCCACCATAGCATGCATCAAATGAAATGACTCTAAGTAGTAGGTCAAAGAAGCCTAGCACATAGCTAACAACCATAATGCCATAAACCCCAAAAAATCCTGCTTCCCCCTTTCTAAGAAATGGACTATCTGATTTACATACAGTTTAAATAATCTATTGTCTGTATATATACACACCTATGCAATCATGAACATTCTAATGCTATGACTATGAGTCCATATAATGCCCTCGATAGCACTTGGCTTCTATTTTATATTTACATTAATTTTCACTCAATTTATAACTTTTTTTATGAATACATGTTAGTGCATACAACTTTAATTTTTAAGAATTATTAATTGCTGGATTGAGATGCAATTTCATTCTTTTTCAAATACACGTGTGGGATAGTCATATTTATATATGCTTTCATATCTATGATATTCTTTTTTTATCTACAGTTGCTTGCATAAAATCATTAATGGTTGTTTTATAATAGCGTGTTGAAACCGTTGGAGGGCATTATTTCTATGATAGCGCACAGAAATATGCTATTTAGGTGGCCTACCACCACTATCGAACGTTCTATTTGTAATGCGTAAGCTTAAAAATAGTCCATTGTACGGGGTGGCTGCTGTGTCTATTTCTATGCTAATGCACAGAAACATGACATTTAATCTGCTGCAGAAGCTGAAGCTATCGTGTCAGCTTAGAGCTCAGATTTGGGCTAAGCATTTTTGATGTGCGATCACATTTTACTTTTGGCTACAGTATTGTGTGAGGGTGGCTGGAATTTCGATTGTCAAAACTATTTTAATATTCATTAAGACAACCTCCCCCTCTATCTCCCATCTTTTAGAAATGTCTATTAACAATTATCAGCAGAGTCTCTTGCTTTCCTAGTCCACATTTCCTGCTCAAAAAATTCGGCAAGTGTAAGTGCAAGCGCGATTAGGATGAAATCACACTCTAAGTCATGTTTCTGCAAGAACAACTGCGAGCTTCATCAAATGGCTGAAATAGGAAACTTTCTGAATGTCAAAGATTCTCTGACTGATACTGGAAGGGTTATCAAACAAAAGAGCTTGAAGCTGCATGCATGGTGTTCCTGAACAGCCCTAAAAGTTGGTTTTTATTGCCATATATATTTATATTTTTGGTAATTACGGTAAAAAGTTGGTCAACCTTCGAGTTAGAGCGTTCCATTCGGTTAGGAATTGTAACCACCACCGCCCTTCCCAAAGTTTGACTTTTGGTTGTAAATGTTTTACCGTTAAATGGAAATCTATTTATTTGTAATTTCTAAAACCAAAAAAAAAAAGAAAGAAAAGAAGCTGATTTCGTAGAATACCCAATCGCCAAATGTAAGTAATGAGAAGAATAAAAAGTAACTACTTTTTAAAATTAATTTTGATTTGTGTACTTTTTTTTTTTCGTTCAAAATTTTATTTCATAGATAGTACTTTTAAATGTGATCAACAAAATCAAAACATACATACAAAAAAACTCCGGCCCCCCAAAAAATATGAATAATGAAAAGAATAACAAAAAAATTAAGTACTTTTTTAAATTCAATTTTTTGATTTCTGCATTTTTTTTTGTGTGTGTTCAAAAGTTTATTTGATATTACTTTGAAATGTGATAATAAACAAACCTGGCAACATTATAATTATCTTTGTTTACAAACAAACCCCGCCCTCTGGCGGTTTCAACACGCTATTATAAAATTACATCATTAATCTGCCAAATACTTTCTTGTTTGGAAGATTTGAATAAAAATATAAATTCTTAATCTCAGTCAATTAAACATCAATTTCCATCATAATACCAAAAAATTATCAGTTATACAACCTTAATCTAGCCAAGACTTTGTTTTCAGATTACATATTAATAAATTATATAATAAAGCAGATCATGAAGAAACTACAACCATTTCATTTTTTCCACTTGTAGAAATATTTGTTGATACATCACATGGTCACAATTTCTTATACATACATAAGCTGTTAAAACAGTAGCAAACTCTCCATACAGTAGTGCCACCCAAGGCAAGCATTAGTAATCAAAGACTTTCCTTGTGTGGCACTACTGGAGAATTTGCTATTGTTTTAATAGCTTGTGTAAGCATAGAGAATGGTGATCATATAATATTTTAGTGGTTTTATACCAATGCTGCACATAGGATGATAGTGGCTCTGGCTTTTAAATGCCCAAAGACACCAAAATGTATAAATACTAAACTGGGTTCAGATCTTTATGATTATACAAATGAATGAGTTTGGATTTAGCACATTATTATGTTTCCATCTTGGACTGATAGCTATTTATAGTTAATTAAATGAGTAATGGGTGGCTTCTGGAGAATTGCATTAAATCCTAAGATCTAGAAGTGCTCTCAGATCTGAGGCTTATCACTAATTAAAGCCACAAACTAAAAACTAGTCTGAAATTATTGGATGATTAGGCATTAGATAGAGATTTTATGCACAATCCTTCTTCATCCATTGATTGCCAAGGCTTGCAATGGATGGCATTATTGTATGGAGAGTTTGCTACTGAAATTTATTGTTACCATAATCTTTCTCAGACATACCATATTATATATTTGTATATTTGCTTTTTTATAAAAACTTTCAATATTTCCAATATCTGAGAGAATTTGACTTATAATAGTTTTAGTAATCTAACAAAATAATTTGGTAAATAAATAGGTTGTTCTAATACAACTAACAATAAATCTCAGTGATAATTCTGATTTGTGTAGGTTAAAAAAAAACACAGGTATAGGCAGGCAGATTACATTAAAAAATGCTATTATTTACATGTAAATAGAAAAAAAAATGATTAGCTTAACATGATAATAAATAAAAATGCTAATAATTAACAACAGTCTACTTTTATAGGTAGTGATTTAACAGAAAAATATTTGATGTTTAAAAGCAACACCTAAAAATTCCAAAGATTTATGGGAAGGAATGATACCTATATATTACTTAATCACTGAAGATTATTTATAAAAATCAAAACATAAATGATAAAATTGAAAAGATAAACCAATTTGTGACTACTACTTTATTACGAATAATATATATAAAAACCAAAATAATATATAAAAAAATTATCAAAATATTACAGTAATAAATTTTGAAATTAAACAATATTTATTATTTTGCTAAGCCAGGCTTTTCATATGGTATATCTTTATCAAAGCACAACTAAAATGAATATTAGCAACTATGTTTGTATATCAGCGCGCATAAGTGTACATTAAACTAGTCATTGATTATAATAGATTTGCTTATTTGCATGTGTAAATTGACCTAGAATTTGTCTGTGTCATTGGCTTAATAATAAATTTTGTTATTAAACAATATTTACTACTTTGCTAAGCTTTGTCAAAGCAAAAAAGTGAATATTAGCAACTACATTAGTACATCCACATGCATATAAACATACATTAAACTAGTCACTTCTTATAATACATATGCATATTTGCATGTATATATTGACCTAGAAGTTGGCTGTCATTAGATTAAAGGATCAGTGCTTGCTAAGAGGACTCCTATTGGCTCTTAGGTTTATGGAGTTCTTAGAGATAACTATGTGCTATGCTTCTTTTACTTTTCATTTTTTATTAAAGAAGCATTACACATAATTAACTCTAAGAACTCCATAAATATAAGAGTCAATAGTATCCCTCTTAACAAGAACAGGTCATTTAATCCAATAACATAGTCAACTTTTAGGTCAATTTATACATGCAAATCTATTATAATAAGTGACTAGTTTAATATATGCATGTGGATATGCTAATGTATTGCTAATATTCATTTTAGTCATACTTTGACAAAGATATACCATATACTGAAAGCCTGTCTTAGCAAACTAATAAATACTGTTCTATAAGAAAATTTATTTCTGCAATAGTGGATAATTATATACATATTCTACAAGAATTTATTTTATTATATTATCTAAGGTATATATATATATTATAATTTATTCTTATTATAACCCACAGTAAACTTATTCACTAAAGTATAACTAAATGGCATCAATCATTTAAAGTCTGTCATTATTTCTAACAACAGTTAATACTTATACTACCAATTATTTGTTTCCTTCTTTCCACTTCATAAATTTTCTTTTTTTTTTTTTTTTTTTTTTTTGGAAGATGAATTTCTTTAAAAAAATTGCAACACTGCTCTCTCTTTACATTTTAAAGAGGTCAAGGTCACACTGTTTTAAATTTATACAATCCACATACCCCAATTTTTAAATAAAAAAATAAAATATGTACTTTTATTATTACTATTACTTGTTTTACAACCATTACTAACATTACACTCAAAATAATGGTATTTATGGATTGCATTAATCTTAGAAACTATAATGCAAAAAAGTTAATATAAGATAATCACCAAAAGAATCAGACTGCTCCAAGATTAAAATGATAGTAACATTACAAAATAGATCCAATTCCAAACACAGTGATAGGAAATTTGATATCCATTCTTTAGAAGCAACCATTACCTGGCTAAATTTTAATAACTATTAAACATTAAAACTGCTATATTTCATTTGAAGACTTGTTAATAAGACAGTGAATTCTTTTAAGGTGAACGTTATTGAAGCAAGTAAACATGCTTGCCCTTGGGTTCACTAAAAATTATAATTGTATTTCTATGATAATGACTGCTTTGTTACTTGATTAAAATGAATCATAGAATTTAAACTAAAGCTAAAGTCAGAAGTATATCAATTGATAAAAAGACTTAAAAAATGATTGATAAATTAAAATTACAAAAAAAAAAAATAGTAGTCATTACAAACATGAGCATTATATATATATGCAGTGAAATAACACATCCAAAAATGATAAAATAATCATATTAAAGCAATGGATGATACTTTTTAATAACAGATAAAAAGAACATTTTGATTATAAACATGTCCATATATATCAAATGATGGCATTCAGTTTATTAATTTGATATTTCCTTCAATAAACTTTTCTTTGAGGTAAAAACAATAAATTTTGTTCATTGAAGACTATTTCCCAGCAATATCTTCTCAATGAAAATAATCAGTAGTGAATTTCATTAAAATATTTTAAAGATATTTTTCATATTTTTTTATGATTTCTCCTGTCTAAATCATGCTCAAAATTTGCCCCAAACACATTTTTAGAAAATTTATAACAGTTCATTCATTTCATCAGGCTAATTCAATAAAGAAATATTCTAATAATAGCAGATCATATAGTATCCTACCCATAAAACTAAAAAATATACCAATTTGTTCTTAGAATCTTACAGAGATTCTCTAAATAAAAATGTTCAATGTCATTATGTCACAGTGATAAGGACCTCCACATCTCACTTTCATGTTATAAGTTGACAAAATAACAGTCATATATATTGTAATGGATGAATAGTTTCATATGTAACTTTACTAGAAGGTATCAATAGGTAATAAATCTAGACTTCTTTCCTATATCAATAGGTAATAAATCTAGACTTCTTTCCTATATCAATTGGTAATTTAATATTGTTAACTAATATTAAAAAAAAATAACAAAGAAAGAAGTAAAATTTACTAGCAAAGTCACAATAACAAACAAATATTGAGAAGTTATGAATTACAAAATATTATTCCAACTAATAATAAATCTTGAATTAAAAGACAAGTTTACCCACATGAGTTACATTTAATTTGGCATATCAATATTTTATAATTTGAATAATAGTCAATAATAAAAGAAACAAAATAATTTATTTAAAAAAAATAAAATTACAGTAATGTCATTGTAATAATTACCAATATCAAAATTATTACATCAAAATTAATCAATGCATGTATGATCAACAACCTGAGACATTGCCAAAATAAAACAATCCATCCTTGATCTCAATACCTAGTAACACAGTAACCTACACACTAAAGGCTATAAAACTTTATCTTTCTTATTACATTTCTAAGTCCATATAATATTAATAACATCCAAATTCTTTGATTACTTTTTACAATGCTTTTTTTATAATTCATGATTGACAGTTTTAATTGCCCCAGCAATCTTCTTCAGAACTGTAACAAACACAATACAAAATACATGAATACAAATATACATGAATATATAATTTTACATTATATATATATATATTCTATCTTATAATCATTATTTATATATCCACATATATCTTTATATAATTCTATATAATTATTACCTTTGTATATATTAAACATTTGCGTCTTTCTTATATTCTATATATCTCACTTAATACCACTTATAATCATATATATATATATTATTTTTATTTATTTTTTATTTTCCTCTTACTAATCTTTTTAATATCTAACATTTATTTTTTTATTTTACTCTTATTAATCTTTTTAATATTTAACTCTAACATTATACATTCATACATAAAAGTATGAATATATAATATATGAATATATTATGTTAGGGTTAAATATTAAAAACATTAATAAGAGGAAAATAAAAAATAAATGAAATAAAAATAATATATATATATCATTATAGGAGGTATTGGATCATCAATATCTAGGATATTGTCATATTTTAAAGAATATTTATAAAAATGCAACAGCAACAATTAGATTACATAATGATACTGGGAAAGTCAACATTGAGAAGGGTGTAAGACAGGGTGACTCCATATATCCAAAACTTTTTACAGCAGTGCTGCAATAAGTATTTTGTGGGTTAAAATGAGAAGCAAAAGGAGTGAAAATAAATGGGAGATTATTTAAGTCATTTAGATTTTGCAGACGATGTAGTTGTTTTTGCAAATAATGCTTTAGAGCTGCAGGAAATGTTGCAGGAGTTATCAGATGAAAGTAGGACTAAAAATAAATGTTAAAAAGACTAAAGTAAAATACTAGTTTTCTACTTCACCTTTGATTAGTAAGTAATTTAGATTTAGCTTTACGCAAAAAAGTGAAACTTGTCTCAATCTTATTAAAAGTTATATGGCTTAGCGCTTTCAGAGACCTTGTGTCTCCATAATCATAGCCTACTTTTAACTGAAGTTTAGCTTTGGTTTATTTAAAATTTTTGCAAATTTTATAACAACCATTTTCTGAAAATTGCAAAGCATGATTCCTTATGGTTTATTGCACAATTGTCATTTACAATAATTTCATGCCCAACCAATGGATGTAGAGTGGCATATTATGGAGAGATCTGTGCCAACATTACAACAAGAACATCTCAACATCATTATTTGTACAGGAAAGCTATAAATAACGATGAAAACAGATCCATATTCTCCGAGCACCAAAAAACAACAGGCCATGTGTTCGAACCCACTATGGCAAGGGCACTATGCACGGAACGTAATGATACGAAACGAAAAATTAAAGAGGTGTGCTTTATTGCAAATGACAATGTGCAATAAACCATAAAGAATCATGCTTTGCAATCTCCAGAAAATGGTCGTTATAAAATTTGCCTAAAATTTTACATAAACCAAAGCTAAACTTCAGTTAAAAGTAGGCTATGATTATGGAGACACAAGGTCTCTTGAAAGCGCTAAGCCATATAACTTTTAATAAGATTGAGACAAGCTTCACTTTTTTGCATAAAGCGCAATCTAAAGACTAAAGTAATGTTTAATCGATTTTCTCAAAATATGAATATAAAGATTGATTATAATGAGTTAGAAAAAGTTAACAGTTACAAATACCTTGATCAGATTATTAATACAGATGGAAACATAATGCATGAAATTAATCATAGAATTAAACTTGGTTGGAGTGCTTTTGGTAGAAATAACTTGATACTAAAAAAAAATATGTGTATGTGTTTGAAAATGAAGGTTTTTAATAAATGTGTTTTACCAGTTCTTACTTATGGATCTGAGACTTGGACACTTAATAGAAGAGCAATACAGAGACTTCAGACCACTCAAAAAAGTATGGAGCGATGCATGTTGGGAGTAACAAGAAAAGATTGAAAATGCAATGTATGGGTAAGAGAACAAACAGGTGTTACTGACCTCATTGAAAAAATTAAAAGATTGAAGTGGAGTTGGGCTGGACATATTGCTAGAAGAGATGATAATAGATCAACAATTGAAATCTTAAACCGGATTCCAAGAGATTGTAAAGATCCAGAAAAAGACCACATGTTAGATGGATGGATGGATGAAATAAAAAAGTATGCAAGGGTGATGTAAAGAACTTGGAGAGACCTTCATCCTGCAGTGGATTTATAATGGTTGATGATGATGATGAGGAGGAGATATTAATGGACAAATATAGAATATAAAAAAGGGTCAAAGGTATAATATATACAAAGGTAATCATTATATAGAGAGCTATTTAAAAAAATATGTGGATATATAAATAATAATTATATGATAGAATATATATTGTAACACTTCTGTTATAAAGCACACAATAACAGAGCATGTGTGCAGCAAATATATATCAAGTTAAAAGGAAAAATAGAAATAAACACAAATAAAAACATTTGTAAATATTTTCTCCACATGTCACTGGGAATAAAATAATCCTATAAAGGGTTAAATAATTCTGAATTTAAAATAACATTTTATTATAATTTAAACATTTAAAAAGATCTAATAAATATTTTCATTGAATTCTGATTTTGAAATTAAAAACAAGCACATTAAACTGATAATTGTAAAGAATTATATTATCTATTTTGAAATCTTTTAATTAATGCTTGTATACAATTTCTTATCTATTTTTTTTTTTAAAACTCTTTGTATATCATACTTTGATAAAAATTTCCAAGTTTCTTTCAAAAGGATTAAAATTGTTTTTAATCAAGATAAAAAGATAAAAAGTTTTTAATTAGTATTTTTGTCACCCAGTTGACAATATAAAAGAGGTTGATAAAACAATTACAATAGTTTGGCTAGTAATATTTTTGTAATATTTTGGTAGTTTTTAAATGAATAGTTTGGCTAGTAGTTTTTGAAAAGAGATTTTGGCTAACAATTTTTTTGAGTTTTTTTCTAGTAATTTTTTTGAGAAGCAGTTGGCTAACAGAATTTGTCTAGAAATTATACAGATAACTGTCATGGATCAGAGAAAGATGGAAGTTAAGATAGAAGGAGGCAGCTGCTATGTACAGGAGTTTAGATGCACATAGAAGGAATACCCACTACTCAGTATCTATACTCTTAAATGTGGAAAAGAGTTTGATGGGCTGAATTCTATGTGAAAGAAAATCAATGCCAACATTTACCTAGTTATAGTTTGCTGATAATGACAATATCTAGACTATACCTTTCCTAATGAGAAAATCCTGGACTGGCTCTTACCAAGAAAACCTCAGCTTTACATGATCACCATTTCTTATGCTAGCATGTAACTGTTATTAAACAGGCAAAACTACATAGTGCCATGCTATGCCAACCAGAGTAATCAATGGATGCCAGAAGGCTTGTGCATAAAATCCCCATCTAGTGCCTGGCTTGTGGTCTTCATCAGTGAATAGCCTTGGATCTGAGAGCACTACATCTAGACCTTTGGATCTAATGCAACCCTTCAGCAGCCACCTTTTATCTCTACTTAACTACAAAACTATGAGAATAAAAATTGAAAACACAATAATATTTTCAATCTAATCTCAATAGCTTATATAGTCATAACTCAGTTCAGCTCCCATACATTTTGCTGCCTTTGGCTCTTTAACAACCATAGCCACCACTATCCTATTAGGCAGGATTGATGTTAAACTATAACATCACATGATCACCATCTCTTATGCTAGCACATAACAGTTATTAAACAGGCAAAACTCTCTGTACAGCAGAGTCATTCTGTGCCAACCAGAGCAATCAATGGATTCCAGAAGGCTTGTGCATAAAATCCCCATCTAGTGCCCATTTAGGGTTGCTTTAGATCCTAAGATCTAGGTGCAGTGCTCTCAGATCTAAGGCTTTTCACAGATGAAGGCCACAAACCAGAAACTAGTCTGGGGATATTGGATGAGTAGGCACTAGATGGGGATTTTATGCACAAGCCTTCTGGCATCCATTGATTACTCTGGTTGGCACAGGGTGGCAATACTATATGGAGAGTTTTGCCTGTTTAAGAACCTCAGCTTGCTGAAGTAGTTATTCATATATTTCAGTTATACGCAGAGAAGTACAGATAAATGTTTATACATGAAGCATAATTTGTGAATTATTAAGTAATTTTTTAAAAGACATTTTAAAGAACAAGTGAATAATTTTACTTAAGTTAAACATCTAAAAATGAAGACTTAATTCATAGATGCTGTTACATTCATTTTATCAAGAAAATAAGTGAAAATATTTAAAATCTGTATGTTTAAATTTAAAGACATTTCTAGTTATTCAATCAACAGTAATCCTGTTATAGAATAGTACTTTTTATTTGTAAAAACAAACTGTAAACTATTATGATAGAATTTGATAACTCATTCGTATCATTTTTTTATTTACACATGTGTGTGTGAATTTTATGTACATTTTCCAAATAAAATTAAGTATGAAGGATATTTTAATAATTCTATTATTCTGATAAACTCAAATATGATAAAAATTAATTTCATTTATAGAATTATGGCACTATTAAATAATAAATTATACTGCACAGATCAGATAATATGTATATGTATTTGATGTAAAACTAGTAAAAGGTATTTATATCATTTAAAAGTAATAACTTAAGATTTTTATTTTACGGCAAGTCAAACATATTCAGAAATTATTTTGTCACATGTCTGTGTGCATATATAAATATCTCAATGAGTATCAAGTAAGCACATATGTAAATTTTAATCATTTTTTAAATTTTTATTAAATGTCAATTGAAATGTATTCAAGTATATCATAAAACATGCATCTGTGTGCAAATATATATATATGTCTTAAATAAACCCATTAACAGGTACTGTAAATTATTGTAATAATTTGAATTGTATATCAATCATGTAAATCACAATGTAATAAATTAAATTTTGTATATTAATCAAAATCAGGTTTCTATGTGTGTAGCTGAATTCCAGAGGCCTTTATTTCAATTTATTTTTTTATTCTTATTAATAAACATGTATTCAATTATTAAAATTATCCAGTGACTTAATTCTAAAAAGTTTAGAATATTGTGTGTTTGCATCATCTCTTGATCACAATAACAGTAATATAGCTTATATTCTCTGAGATAGATTTGAGCATAATGGTATTTTGATGTGTAGAAGGGTATGTATAGCTTGTGCTTAGGGATATCCAGATACCCTAGTTGGCACTAAGAGTAAATTCTTTAAAGCCTATACACTACATTTTAGTTTAGTTTAGTCTCTATTAGAATTTAAGTTTATAGTTGACCAGTACACTAATAGTACTAAATGGTCAAAGCATTAATGATAATCAGCATGTCTTAGGTATCCCAGCATTATTGTTTTTATGGTTATACATCCAGATGGATTCATACTGACATTTGGGCATCCAAATTATGTTCAAATTGCCCCAAGCTGGCAAAGGCTAAATAGTTAGCCTGATCTACAGTAGACCCATTTCAAATCCAGTCACAAGATGGACTATTGATTTATTTTTATTGTTATGCTGAATGAGTAGTACTAATACTTATTTGTTACTTATTTATAATGCTGACAGATTTAAGCTAATCATAGTTACTCTAAGGAGTTAACAGGGCTGAGATCTCATAATTTTATGTTCTCTTTAATATATAAAATTTCTTATATATTTTTTGATAAGTAAACATTACTTTAATATCTCTTACTTCAATATTATTATGAATAGCATACTTAATATCTTACTTTATTACTTTAATATCTTATATACTTATATTTTTTGTGTTATTAAACATTACTTTAATATCTCTATATCTTATACTAATATCTCTTACTTTAATAATAAACATTAGTTTAATATTACTTTATTTTAATATTATTGTAATTTTTGTATTTATTTTTGAACTGAAGTTGATGAAGATGTTTCATCACCCCAGGTATTATTCCAGATACCTTATCCCATTATATATAAAATGTAAAATTATATGTTATATATATTTGTATTCATGTATTTGTGTTATGTTTGTTATAGTTCTGAAGAAGATTGCTGGGGCAATCGAAACTATCAATGAGTTGTAAAAAAAAATGTAAAAAGTAATAAAGAGTATAGAGAGCTATAAAAGTAAGTAAAGAGTGAAATGCCTGTGATTAAATAACTATTATAATATTTTAAATAACAGTTTAAAACAACAACTGTTATTAAAACTTCATATATAAAATATTTAAAAATTAATTCATCATTATAGCCATATTATTTATAAAGATACAAACATTGTCCATGCTCAAGCAAGTATTCACTACAAAAACAAAGTCATTATAAAATGAAGACAAGGTAATTTATAACTGGAACTAACCAATTATATCATCTCAGTTGCCAATACATACAGCATCAGTCAAACTCCATATATACATATAAAATAAATATTTAATACTATTTAAACAATCATTATTTAAAATTATAAATATCACTAAATAACACAGATTATACATTTCATAATACATTTGTATTATTTTTGAACATTATATTTAAAATGTTTTGAAAATATTACTTGCATATAGCTTTGATAACTACACACATAGTGATTGATACGATATTTAAGAATTGACAATTTATAAATAATGAATATCAACATAAAATTATGTAAAAAACATTTTATTATAAATTTTAAAAAATTTTAATAAAGATTTATAGACTATTTTGTAATTTTAACTTATTCATCAGTAGACAATTTTAACATCCTTCAAATTGAAAAATATGAAAGATGACCCTTCATTCATTATGGTGTTTCATTTGAATTATAAAAGATAGACCTAAACAAAGATGTAAAAAAAAATCAGGATTTTGCAGCAGTTGATAATTAGGAAGTAGTCCTATTTGTGATAGATGAAAATATAAAGAAGTAGATTATCCATTTGACTCTTGGTTTCCAAATTCTTGTGATAAAAATTATTTATTTAAAAAGTTCATTTGGAGAGTTTGAAATCCGATGTTTTCCTTTTAATTCAATAGTGGACAATCATGTTTATGTAATCAAAACAGTTTTCTTGATAAGAAATCATTCTTGGCTACTTGCCAATAGAACAATAAATAATTATTGAATCTACTCAAAAGTACATTTAAAGCAAATAATTGTCAATTCCTTAAAATTAATATTTTAAATTCAGCGATTAAATTTCTTCTTAAATTATCATTTAATAAAATCATTTTTTATTTATAAAAAAGTATACAATGCTCTTAAATAATAATAATAATAATAACAACTTAATATTTTAAAATATCAATGACATCACACTTCTAAATTAATAACATTTATTTTCCATATATTTATTTAATCTACACACTAAAGAAATTTATTCCAAAGGAATATACTATTTCAATATATAACTAATTCCATTGAGATATTTATATAATTAGCATGAAATAGTCTATTTTATTAATTTGGTAAATATGGTAATCATCTTAGAGACTGGCATTTTAACATCCAAATGTTAAAATATATTTCTTAAAATTTTTGTTTTCATGCCTGATAAATAATTTTTGGACATTAATTATAAAACCAAAAATCTTTATATAACTGCATTCAATATATTAAAAACATTCTGAAAATCATCTTTTCAATTAGAAAAAAATAGCCCAACCTTATTTAGAAACCAAGAAGATGAAGTTGGTGTTTACTCCCTCATCAAATCTATATTACATCTTGATTTTTTTTTCATAAAGTAGCCTAAAAATTGTTCCAAATACCACTATCATAAAAATGGAATCCTTGTATGACAAGACTTTCTAGAAGCAATAAAACTCTCACATTCCATCATATAAAAACTATATCACATAAATAAACTTTAGCAGACAATGAACTAATTTCAAATATTTTCTTGAAGATTTTTGATTAATTGAATCAAATACTTTAAATAAATCAATCAGAGCAACTTTATAACCTTCACTTTAATTTTTTTTTTTTTTGCATTAGCCTGCAAAAAAAAAATCATATCTATTTATTTCTGGATTTTATTAAACTACACTGACTCTCTGATAACCATTTATTTGGGAGTGGATCTAAACTTTAGTGGAAAATAATATTTCATGACAATTATCTATTTTTTTTCTTTTTAAAAGTTGGAAGAAATAGATATCCTTAAGATCATGTGACACAACTTCATGGGTCCATATATTCATAAAAATTTTAATAATTTTGAAATTTTTCTAGGCAATTACCTTTCAATTTTAAGATTACAAAAAAATATTTAAAACATTAATCTGAGTATCTTTGGTAAATATGATGGATATCACTAGAATCTATAAACTAAATTCATGTATCATTATTCAAAAGGTGATCAAAATAGTCATTCCATCTATTGAAAATATCTCTGTTATATATATATCATTTTTTATGTTTATGTAACTTCCAATGCAACCAAACAAATCTAAAGTGAATATGATTAGAAAATTATTACATTTGCTTTGCAATTTTAATTCACAAATTATTTTAAGTGGCCTTATTATAAAACTTCCACCATAACTTGTTTATAAAGCATCACATTTAAGTACTACTGTGTCACATGGTTTTTTTCATCCAATCACTAATATAATGAACATTTTCTATAATGAATACATAGCAGTAAAACCTTAAACACTTAAGCAATCTCAATATCAACAACAATCAATAATCTCAAACTGATGTAATAATAATAAAGGTGGAATATATATTATCACTCTTTGGTACCTATATCTATTTCACAATATATATATATATATATATATATATATTGTAATGGTACATATCCACCTAGCTAAATGTGAAATAGATATAGGTACCAAAGAATGATGATAGGAGACCTTAATTGGTTTGCTCTCAGGGTTTAACATGGCTAGTAAGGCTTGGTTACTCACCAAAATATAAATTGGAAGCAATGGGGATTTTTATTGAATCCAACTTATATTTTCAGATGGATGGTTATATGCAAAATAATGTAGTAATTATGTACAGCTTATGCAAGTAATCAAGTAAATTCACAGTCTCAAGCATTGTACAATGACCCTTGTAATGAAAATAAATAAATAAATAAATTTCAAATAAGTTACAAAGTCATTTAATATAAAATAAATGGTATATTCTTTATTTTGATTAAAGTTTACTTTTCTTTTCAAATGGCAATAGTGATAATCAAACAACATATAATGTCTGTTTCTTTTCTGAGTTTTCATTTTACTTCAATATCATTCACATTCACAATATTTGTTAACAATATTCATGAATTGACATTTGTATCTGAATAAGGACCATTTATTGCTTAACATAAAGAAGATAACAATAATAATAAAAATAATGATGATCATAATAGTTTCTTAAAATAGTACTGTTCAACTCACAGATACGTTCTTGAAAGTAAGATCATCTTGATTTTCACTCAATCTTATTAACACTCTCTTCCTACTATGCAGAATATGTATATATCCCATTTTCTGTTAAAACTGTACTTCTCTTTTAAAACACAAATGCTAACTCCTTAGATTAATCTTTTACAAGAGGGCTTCAATGATGACCCAAAAGAATTAATATATTCTACTGTGCCACTGCTAATTCTGAGAATTACTAGGCTACACAATTCCTAACTTACTAAACTCCATGAATAAAAAACACACAAAAAAACAGCTCTTAATCTGACCTATAAAAAAATATGCACATGTAATACATATATAAAATATCTACATAATGATCTATCTTTCCAATGTATCTTATGATGAAGCTATAAATTATTTACTGAAGGAGAATATTAAATAAACTTTAACATTAGTAATGATATGTTATGTATTTACTTATAAATGGTTCCCATGAGAACGAACAACAATAAATTTAATTTCAAACATTCATTATATACTATGTATATACTAGATATGTATAACACATATAAATTAAAACAGTAGAAAATTTTAATAATAAATGATATCTACCATCTTAATATTTATATTGATAAATCAAAATTTAAAATCAATCATATACACTTTAATTTAAAAAAAACAATCAGATTAATTAGCATTTAGTATCTTCTTTTTTATTGTTTTGAAAATTGACAATTATCTGATGTGTCATTATTCATACTGGTGTGTTTTGAATTAATATGTAAGATGATTTTTAATGATGAACACATGAATTCAGAAATTACTTGTAGTTAGTTTTCTTGAAGTGTCCTTTTGTTCTGATTATGCCAAGATGAACCAATGGAAGATGACACAATGATTTCAGAAGTTTAGGAAATTCTTTATGTTGATCTATGGGATAAGAATACCTATTCATTTTCAGGTTGACTTTCCTTCAAAGACATTCTTGTTAATGATTTGCCTCTCTTCCAATGGATGATAATTATTGGGAAGGATATGCTGGGGAACTAAATTCCCCAAGTAGCAATTTCCTCTATACTCTTCCATTCTTTAATGGAATTGATCCAAATAAAGTTTTTCGATTATGTCAAACAAAATGAAATAAATGGATTAACAGCAGCAAAGTTTGTTATCTTTCTTTTAATGGTGATTCTTAATAAAACATTTTTTCTTGTTTCTTACTATGGTATTTAACTTAGTCCTTCACATGCTACTGACATCAATCCTATTATTAACACAACTATCAGCTTTTAAATATTAAGCTTGATGAAGAAAAAAAAATTCATATGAACACTTGCTTTATGTATGTTTAACATTTTAAGAGAAAAAGATAAAATACAGAAACAAATAAATTATACTGCAAATAAGTTCAAAAACAAATGTATAACATAAACACAATTAATAATTTTATATGCCAATATTTAAATATTGACATTACCAAAAGCATATATATATTTTCTCTTGTATCACTATTGCCATTGTCAAATTCCAAAACTATAAATAACCATATATACTACAAAAAAAAAAAATTGAAATAAATAAGTAATACAACAATGCCCCCCAAAAAATTGTAATGGTATACATATATGCCATAGCATCACTTTCAAATAAAAAGGAAAAAAATCGATAAATAAAATTGCCTTCATATAAAAATCAATAAATGAAATTTTGTTTAAATCAATATATATAAAGTGCACAGATAGTAAACTAATTAAACAACTACTTAAAGTAAGTTAAAGTTAAAAATCTAAAGATAAATGATTATTTGAAGAAATGTAAAAGAAAATAATAAAAGCTGTTAATTTCTGTTAAAAAATATTTTTAATTGTAATAGAATAGAAATGATTTTCTATTAAAATGTAATGATGTAACAGCAAACAGGTCCTTGGGACATTAAATCAATTGTAAGATCAATTACAAATTATTAATAATAAAATTTGGTGTTCCCGCTCTAAAGTGAATTGGTCAATAATGATATGAATGAACACACAGTCCACAGAGAAAATTATCATTGCCAATAAGAACAACATGAAGCCAGAAAAGATCAAGATCAATCCTGGAATTCAATGATAAACAATTAATTTGAAATGATATAAAAAGAAAACTTTTGGTTGCTTTTAAACTGCTCTTGCTGATTAGTTGTTTTAATTAAAAATATTGTATATATATTGCAGACCTCCACAATATAGGGGTCATACAATAAATTTCATTTCCTGTATTTGCATCAACAGAGGCAGCCCCCTGTTTGATGGTTCCTGGAAAATGGCAAGCAACGGATTCGTCTCTACTGATAACAATATTAATATATGATAGACAGAACTTTGAACTAAGTGGTTGACATATCAGAGACTGAAAAGATGGACTCCAATAAACCAATGCCATGGAAAGTATGAACTTTTCTTTAAAATGAGATTTGACTTTTTAAGCTAAAATACAAACTTTTCAAGTACTAATTCTAAACATCAATTAACTCTTAAAAGAAATCTCTTATATGATGAAATAAATATTAGATTCATTAATATTTTTATATATAATATGTTGTTTGCTACTATCATTTCCATTCTAGGTAAATTAAATTAAATAAATTTAGCTCTAGGCATAAATGGCTGCATAGATTCGGTTAAGATATATGTTAGTTTAGGTTGTTTAATTTTGGGCTAATTGTTTTGTTGTTGAATCGGTGCTGGTGGAGAGATGTACAGGTGTTTTATGTTAATGTAATCTAGGAAGGCATATTGAATTCTCCTTCCCTTTTGCCGCATTAGCATAGAGGGTATATTACCCAACTGAATGCATGGCTCAGAAAAATGGTAGCCATAACATTGCTAATGGTCATAGATGTATTTCCTACACCATTGATTCCTTAAGCTCTCATTGGGATAGTAAGCCAGCAAAGACCACTATCCCTCCATTATAGAGCATTTTTCAAATATATTTCAGATGATTACCTCACCAGACAGATGCACATTCCTATACTGGATGAGGATCATTGTTTCTTTAATGATATCCTGCTAAGATATAAATTCCTATCAGCATAAATGTTTTATGCTAACATTCTCATTTTGCATTGATCACATCAGTATATCAGTAAACTAATATTAATTTGGATGCAAACTTTTAGCCTGGAGTTAAAAGATTTGAGATATTTAAATGCCTATTCAATGTAGCATATTTACACTTAACAGAAAATTAAAAGTGTTAAATATGCTAAATTCATCCATCTGTGCATATAACCTAAATTAAATACATTCAAGAGTTAATTCAGTCCTCAGAATTTTTGTGTAATGTATGTGTGTGTAATAAAAATGTTTTGTTTAATTAGTTTCGGCAGTGGCTTGTTTTATATTTTTATTAATACTATTTTGAAAATCAAAGATTAGAGACTTTAAATTTACTATTTTATATTATCAAGTTCAGCTTCTTCAAAAATTAGCAATTGAGGCTTTCAGTTAGATAAAAGAATAAAAGAGTAACTTCACCCTATGTATCTGCAACCTTTATGAATTTTATCTAGGATCAAGTAGCCTAATGGCACCCTGGCATGGCAGATACGGTTGTGAGATTGCTTTTGACTGTTATAATATATATAAATAAATTCCCCTATCAAAATCAAACCTCATAAGGAAAAACAAGAGGAAATTCCTTCTCTTAAGAAATATCCACACAAACATAAATATACACACATCCTTACCCCCATTTTTTTTAATGACAACATAACACTCGATTTAAAGGATGGGCCTTTCCAATCTTTATAATATACATTAAAACCATGTATATATACAATAAAAAATTATTTTCATATCCTTTGTATATTAATGATAAGAAGAATAACAAAATGGTATTCTATTTAGTTTAAATTTCTTTTGATCCTGAACATTTTTTTCTAATTAAAATAAAATTGTTCAATAGAATAAAGCAAATATATATTATAATAATGCAGTTTTGTGACAGCAAAATGGATATTGTAATATATATATATATAATGAAACTAAAAGTTTTAAAAAATATTCAATTATTAGATACTATTTATTTAAACAAAAGTTAAAATTTTTAAAAATATTTATTTAAGAAAAGTCAGTTTATCTGTCTAACAGAATTGATAAAAAGAATGGAATGAGAATTACTTTATAAGTGTCATTTATATTATCAATTTACACTTATTACTCATTCATAATTCAATTGTTACTAATTTTCTTCTTTTCTGAGTCAACAGTAATATTTGTTAAAGTGAAAAGGTACTTTTTTAAATATTTTCATTTTACCAATTATCACTCTTAGAAATACTGAAAATTTTTCTGTACTTTGTCATACTAGAAATCTAATATCTGTTTTTAAACAACTAGATAAAACAGTTATTAAAAAAATAATAATATATTTTTAATACCAGAATGCATAAAAATAAAATGTATTTTCAGACAAAAAAAATTGGATGAAATAACAGAACATTTCTGAATACTGCATATGCAATGAATTAAATAAAATGAAAAACCAGTAACTTACATAAAAAAGAAATATACTACTTCTTCATTAATTTGATTTATTTCCTCACTCTTCTTTTCAAATTCTATTTAACCAGTTTATCTAGAGTAATTAATTGTAAATAGCTTCAAATTGATTAAAACTGTCTGGAAGATTTACATTATTAATGATCTCATGCAAATTGATATTAACTTTCTTAGCATGGAAATAAATTGTATAATTTTAAAAAAATTTTGCTCTATGGTAATAAAAAAAAAAGAATCTTCTTAAAATTTTGAGTCTTTGATAATAATATAATTCTTGTAATGAATTTTGATCTCAATAGTAGGATGTCAAAATAATGCATATTTTCCTGGCTTTCATTCCATATTTACAGAAATCAAATCTTTTCTCAATTTAGTATGATTTGGACATAAATTCTTGACAATTGAATGTTAATAGAGATGAAATTATCTGATCTGAAAAATGCAATAATTTTTAAACTTTTTACAGCTAGAAACATATTTTACATAATTCACTCATTGTCATGAACCATGAAATATAGATACAAAAAAAAAAAAAAATTAAATTTCAAATCAGAATTTTTTTTTCAAAAGTTCAACTAAAATCAACTATATTATTTTTATAAAATTAAGACAACAAAAATTAGTTGATTTATAGCGTTCTAAAAAATAGGATAATCAAAAGACTTTATTAGATGTTAAGAGAGATAAACCTTGACGATATACAAATAGATTCAAAGAAATTCTAATAATGAAAACTTGTAATAAATTGTGAAGCGATTTTAGCTGCAACAAATTATAAATTCCTCATGTGACATATATATATGGTGTGTGTGTACAAAAAAAAAACTTTATTCACATCAAGTTGAATAGTTCTGTCTTTTATTTAACAATTGAAACACATTATATTTTTAAAAAATATATCAAAAACTTTTCTCCCACTTTACATTTCTTTTATTGAAAATGAAATAAAGCAGAGAGAAGGGTAGACAGTTGAAATAAAAAATCTAAAGCTAACAATGAAATTGGAATTGCAGAAATTTGTATTCTAAACTATTTCAAATATTGATATTTATAAATGAAAAGAGAGACCAAAGTAAACTGCGTTTAATAAGAAAAGACAATTTTCTTTAATTAAATTTAAATTTTCATAAATGAATTAAATGCAGACCAACTTACAAATAGAAAATTCGATATACTTTAGTTTAAAACTTTGAATTTTTTTTTCCTTTCCAAATTAAATGAAAAATATCATTTAATTAAAAAGTAAAACTAATTAAATATTTCTAATTGAAACCATGTCTGACAGGAATTCAAAATGATTAAAACTAAAGGAGTTACTTTACATTCTAAAAACATCACAGCAAATCTCACTTTAATAATAAATTTACTAATAATATATATATAATTAAAATTAATATTGAAAATAAACACATATTCATAAGCACATACACAAATTATTATTAATACATTTTATGACAAAATATTATGAAATAATCTATATTACTAAACCTATACTAAATATTCTTAGAAAAAAATTCAAGAATAAGAAAAGAATTGTTAAATGTAAAAGAAAAACAAATAATAATGATGATGATGATAATAATAATAAAGCATTATCCAAAGAAAGAAGCAATTACAATTTAAAAAGCCAGAGATTTGGTGCCATTCTAAAGTGGTGTTTAAAATCTCTTAATTAGAAAACCAATACTCATAAATTTGTAAACCATACTTTTAACAAAATATTTCCCTGTTATTACTGAAAAGCTAAAATTAATAACTGAGGTGAAACTATAAGTTTATTATTAGTAAGCTTCTATTTTATGGATTTAGCGAATATTTTTAATTCAAATTATATTAGTCATAATATACTACAATCAAATGATAACATATAAACAATATATAGTATTACTTGACTTACCATATTCTTTAATATATATATAATTAACAAATGATTTTGTGCACAGTATATCTTCGAAAAGATTAAGGAAGAATTAAACAAGATATTAAGTTCATTCAGAAATGTATTCAAATATGCATACTATACCAAGATAATTTGTATATACCTGGGTCTCATTTTATGTAGTAGATAGGTTCCTCAGAAAATGCGCGCAACAGAAATCACACAAAAATAGACTTAAAACTTACCTTGAAAAATGGGGAATACTTACTGTAATTTTCAAAAATTGCATAAAAGCAAAGCAACAATGTAAAATTATTTTAAAATTCGCATAAAAAAAAATAAGAAAATAAAATATGACTAATAAAAAATTTCAAATTTGAAAAAAATTGATACCTGACAAACTTTTTTTACTTTTTTTATTAACTACAGTATTTAATTTTATTCAAAACAATATATTTTTATGCGTAATTTACAGTATTTTACATTTTTTCATACATGTACAGTATTTTAATTATTATTGCTATTTGACAATATGCAGGTTAATTTGTAAACTGGTAAAAAATCAGATTTGTCACAAAAGGAAATACAACTAATGCCAACTTCATTTTTTAATTGCTCTTACAGTGGACTCACCAAAACTAAAATGTTTTCCAATCGCTGATGATCCTTCCCATTTCACTAAGTATATCTAAAATTGAAATTTTTGTTTCCAAAGAAATTCATTTTCTTAGATGTTTTTTTCCTCTCCATTAGGGTAAACTAAAAGTTTAAAATAAAAATAAGAACTTAGACTTATGGTAATAAAAAGATACCTACTCACCACTGTTGGGAAAAATTTAATTAAAACTAACAATTAAAAATTAAATTCTTATTTTTTTCTTTAATTTTTTAATTTTCAATTATTTTTTTAAAAATCAAATTTCATTGTTTCATATCACATTAAATTCAGATCACATTATGTAAGTTTTAAATTGTTAATTACAATTAAAAATCAGATTTTAATTTTTAATTCTCAAATTTAAGTGTGCCCACCACTATTACTCATCTTTTAAAAATAAATTTGTGGACATTAAATGACTAATTGATTACGTATTCTTTTTTTAAAAAGCAAAAATAGAATGTGATTTAAAATGCAAAAACAACAACATGCATAGTATAGGCATCTATAATGTTTAAACAGATTTATATTATAATCTTGTAAAATTTAATGTGTGTATATAAAATGGGGAAATCCTGATTTTAAGTGAATTATGAACTTCTTTATTGCATAAAATCTATTATAATACTATTATAAAGTTCTGAAAATATTGAAATTATTAGATGGAAGTCGAACTCCAATAATGTGCTATTATTTTAAATATAACGTGTGAATGCGCAAAATTTATATTTAAAGTAATAGCGCATTATCGAAGCTTGACTTCTGATCTAATATTTTTTATTGCATAAAAGAAAACTGCATATGAAGATAGTAAGAAGAAACATGAATCGCATAACTTCAAAATTGCATTAAAATAATCCGCATAAAACAAGACCCAAGTCTATTTGGTAATATTTCTACTATATAAAAGTGATTTTGAAAATGTTTTAAATTTCTTTAGCATTTTCATAATTAGTTATTTCATTAAAAATAGTTATTTTAAATATAGATAGTATTAGTTATATCTATTCTTTATTACTTCTCAACCTGGTTGCAAAACATAGTTTATTAATACATGTGAATGTGAATTATTTAATATACAAAAAAAAGTTCAAAGTGCTTCCAAATTGTGACAGACTGTAACTTATTAGTATAGAATAAATATTTAAAGAATCCATGAAATGGCACCAAAAAGTATAGAAATTTTTTATTCTCAAAACAAATAAAATTATTTTATGTTAATCAATATTATTTTTATGGTCAGTCAGCAGAAAAAATAAGAATGATTTAATTAAGAAAAAATAATTAATTCAACAATATTATTATTTCATTGAGATCATGCTGTGAATAATCAAACTATGGAAACTAGTGATGATGAGGTGTTTCTGGCAATGATATATTTAATAGCCAATTTTATACTAGTTGAATTTAATTTTCATTATTATAGGTAGTGGGGAAAAAAAGCAAAATTGATTATTATTATTAGGGAAATATATTACTTTGTTGAAATCATACTTTGAGTAATCAAATAATGCAAGTCAATAATGACTCTTATCTAATTACTGTCCAATATTGTACTGGATAAATTTCATTTTTGTCAGAGTATCAATCAATTTCTATCAGTTACTAAACATCAATGTGTGGTTATCTGATGGAAACTTATTACAAAATCAGCTGATACCTTTCTATCTCAGCATAACAAAATTAAAATCATTCAGCATAATATTGGTCAATAATTAGATCATTGCCTGAATCATCCATCATCATTGATTTGCATAATTTCATTACTCAAAGTATAATCTCAATGAAATAATACTGATGAAATGATTATATTCTCATAAGAAGAATCACTCTTCATTTTTTTCTTACTGGAGTAACTATAAAAATAGTACAGGTTAGCACAAATAAATTTTATTAATTTTGAGGATAAGAATGCTTCCATATCTCCTGATACCATCTTTAACATTCAGAAGACTGACGTGATCGTTCTTGTTACTCTTTAAATTGTTTGTTTCTATTCTAAGATGTTATATATGATATAGCCCAATTTGGAATCACTTTGAATTCTTTTCTATATATAAAATAACTGACATGTGTCAGTAAACAGTATGTTTTATAACCAGGCTAAAAAATGAATAAAGAATGGACGTAACTAATGCTATCTAATTTTAAGATAACTTTTAATGAAATAACTAATTATGAAAATAAAGAAATTTGAAGCACATTCAAACTCATATAGTAGATATAACTCCAAATATACAAACTAATCTTACTTAGGTGCCTATTTTCATATATTTTTAGAATGATTTAATACTCTAATGTAATTTCCCTGTACCTTTCAAATATATATATATATATATATATATATATATATATATATATATATATATATATATATAATGCATTAAATTATTTATTAATCATATACAAAACAGTTTATGAAATAACTTCTTGAAATAACAATTTATATTATTTAGTATCTCACAAAATTTTATCTAAAAAATATTATACAACTGAAAATGAAAATATTATAAAATGTTAAAAAAAAAATTAAAAAAATAATAATGAAAATTAGTTAACTATAATTGAAATTAAGAGCTATATCAATTTTCCTTATTTCAATAAATCATTATTGTATTATCTCTTATTTTTTCACCTTATTTTATTTTTATTTTACAATGCATGGATTAATTTTGAAAAACAAACTTTTGACAATATTTTTTGCAATGTTACTTTTTCTTGTTTGAAAACTTCTCTTATAAATGTTATTTTTTCTATAGTTGTATTTTTATATCCATAACTTTGTTTAATTTTATTTCATATAAAGGTTTGGTTTCTTCACAATATCATTTTTATATTAATACATATGTTAAGTTTCAGTGTTTCACAGTTTTTTTGGTTGGTAGACAGACTATCAACTCAGAGACAATTTTTATCTTGTAGGATAATGAAGAGTCATGTTATAAGACTTAAGGTTCTATATCCATTATTCTACCAAAAGCACTCCAACCAAGTTTAATTCTATGATTAATTTCATCCATTATATTTTCATCTGTATTAATAATCTGACCAAGGAAATATGTCTATATGTTTGAAAAGGAAGGTTTTTAATAAATGTGTAACTGTTTGTACCCGGCATAAACACATATATAGGTGGTATATGTTTATTACGTATTTCAAATCTAAGTTTCTGCTCTTTTTATTTAATGAAAATTATAATGCGAACACATATATATGTAGTTGGTTCTGCAATGTACTCTAATTACTCGCCCAGCATATTTATGGACGTCAATTCGACTCCAAGCGCCAATCTTACTTACGAATAAATAAGAATTATGCTGGGAGAGGATGAGTATCTATTTCTGGTGATTAGAGCTTGTACCTCTGGCTAGCTCACTCAGGGGTAGTAGTCATTGACTGTGGGAAAGAGGTGGAGGGAACATATAAAATGCGCATGGAGCGCATGAACGATTCATTTTGCTTTCTTACTTTTGTTCTTAATGCTATTCTAAGAAACTAACACACACAATTATATTTATAACACTACTTAATATTTATTGATACAAAGAAAATAATAAAAACCCAATAGAACCCCATAATTGGATATTGGTTTGTGCCCGAATGCTTAATAACCCACATGTAAATACACACTCGCATAAGTTCATAAATGTAACACACAGAACATATATATCATAGCATGAAAAATAATTGCAATCAGACATTATCTATTTAGGCATATCTTTATAGAGGGCATTATTTCAACTGTCTCTTTATTTACTTTTAACCCTTTTACGCATTATTTTAATAAGATGTGCTTACATTCAAGGGGTTACTGTCATTTACGAAAATATTTGGATTACCTTCTTTATCTCACCTGGGTGTAGATTACTAGTAATTTTCCACTGGCTTCGTGCTGCACTGTTACGAGTAAATGATTTCTTTCTTTGGTAGGATTCTGTAAGGCAATCAATGGCGTCCGGTAAATGCTGTTCTTTTCATAGCTTTAGGAAGGGCTTTGCTCCTACATTGACAGTGATGATAGTATCTCCGCAGGATGGATGGCATAGCCCGGCCCATTCTGTTCTTCTACCCCAGCCTGTTCATGATTTTTAGATATATAAACTTTTTTTTTCTTTTACTAATTTTTCTACGATCCTGCTCGTGGCAGTCACAGTTCTAGAAGTCCCCTTCAAAGTTCAGCTTTCCAACTCCAATTAATCATGCCATTGTTCTCTTCTTTTTAATTAAACCATGTGGTTTGCAAAACAAAAATCTTTTCAATAACTTTTCTTTTCTTTGTTTTTTTATCTATGCTCAGGAATTTCAATTTTACCTTGAGATCTACACTCGACCGTTCATTGTCTCTTATTTTTAACATTTTATTTTATTAATTAAAATGGCTTTGTCTTGAGATAGCGATCAGCAACTTTTTGGATCCTTTCTTTGCAATTAATTTACCTTTTATAATTTGTAAAATCCTTCCTTTAGTCGACCATCTTGGAATATTTCTTTTTAAATTAAAATAGCTTTATTCCTTTTACGAAACTATTACATTTACTCACTCATGCAGCAATATAAACAAATATCAGAGCACAAACCATATAATCCCCAGTCCCTCTTATGTTTCAATCTGTTTTTTATTTACTTATTTAAAATATATATATACACCCGCATACAAGACAACAATAAGAAAAAAAATAATTTAACTTAATATTACGCTTGATTTGAGTATATGTATGCTCGGTGGTATCGCCCTATGACTTAGAACAGAGTTTGAAATCAGCCCTGTTATAAATGTGTGTTGCCAGTTCTTACTTATGGATCTGAGACTTGGACACTTAATAGAAGAGCAACACAGAGACTTCAGACCACTCAAAGAAGTATGGAGAGATGCATGTTGGGAGTAATAAGAAGGGATTGAAAATGCAATGTACGGGTAAGAGAACAAACAGGTGTTACTGGCCTCATTGAAAAAATTAAAAGACTGAAGTGGAGTTGGGCTGGACATATTGGTAGAAGAGATGATAATAGATGGACAATTGAAATTTTAAACTGGATATCAAGAGATTGTAAAAGACCAGAAAGAGACACATGTGAGATGGATGGATGAAATAAGAAAGTGTGCAGGGGTGATGTGGAGAAGAGAAGCTAAAGATCGGAAAAGATGGACTGAACTTGGAGAGACCTTCATCCTGCAGTGGATTAATAATGGTTGATGATGATGATCCATTATTCGCCAGAGATTACTTTTCCAAAAAGTGATGATGACTTAACTAAGATAAGAAAATTAACAATAAGATATAATTTATATCAGTCATGAATAATTTCATCATAGATGCAATTGACATATGATAATGATAATTTACAATTTTTCAATGCTAGATTGGCTTTGTTTCACTAAAAAATTTATCTTTTTTTCTAGAAGTGACTTCTAGCCTTAAATAAATAAATATAATATATATATAGAAGAGATTTGAATTCAGCTTTCAAGCTCCCTACAGCTACTGACTCCATCTTATACAACTGATACACATGTGATCATGTGTATCAGCTATATAAGATAGAGTAGATAGCTATAAGAAGCTTGAAAGTCTGAGTTTGAATCCCTTATAAATTACATTAAGTTCAATATAGACGATATACTTGTATTTAAATATTATATCTTCAAACACTGGCTATTAATGACTGAATCTTATCTTCAACTGATTCAAATTTAGATATAGCAGATCTGTATTAAATGAAACTTCCATTTTCACTAACTTCAATGAACTGATACTAAAAATGAAATAATTATTCATATTTTTTATGTTTATTGTTCTGCCATATGACAATTTGTGTTTGTCTGAAATCAAAACCAATGCTGCAGTCTTGCATTGGTGGTCGAGAGGTCAGCGCAACTGCCTTGCACTTGCAGGCAGTTGCCCGGGTTGCGGGTTCACGTCCCGGCCGATGCTATGACACTTAAAAAAAAAAAAACAATGCTACTTGTTATCTTAAAAAAAAATTGATGAATTATTCGTTTAATTAATAAATTGAATACTAAAGATGATAATTTAATTATAATTCAATTTTCTTTTCTTAACTTTGACAGTATTTGTAATTATAAAATTGATTCTTCAATTTCAAAACTATCTGTCCATAAATTAATAAAATAGAGAAAAACAATTTCTTTACTTTGCAAATAAACATCATTTGTTTCCTAATATTCAATTTTTCAATCCATAGATTAATTTTAGTAATACTTAATTAAGTAAAACTGTATTCAAAACATAAATGAATGTTATATGTAATAAAGTTTCATTATGTTGCTCATGATTCACCGTGCAAAAATCCAATGTTACCTTGCTTCTTCGTTTTTTTATCTCAATAAATATTAATTTTAATTGTTATTGCTTTGTAATATTTTCATAATCTTTATTCATTCTTAACCATAACATAAAATTTGGTTTAAATCCTTACAACTCTAAAAAAAAAAAAAAAAAAACAGGCTATTTACATGCTAATACAAAATTTTATACATTAGGGCAAATAAAAGACTTTCCATATATGCACATTTTTTTAAATACTATGCATGTGTCAATATTACATTTCATAATTTGAATTAATGCACAAAGTCTGAAATAACAGCTAACAAATCCAAACATCTAATCTTTTAATTTTTTTTTTCTTTAATTAATTAATGTGTGATTTTTTTTATTACTTCAATTTCTATGCCCTTTCTATTTTGGCTCAATTGTATAATTTTATTTTATATTTTCTTTGCATATTAGTTTGTATAAAATTGTTATTATATCATATATATTAGCACATTTATTTATATACATTGTCTTTATCTAGGACTGACACAGTTTTATTAAATTATTTTTTAAATAAATTTTTTAGCCATGAAACAACAGTGCTGCAAATTCATAAGAAACTAAACCAAAATTGATTTCCCAATAATAAATTTCTGAATTTTTTTTTTTTTAAAAATAAATAAATTTCTGAATGTTTTGATAACTAAAATAATATGTTCAATAATATTTTTATTATTCAAAAACAGTGATATTAATGTTTATAAATGTATTGTTTTGAATTAATTTTTTTTGCTTATGTTATTAAATAAATCCTTATAATAATAAAAAAACATATCTGGCTTAGCTTCTTATTAAAGTGATTAAATTTTAGCATATTGTTTATTTTAATTTTTTTATATATTTAATTTTTGTTCATTTTATTTTAATTAAAATTTACAAACATAATGTATGTTAATTGACTTATCACAATGATGATATGAATTTTTATATATTATTACCAAGCTGATTTAAATAATGTGAAATTGTATGTAAATTTTTGTCTTAGATATTGTAGTATTGTGTAGTTTAATAAAAATAAGTAATAGAATATATATTTTTGTTTAGAGTTGATAGTAAATTAATTTCATATATGACATTTTTTTATTATAATTTCAAACTGAATTTGCATATGTTTTACTTTAATCAAGCTATTAATAATATAATAATTATAAAAATACTAAACAGAATTCCTCTTTTAATAAATCCAGAAATGACTTATGTATCCATAACATTCTCCTTAAGAAAATTTCATGCTTTAATATAAAAAACTTGAAAATCCAAACTAGAAATTTTAGTGTTTAATGGCTATTGAAATTTAGCATGAACAACAGTTGCTTTTAAAAAGTGAACATTAAATTTCTTGAAAATAAGTTTTTAAGATGAGACTTAATTTTAATCATGAAGTTACTAACCTATGATTTGTTCAACAATCACTATCTTATGTACATTTGTAAAATTAACTTGTTTTAAATTTTAATTCCTAATTATAATCTAACTCATATGTTGCTATTGTTTTGCACATGGACCCATTCACACTTTTTTTGTAATAATTTTCTGTCATCAAAATATTCATGATAATCATTCTACATGTACTAAAATTGAATATTTGCAAACTATTCAAGTTCACAAAGCAAAATATTATTATTTTCAATAATGTTGACTCTCAATATATTGTTCCAATCAACATTTGCATTAAAGAGACTCAAAACAACAATTTATTAATGCTGTTAATGCAATAATATCACTAGAAAAAAAAAAAGCTTCCTTCCTCTGAACTTTTTCTGAGTTCCATGTTTTTGGTTCATATAAAGTTGCAAAACAATGAAAAAACATTTTTTGGATATAATTTCAATAGGTCACATAATAACTATCTATCCTTACTAAAAACATGTTAAGCTATAATAATTTTTACTACATTTTTAATCATTGCATTTAACACCCATTATCCAACTCTCTACCTTCATTTTTTAAGATTTACTCATATTTTTAATTTGTTTTCTTCAACACATTTTCATTGATTTTGTATTATGGTCACTTATTTTCATCCTTAAATTTTCTATAGACTCTGTAACTCTGCATAAAATCTTATCAAGAATTTATTATAATGTATCAATAAATCTGATACAATGAACTCTGCTATCCCAAACTCTAATTCCACCCACATTAGAACAAAATTTATTTAACAAAAACGTCTAAAAATATATTAAATAATGCAGAAAATTTATTCCATTTTCATTTTAAACTTTTTCTTATATCTATCATATCTATAATATTAGTTAATTTTAAAAATACACAATTTTTTTAATTAATATTTTCTTCCAATCTATATTTTTCTTTTTCAAGCAAAATAACCCAATTCATTCTATCAAAAGTATTTTCAAGATCAATAAAACAAATAATCATTTCTCACTTTCTCTCAATCCTGTCTCTACATATATCAATAAAAGTTGTCTTGATTTGCAACTTTTGTCTCTTTTTAATTAGTCCAAACAAGCATTCAGAAAAGAACTTGTCTAATCTATGTAAACTGCAAGAAGATATAATTAATTGTTCTATACTCTACAAATTCCATAATTCCCTTTGAATTAGATCCTTTTCCCTCTAGAGGATTTAAAACTGCTGCCATTCTTTTGAAATATCTTTCAATTCTTCATAGTCTTCAATAATTCAAATGGAATCTTATCAATTCCCTATGCATTGTAAGATTTCATCTTAATTATTATTTTCTGAACTTTTTTCTTGATTTGCATGATCTATTTCATTCTTATATATACAGTTTAATGTTGCTTTTTCCCCCCATTTACATAGATAGTTTATTAAAACTTCATTCTAGATTAACAATATGCTCACCTGAAAATAATCATCTTTTATCTCATCATTATATGATAACTGATTTATAGGCATGTTTAATCCTAATAATTGAACCAACTACAGATATATTTTAGGATAATACAGAATGCAATAAGATAGTCATGATTTAAATATTTTTACCAATTTGGTTTAACTGAGTATGCCTATGGTGTGATGGTACAAGACAAACATTATTATTATTGAGAGGCAGTATTTAAAATAAAATCTGATTTTATACAGTGATATATAATAATTCTAATTTTGTTCTGCATTTTTATTAAAGTGATTTATAGAATGGTTTATACATTGCTTCATGATATCATATAGGATTGAAGTTGAAATATTTACTAAACTAATAAAATGAAATATGAAATCTTCATTTTCTTAACTTCTAAATTAAAAGTATGCTAATAATTGGGATAATATTGTCAATTCAAATAATGATCTGCATAATTAATGTTTTAAATGCAATCTTTCAAAACTTTAATTTAATGATTATTCTTTGGGAAAAAATGTGGGTAGCTATTAGCTTAAGAATATGAATCAATTTAAATATCTTGAAAGCTTTTTACTCCTTGGATATTGAATTTGAACACAGGATTTCAATGTGTTACTGCTCCATTTAATAAACTGAATATTTCAATTTAGATAAGTATTTAATTTTTTTATGTATATAGGAATTATTATTAAATCACAACTATTGTAAGAAAATAAGATACATCTATCATTGTAACATAATAGCATTGGGAAAAAAATTCATTTAAGAATGCTTTGAAAGATTCTAAATATATAAACCTAATCAATATATTATTCAGCTTGTTAAACGTGATGACATTGAAATTAATATTTTAAGAGCAAATGAACTTGGCCTTATTTATGTTATAAATATTATGTCATAGAGGTACAATACTGATTGTTTTCATTGGGAAGTCATGAAGAGATAGATTACAATGCAAAATTACAATTAGCCAACAGGTTGAAATCTTTCAGGAAATAAGATTCAAATAAAAAGACCAAAAAAAAAAAAATATTATATGAATGTTTTTTTCAGGTTTGATTTGCATAGTCATTTCAAAACTTATCTTTAATTTTATTATTTATCTATCTTCATTTGTTTTAGTTCTGCAGCTAGAAAGACATACTGCTTTGTCACAAGCTGTTAATGAATAATGATGATGATATATTTATGGAAAATTGAAGGCTTCCCATAAATAATTATGATCAAGAAGAATATGTTGAAAGCATAATTAACTGTGGTCTCTTGATTTAATTTAGACCACATTTTGATGAGTTGGACATTATTTAAAGAAAAGGTTTCTCATGTTAAAAATTTGCCTGTTTTGCAATAGTAAAATGATACAACTGGGGAAAAAGTCTGATATTATATGTATGATGTTATATTACATCACACATTTGATATATGATAAATAAAATGGCTAATAAATTTAATAATTTCTTCTGTCTTAATTCTTTGATTCAATAATTTTATACCAGGTCAAATAATTCAGTTAATGTAAAAACTGACCTTTTACAATAATAAAATAACCATGAAAAAGTAAAAAATGATTGAAAACTCTAAGATAAGACAATGTTTTACATTATCATACATTCCTTCTTTATGTTACTTATTAATTCACTTTTGTTAAAACTTGTTGATTTATTCTAAAGTATTTTAGTCTTTTGCTATCACAAGATTGTGACTGTTCTTGAGAATCTCCAAATCATTTATTCTTCATATATGAAAGTATTGTCTGTAACTATTTAATTAAAAAAAATACTATTATTATTTCATTTTTACTTATATATTACTTAAGAGTATTTTTATATATTCCCAAATTTTACTTAATACTGAAATTTTACTACTGAATTTAAAAAATCAATCACATCAATTTTAGTTCTACTTTGTCTATCTTTATGCTAACTTATGACTCTGTCATAAAATTACATTAAACAGGGATCATTAATTTGAAGAGAACTAATAGATATCCAGTTGAAAAAAAATTAATAAAGTTTATTTTAATAAACAGTAACAATTTTAGTTTTAAGAAACTGGAGATTTTTTTCTTGTTAACTTTGAGCTTAGTTGTCAGTTGCTTTGAAGTATTAGATTTTTAGCTTGTTATTTGTAATCCTATACATTCATTTTTATATTTAAACATATGTAGTTATAAAGCTGTGTCTTTGGTTGCTATAAACTCAATATTTTGAAAGTAATTAAGTTCTTGTTATTTGATATTAATATTAAGAATTAAGTACTTTTAACATTTTTAAAGTGAAAATTATTAAATCGAGAATTTTAATTTTCAATTAGAAATGAATATTACAATATAATATTAAAATATATCTAACCAATTTTTTTTTTGACCTTCTTTCAGATAGAATGATTAATATGCTAATTACATTATTATGTACAATCTCAATGTATATAATTCCACAAAATCTCTTTAATACAATACAATATATGTAATGATCATTGAAACTGTAAAAAATGTTCTATCAAACATGATAGTTTTATTCTAACATTGATATCAATTTGTAAATCATTTTGAAAAAGTACTTATTTTTCATATTTTTTGTAAAATCGTTAGTGATTTGAAAGAAAGTGTCTGCCATCTTTTGAGTATAAGATTAAAGCATATAACAACTCAATCTTCTGTGCCATAGTAATATTTTTCATTCAATTTAGAATTTTGTAATTAAATAATCAAATGATTATTTTTCTCAGAGTTCATAGAAGATGGAATAAGAGTACCAAACTCTCCATGTAGTAGTGCCACCAAGTGCAAGCCTTAGTAATCAATGGATAAAGAAAGGTTTGTGCATAAAATCCCTATCTAGTGCCTATTAATACAACATTTCCAGACTAATTTTTAGCTTGTGGATTTCATCACTGAAGAGTTTTGGATTTGAGAGCACTGCACCTAGACCTTAGGCTCTAAGGGTACCTTCCAGCAGCCACCTTTTACTACTGGGTTAACTATAAAGCTAAAAGCTCAAGATGAAAATCCCAAATATATTCAACTCAACCTCATTCACATGTATAGTCATATAGATCTGAGCTCAGTTTAGCATCCATATATTTTGGTGTTTTTTGGTTTTTCAAAAATCACAGTCATCATTATCCTATGGGCAGCATAGGTATAAAATCATCAAAACATCACATGATCACCATTTTATATACTTACACATGCTGTTAAAAGGAGTACCAAACCTTCCATACAGTAATGCCCATAAAATAATGGTGTCTGTGGTTTTGAAAAAGTAGACACCAAAATGTATAGATGCTGAACTGAGTTCAGATCTATATGATTATACAAATGGATGAGCTTGGGTAGGAAATTTTATGGTATTTTTATCTTGGGCTCCTAGCTTTATAGTTAACAAAGTAGGTAAAGGTGGCTGATAGAGGATAGCATTAGATCTTAAGGTCTAGGTACAGTGCTCTCAAATCCAAGGTTTCTCACTGATGAAAACCACAAGCTAAAAACAAATCTGGGGATATTGGATGAGTAGGCACTATATAGGGATTTTATGCACAAACTTTCCTGCATTCATTGATTACAAAGGCTTGCACTTGGTGGCACTACTGCATGGAGAGCTTGGTATTCTTATTTACAGCATGTGTAAGCATATGAAATGGAGATCATGTAATGTTTTGATGAAGTTGAATAGAAATGATAGAACTAAATGTAATCTATAGACCTCCAAAGATTACTGTTGACCAAACCAAGAAGGGTTAAAAATAGTTCTCTTTTCACCATTTTATCTTTCTATATTTTGTAACATATTCATATTTTGTTAAAATCTGAATTATTTAAAATAACCATTCATCTGAGAACTATACATGGAACATCTGAACATATAGATCTCATAAGCAGGATAGATTTAGTAAAAAATCTCTTATTAATAATTACTTAACTTATGTTAAATTATTTTTAAAATAAAATGTATGTATGTTATCTTCAAGTTTCAAAATGTTCTACATTAAAGTTTAATTTGGAAAAAAATCCAAGATTTATTAAAATCAAAATGACATCAATAAAATTTTGTAGAATTAGCATTTTAATAAAGAAAATATAGAATTGCATTATTACTAGAATATTAATTGTAATTTGCACTAACATGCTAAAAACTGTAAAATTTAAAATCAGAAAAATCTCTAGACTAATTTTTTTTAGATTTTCTTTTGTTTTGTTTTTTTAATATACCAGTTTTTAAATTAAACATAGTTCAATATATATGCAAGCAAAGGGAGTAAATCATTCTCCTCCAGTCGATGACTTAAAAGCACTCAATGTTGAACAAAGAATCAAGAATAGAATGAATCCATCTATACTTGCTGGCTCAGATGTTCATAAGCCCATCTTTGTCAACATTGTTGGTAATTCATAGTGAAATTAATTTATCAATCAGATGGAATATGGCACTTAAAAAGTTATTAAACTCATAATTAATTATACAAGGCTGGGAGACAGCATTTCACTTTTAACATATTGATGTAATAAATAAGCAAGATTTAATATGTAAATTTTAAATTAAACATAGCTCAATATATATATAAACAAAGAGAGAAATCACTCTCGCGCAGACTATGATTTAAAAGCACTCTAAATGTTGTTGTTTTTTAATTTTATTTTTTATATGTCAAAGCAATGACTGGGAAGCAAACCCAGGCCAGCTGCTTGGAAGGCAGCTATGCTATCCACTAGGCTATCAACACTTGATGTTTACAAGCACAACTTTGTCAACATCAGAGTTATCAAGAATAGGTGGATTCTTTCTATTTTTGATTCTTTGTCTACATTTAGAGTGTTTTTAGGTCATACCCCAGAGGAGAGTGATTTTCTCCTTTTGTTCACAATTTACACTGAGCTAATTTAATTTAAAATTTAGATATAAAGTCTTTAATTATTACAATTAATGTGTTAAAAGTGAGACACTGTCCCCAGCCTTGAATAATTAATTATGAAGTTAATAACTCTTAAGTGCCATATTCCAGCTGGATGACAAATTAATTTCACTCTGAATTATCAACAATGTTGACAAAGACATGCTTATAAACATCAAAGCAACCAAGAATAGATGGATTCATTTTATTCTTGATTTTTTTGTTTAACATTTAGAATGCATTTAAGTTATAGTCTGGGAAAGAATGATTTACTCTCTTTGTTTACATATACCAATTTTTATAAAAATATATTAAGAATCAAATTTTGTTTATAAGCTTAACAAAAATCAGTAATATTTATCTCTGTGTTGGTCTATTTTTCAGTTTTTTTTAAAAAAAAAACACTTTGAAAAATATGTGTATTATTTGTATTTCTTTAATACCAATTGATCTTTAATATTTAACATTTGATTTAAATTATAATAACTTATTTTCCAGAAAAATCCAATTTTAGTATTAATAAATGCAACTACATGATTAGAAATTAAAATAATCAAATAATATATATTACAATCAGACATACATCATTTCCATTATATAATTATGTATATTTTCAAGTTATAGTTTCATTTTCTTTAACTTAGTATCAGGGTGAAAATTAGTTGTTGAAGTAACTACCTCAAAATAATGATAATTGATATTACATTACACTAGATTAGAAATTAGGTAGTTATGCATACAAGAAATACAATTTTCACACACACTGCTACTATAGGCAAAAACTGGTTATTCACAATCAAACTGGCTGTGTATAGGGTAACAAACTAACTGATGAATGTATCATATGACAAACATTACTTCATTTAAAACATATGTTGATGTGTACATTGATTACAAATTGATCAGCTTAAATGTTTACTGCATAACAGCATTATAAATTTGTTCAGTTGGTTCTAAACCCAATAACTGTGTTTTTTTTGTTGTGAAAGGTTCACAAATTTAAATAGTTTATCATTAAAAAAAAATAATAATATTTTATCATATTTCAAAAGAGGGTGTATTATCTAAAACAAATCGAATGAAAGTAAAGATAGAATTTTGATAGAGAAAAGAAAAATAGTTTTCTTCATAATGATAAATGCGAAACATGTGTGTTATATATATCATGCAAGTGTGTTACTCCCAAAAAAAAAAATGAAATGTCAAAAGAAAATTTGAAAATCATGCATGTAAGTTTTGATAAAGATTTTCCATTAAAAAAACAAATTATGCAAATGAAAGTTAAAAAGAATTTGTCATTGTTAACCAGCTATCTATCAATCATATTTTATTAAACCCATTATTAAATCTAAAACTGAGACAATTACATCACTTTGGGTGTTATATGTTAACAAAATATAAGAAAACTTTCACAAATGATAAAAGAAGCATTTCTAGAAGCCAGCAATTCATTATTCAATATTTAACAACAAAAATGAAATTATTTTTATAATTAAAGATGTACAACTTTTCCAGATAACTGTCATACTATTACATAGAAATTATAAATTCTGATCTGGTTGAATAATTAACCAAATATATCACAGTGTTTATTTTTCCTTGCAGTTTGATTATTCTCCCAACATACTTGATAATTCTTAGCTTAGAATTTTATAAGAAGAATATGAATGTGAAAGATGTTTTTTAAAGAAAAAAAACATGAATTGAAATGGGAAAAACTCTCCATACAACATGAATTGAACATGTTAACGGCATTTTCAAAAAATATATAGAAGATAAAAAAATCCAATTTACACAGCTGTATCATACCATCAATGACCAGATCACTTTTAACTATGTGTATCAGAGATAGTGCAGATTTTCTTTTCTATCATTGCATTATTCACTAACAGGCTTTCTGTTATAAAATTCCAAATATTGGTCACTTTATGAGAAATGGCATAAAAATTGTAAAATTATTCAGAATGTTTGGGTTCAGTTAGAAAAAATGAATCTGAATATTGTAAATTATTATATTATGCAAATGTTCATTTGTAAAGTCGATGAATATTTTTTACAAAAATTTAGGGACATATTGAAGTAAAAGATTTTGTAAAATCTAGCCACGACATGTACATTTGGTTAATAGATATAGCTTTCATTATCAACATAACTATTATAATGAATTGAATTTACAATTGCAAGGAAGAAACAAAGAAATAGCTGAAATGATTGTATATGTTAACACTTTTACAAATAAGTTAACACTATTATGTAGCTATTTGATGAAGAACAGATTAAAAAATTTCAAGAATATTTCTGATGAATTGTCAAACAATGCAATTACATTTGAAAAAGATAAATATTATAAGGAAATAACTCTTCACTCTAAATTTGTTGAAACAAATGACTGAAAATATAATTAATATATTATCTTTATTTGTGAAATGGCCTAATTCTAAATGTGCATAGTTCAGAATCTAAAAAGCATTTTTAGAGTATAATAAATGAGAAACAATATTCAAATAAAATAAAAAAATTGCATTTAATTTAACTTTATTTTTTTGGCTCTACCTATCTATGACAGTCTATATTTTCAACAATAAATATGGTTAAAACAAAATCTCATTTCTGTCTCATTGAAGATCATTAAGAATTCTGTGCAAGAATAATGATCAATAATTATATATGCAGATATTCAATATTAGCAAACAGCATGAAGTGCAAATTTTCAACACTTTAATAAATTTGGTACTAGTACATATAATACACTATACCGCCGTTTTTCACTCAATGCACATCAATATACATGTTCACGGAATGATGATATGGGCAAAACGGTAAATTTTATAAATTTAGCTATGATCTTTTAAGTATACGTTAGTTTTTTTTTATATATGGTATTTTGTTTTTTTTTATATATATTTCATCACATGTTGACATTTTTCAAATTACTTTTAAACAATTTACGAATCAACATTATTTTCTAAAATGTAATACTTACAGTTTTAAATTACATTATAAATCTCAGTGCATAGTGCTGGAATGGACAGGGCCAGGGACCAATGTTTTTGACAATCTGAAGGATCGTTCAAAAGTTGCACTACTCTGATCAAACCAACATCATAAACACTATTATAAACATTACGCGCCGATATACTGCAAAGTATTTGTAAACAATTTATGAATCAACATTATTTTATAAAATGTCAAAATTAAATTTTTTTGAAATTGAATAATTAAATTTTAAAATTATATTATAAATGTCAGTGCTTAGCACTGGAATGTGTAGGACCTGGGACTGATATTTTTAATGATCCAAAGGTACTGTGATCAAACCAAGCTTCTGATTTCCAAAATAATGTGCAACCTCAGACATTTAATTTGTCTCATAGCTGTTCTCATGCAAACATGCCTTTTCGCGTGAATTCTATGAAATTGTGCTCGTCAGTGCAATTTTGAAATTTATTTCACATTCCAAGCCATGTAAGGAAGCGTGGTGATGATCTTACAATTATTAGTATGTAATACTATGTCAGGTAGGGTGTATGATCATTACTTCGAATGCACATTACAAGAGTTATGATCAGTTGAAATCGATATGCCCTCACATGATACAGTAGTGATCTGTGAAATGTGTGCATTTACATAGTGTCGCGAAGCACATCAGTGGCCGTAATATGTGTGCAACACAATATACACCCACAATGGATAATATGAACATCATTGTTCTATAGGCCATAAACTGTTGTAGTGTTAGCCATAAATTAAGCCTAAGTTAGGCCGCTAAAATGGCATTTGATGTGCATTGGCCGAAAACTAGCACCACCAAGCGATGAAGTGTATTATATGTACTAGTACCATAAATTTTCATGTTTTTGTTTGGAATTTATATATTTTTTGTTGTTGTTTATTGAATTTTTTGATAATAAATTACTTTTATTTGTAATAACTAATATTATTTGTAATATTATTATTATTATTAGATTGTAATATATAGATGGTAGACCATAATACTTGGAGAAAATTATAAGTAGCCTTTACAATACAAGTCTATCCATCCCTGATTTAGCATAACTATCCTTTTTGTATTGCTCAGTACTCCCTTTCTTTCACTCTTTAATGAGTAAAATTATCAGATGAATAACTAACTATCAACATTTTCAAACTACACTTGATATTTTTCTACTCTCTTTTTCTCTCTTTTTATGTACATATCAACTACTGTATTTATAATTTTAGTAATTTATTCTTTTATTTTCCTTTTCTTTCACTCTTTAATGAATAAAATTATAAATCATGTAACTATATGCTACATTTTACATATTCATTAGACTTTCTTCTTTTATTTAGAATAACAATTACTTTTTTATAATGTTCAGTAAAGTGTTATTTCAAATTCCCTTCTTTTATTCTTTAATGAGTAAAATTTTTATTCGACACAATTATTTATTTTTAATTACTTTTGTTTTTAATAAATTATTTTCAGAATATCTTATGTTTAAGTTTTCACTTCCATGTTCTCTCTCTCTCTCTCTGTATATATATATATATATATATATATATATATATATATATATATATATATATATATATATATATAAGATCTTGTGGTATAATGATTAGTACATACATCTGCTATTTCAATGACAAATAAAAAAAATGGCTTTACTGCTCAGGAGTTCATAAGAAGTTTGAGTGCCAAAAGCAATCCTGAGACCGTCCAATCCCAAGTTGGATATTCTACCAACTGTGCTGGATATTCTACCAACTGTGCTGGATATTCTACCAACTGTGCCAAACCATGCAAAATAATCCACAGATAAGGAGTCAATATTAATCAATAAATGAATATATTTAATTATTCTTAACTAGAAGATAAAATAGGAATGGAAGCTGTTAAAATGTTAAGCCTAGTATTAGGAATGTCTTCTACTTGACTACTCCATTATGAAAAGTTGTTGAAAAGATCTTTATGTTTCAGACCTTAACACACACAGATATGCATGTATATATACAGTAATGGAACGGTTTATTTCTCAATGAAGGGACATATCTCATTATGATCATTCATTTAACTCTGTCAAACTAATCATGAGAGCATTAATATTAGATAGAAGGAATAAAGATTTTATATACCTATATCTTCTTCTATTTCCCCTTTACTCGATTCATGTTATGCCATGGTATTCAAACTCAGGAAGAATATGCATGCACCCTATTTCAGAGTATGATTGTATCATATTAAATTTACAAAATATGCGTATGTGGTGTGATGAAATGAGTAGATAAATAAAGAAGTTGGCAGTGAATTCGATTTTGATAATAAATATTTAATAAAATCATTAACAGAAACAAATTTTGTCCATTATTGTATTTTAAAATGAAATATGTTTTATATAATTATTAACTCACAATTGGATAAATGTGATCATCCTTTGTTTCATTTCTTGAATACCTGATGATCCAATCCTGTTTTATCCCACGAAGATTATTCATTACCCAAACTTGATAATTCAAAGTTTACAACAAAAGAAACTTAAATATTTATACGATTTTATGCCTTAGTTAACTAATTTTCCTATCAGTTTTTGATTTCTTTTTTTTATGAGATTACTCTATATTTTGGGAGCCTTTTTCTAATGATATAATAATGTATGATAGGAAAGATCAATCATACAAGTGATTTAGTCATGTATCCTGAATAAATGACTATCTAGTTAGCTGTAACAAATATTTAATATTTAATAGTATAATAGTCGTAGCATAGATATTTAATGTTACATGAAGAGTAGTTTTACCTTTTTATCTATAAATGGTCAAACTAATTATCAAGCAAGCTTGGAATATCTATGCCTATATTTTATTATTAAATTTAAAACAATAATATTTACGATCCACCCTTCTATGGGAATCTGAATTATGGTTGATTGAAATTCAACTTTTGTCAAAAGAAATAAATAAAAAAATACATATATAACATTAATTCAGTGTAATTGAGCCGATGTTCCAATTGGCAGCAGTTCTTGTTTCAAGTGTCCAACAAACTTTATTTTAGGAAAGTTCTTCATCCCCTCTTTTCTTTTTTGCTTTTTATTTATAATCCATTGGAATATGCTTGAATGCCATTCAAATGTTCATGATTATGATTTGCATTCTTTCATCAACAATCTTCTTTCCAATCTAAGTAGTTTCCTTGGTTTATTGTAGCATAATTTTGATGTCTTATTCAGCATAGATGGGTATATGCTAATTTTATTTGAAACTCAAATTAAACACTTATGGTTATATTGCCAACAGTTTTATCTCTATAATGCCTTCTCTATTTTAGCCAGATATAGTTGTGTATCTCTATTGGTGAATTTTCTTGAAGTTATTACGAGTAAAATGTTTCCAAGATTTGTAAAGTAAAAATTTTACAAAATATAAAATTTATCCATATTGATTCAAATAGTTTTCTTCTTATTTTCTATCATTATTTTCTTCTTTAAGGATATATTTTCAATAGCTTTTCTTCTATAGTCTTGAATGATGGATTCAAAGTTAGATTTTTTCAAAATGCATACTGAATAGCTAATGTTCTTTTCAAATCCCGAGGAAAAAAAAGTCATTTTTTTTTTATTGTCTTGTTTTTTCAAAGCAAGATGTAGTCTTAAATTTATAAATAAAAGAACTTTCTTTTGTTTTCTCTTTCTTGTTGAGGAAACGTTGTTTTGTACCACTCTGAATGACCTAGTAAATTAAAGTGTTTAGATAATAGTTTGTCTTCATTTTTATGCAAAATATAAAATCTGTGGTTAGTTATTCTAATATATAGAGTGTTTTCCAATTTATCTACATAAGTATTCAAGTATCTGTTATCTTAAATCAAATATATTAACTTTAAATTTTATAGTTGAGAATATACCATTTAAAATCCTTAATGGCATTATTTTAGACCATTTTTGTAACAATAATATATTTTCATATAAGACAACCTTTTGGAGAACATCATTTATCTGATACAAAATTAGTAACAAATTTTATTTTGATAAAACCCCTTTGTGATTGTTCTACATCTTCAATACAAAACTTTAAAAAGCATTTAATATGTTAAAGTATTTCTGCAATATGTGGTTAATATTGGAGTAAATTATTATCAAAATTAACAATTAATTGGTGGAACTTCTAATTGGCAATTTTTTTTTAGATAGAAGTCCCTTTCTTTCAACTTCTGAAGACTTTATTACTTTTGGTATATTTCATGTTTATAAATTTATTATATAAAACCTAGTTATTTTATTAAAAGAAACTTCAATGCAAATTCCCCTAGTAGATATTAACTTTTAAGTGCTTCAGGTGATTATATTAAATATACATAGCTATAAATGTCATTCAGTTTGTTATAAATATATTACTTCTAAAAAATTTAATATTGTAATAATTTCAACATCAATAAAAATATACAGGTTACAATGAAATTTTCTAAAACAAAAGAGCATTTTTATTGATGTTGAAATTATTTTAGTAATAACTCTTACAATGATTACATATAACAAGCTGACTGTCAATCACAGCTATTTACATTTTCATAGTAATCGCTTTAAGCACTTCAATTCTAATATTTGCCTATAATCAATTTTTAAAAATTAGGAGAATTTGCAGTGATTATAAATTTCTTTAACAAAATATCAATGTTTTATATAATAAATTTATAAATATAAAATAAGCTAAAATACTGTTTTTGACAAGGAAATAATAAAGTTTTCAGAAGATGACAGAAAGGAACTTCTTCTATGTAAAGAAAAACTAGCCAAATAGAAGTTTCACCACTAATTGTTATTTTTTATAATGATTCACCCAATATTAATCACATCCTGAAAAAACACTTTAACATCTTAAATTCTACAGATTATTTAAAATCTATTTTTCCAAAATACTTAAAGTTGTATATTGAAGTTGTACAACACACAATGAGAGACTTGTCAAAATAAATTTGGTTACTAATTTTGTTTCAAAAAAAGAATATTTTCTAAGTAGAGATAAAAGATATCTTACATACAAACATATTATTGTAAAAATGGACCAAGATAATAATATTAACATTTTAAATGATATATCTTCATCTATGTCAAGTGTAAAATTATAAACTTAAGATATTTAATACAATGACAAAGATAGTTGAATCGCTATGTAGATGAATCAACAACAGTCTACATATTAGAATAACTAATTATAGACTAATTTCCTACTGTACTATTTTTGATTATTTTTCTTTAATTATTGTTTTATTTAATATGTTAACCAATAATGTATTTTACTAATATCTGAGATTTAATGTGAATATTTTTTGTTGCACACATAATTATATATATATATTGTATATATTTTTTGCAAAGACATATATACATATGTATATTGTATAAATGCGTTTTGTTTAATTAATAATGATTGGTTTATCTCTCTCTCTCCCCCTTCCTCCCTTGCTCTCTCTCTCGCCTCTCCACCCATAAATATATATATATAACCTATAGAAATTGTTTTAAAATTCAGATATGGAAAAAAAATTAATTTTTGGATAATAGCATTTACTGTATTTTCTGATGAAAACCAATCCTCTGGTTAAAATATTAAAAAAGCTGCATACTTAAGTAATTATGTGTGTGTATATATATATATAATAAGTTGCAAAAGTGAGTCTATGTGTGAAAAAAAAAACTGATTTTTCACTAAAACTTTCAAAAACCAAATAAAAAAAAATTTAAATGCTCAATCTTTATGTTTTTGCTATTGCATTTATAAGTAAGTGAATTCTCCAACATGATGGGGCTACAGACGGAGATTATTTATTTCACCTTTAATTTTACAACCAAAACATAATGATAAAACAAGAATTAATTGCCCTACAATAAGCATTAACTACTTTGATGAGTTTGCCTTAAGAGTTTAACTCGGAAATACAGGGTGATCTTTCTTCTTAGAAGTCTAAAAGTTCCACAATGAATCAATAGTAAATTTTCTTAAAATCAAAATAAATTCATGTGTATATATATATAACTAAGAATATTTTATATATCAAGTTCCTCACAATCCTCATATCTATGATTTCTTATTTGGCTACTTACAAATATAGAGTATTTTCAAATGTTGAATAATTGTACAAAATAAAAATTTCTCAAATATAAAATATTAAACATAATGAAGTTAGAATAAAACATAATGGAACAATTGAATTGAAAAATGGAAATGCTTTATATTTTATTATAAAAATATACTTTGAAATTGTAAATAAAATTTAGATTTCATTACAAATAAAAAATAAAAATAATAATATTGTTAAGAGTAATGTCTCATAGTAACAAAAATTAAATTTAATGAAAGATACCAAATCAGATAATTCAAAAAGACATTAAAACAAGTTTACAGACTAATGAATTGAAGAACTTATATATATATGTACAAAATATTTTTGAATAGATTAAACTACATTTAAAAAATATTATGGGAAATTGAAAATGCTACAATTTTGAATATGAAGGCAGAATAAAAAGGAATATGGACTATTGAAATAAATATAGAAAAAAAATTTATGCACAATGAATATTTAAAAAATAAAAATAAATAATCATGGAAGTGTCCAAATGAAGGCATAATAAAACTGAATTATATTTTGCAAAATAGAATATAAATATTTCAAGACAAGTATACTCAATAGATATAACACAGAAAATAATTATTGATTACTAAGATATAAGATATGTATTTAAAATAAGCTATTATTAAAGATAGTAAAAATCAGTTCATATCTATAAAAAATAATAATAATATATCTATAAATAGCATAAATATTATAAATTTATGTTGGAATTTACAAATCATGGTGAATTGTTAAATGAATTTAAAAGATAATTAAGACATTCAATGAGATTAATAAAAATATTACAGATACTTTTTAGAAAGAAAAAAAACCTATATAAAAAGCAACAATTTAATCCTAAATATTTTATTACAAGAAGACAATGGGTGCAAAAAAAATATGATAATATTTATGATCCATTTAAAATATATGAATATGCAAAATTCTGTCAAATGATACAAAAAAGAATTAATAAGATAAAGAAGTATAAAAAGTAAAGAAAACTGCAGAAGAGAAGTAAATCCCAGAAATAAAAGAAAAAGTATTTTAGCAATAAAAAAGCAAAGATCACACAAATATTTAAAATACCAATAACAATATCACATGATTTATTCATAAGCTTCAAGAGTAATTTATTTTCCAATGATGAAAAGTTTGAGTAATCAATGAATATTAAATGATACAGTGCTATAATATCCTAATTTCTTGAATAGTTTTTGGTTTTTGCCTTTGTCAATGAGAATTCAAAGTTGAAATTAATGCATCTAACAAACAGCTTTTACTATACTTTTCAAGTTAATTGTCTGAAATTACAAAAAAAAATGAAATAAATAACTAAGATTTTGAGCCCAGTTATACTTTGCCTTTATTTCAGGCAATTATCTTGAATAGTATAAAGAACGAAAGATGGTTGCTAGATGCATATATGAATTAATACCAAATTTAAATCTTAGTCTTCACAGATATAAGAAAAAGCCATAAAGTCCTATGAATAGAGAAATTATATCACTACATCATCTGATATCCATTGATTACTCAATTTTATAATAAAAGATTCTAGATCAGGTTGAAGAAAATTGTTTTTGAAAGTATTTAAAATAACATTATAAATTTTCTGGAAAAATTATTCAAAAAATTATATTATAATTGATAAAAGTCTTAACTGAAATGCTTTATATTCTAAGTGAAAACATAAACATGCACTTAAATTTGTAAAAAATAAACTTTATGTTTAAAGAAGCATGTACCCCCCCCCCCCAGAAAAATATATGCAAAGTTATATGTATTATGTCTAATTGATGAAGCATTAATCAGATGAGCAAAAAAAATACATTAAAGATTCTGATATTTTGAAAAAAAAAAAATTGTCATGATCAGTATGAATCACCTACAGAACATTGCATTTGATTAAAAAAAGAAAGATATAAAAAGTGATTATAAACATCAAAGACCATTCTCATTATTAAGATAAATTATAGAAAATAGCAATGAGTAAGAATGACCAATTTGCATATTTAAAAACTTGTAAAAAAAAAAAAACATTGGATTTTTGTTCATTTCCTCTGTGATTAAAGCTTTGGAACAATCATGGCATAGAATCAGAATATTATCAAATTCTAAATAATATTTGTGGAATGCAATAGCAGTTATTAAACTATATGCTGACACTAGAAGTTAACATTGGTAAAAACATTTGATAGATAATTCCATCTCTCCAAAATTTATACAGCGATATTTAAAAAAAGGTAATTTTAATGTTAAATGAAGTCAAAGGCTATAAAAATAAATAGAAATTATCAGAGTTTTGCAGAAAGTGCTTGCTTTTACAAATAATTCTTATTAGCAGCTGAAAATTTACAAGAGCCAAATAAAGAAAAAAACTAGGACTGAAAATAAATAAATAAAAAATTAAAATAATGGTCAACAGTTTCTCAAAAAAAAAAAAGGGGGGGGGGGAATAAAGATTTGTAGTAATGCATTAAAAAAAGTTTAATTATAATTAGATATACTTATGTCCTTAAAAAAATGCAATTTATTCTACCCATAAAATATTATGGACATATCACTTGAATACTTAAAAGAAAGCAATACAGAAATTACAAACCATACATTAAATTAGAAAACAATGTTATATCAAATGAAAAATATGAATTAAAAATGTAATCAAGAAACGATGAAGTTATAAAAAAAAAAATTAAAAATCTGAAATACAGTGGGGCTCGATATATTGCTAAAAATATGGTAATAGGTGGTCAATTGAAATTCAAAAGAGGATTGCAAGAAACTAGAAGAAAATAATATTTGAGAAAAATAATTAAGAAAAATGTCTGGAATAATATGGAGATAAGGAATTATGCATAGAAGAAAATGAAATAAATTTAGAGAGATCTTTATATACACATTATTATATATATATGATGCGCTCATTAAAAAGAAACTTGTAGAAATTAATTTTTTAAAAGAATTAGAAAACTGTATTAAGTAATAATGAAAAAATAAAGAAATTATAATAAAAATTGCACATCATTTGTATTGGATATTTTTTTTTCTAACAACTTGACTGTTTTGCAGTCTTTCTCTACAAATGATATCCCAGAAAGGCTGCGAGTCAATCAAGATGTAAAAAAAAAAAAAAACAATTAAAAGCATGAAAACAAAAATGTAAAATTGGCCATCATTCAATAATATTTTTAGAAGTTCCAGATGAATCTTATGCAGTGTCAAGATATAAATACCTTTTTTTGTATTTCCATACTTTTTTTTTGTTTCATTTGATTTAAATTGTATGAAACCATCATATCATTCCTCAATTATTATTTTATTTAATTAATATTGGTCAGTATACATAATAGTATAGTAACATCAGCATAGTAGGAATTATTCTTTCTGTAATTTGATTATAATATAAAGTATTTATAAGCAGGTATTAATCATTGCTGAAAGGATATAAACATAGTTGGATACTGTATTTCAAAAAGTAATGTCAGATTTGTGTAGATGTTAAACTATGGTGTATTTGGGAATACTAGATTATTTGAAAATTGATATAACATCAGAAAGACAGAATCTTTCTAAGCATGAAATTATTAAATATGGAGTTAAAATATCATAACAGTATTTGCTTATTTCTTAGAAAGAGAATTTTTGATGATTAAACTTTAAAAAAAAAAAAAAAAAGTATACTGTGGCCCATGAATTTGAAATGTGAAATTTTTATTTGAAGCATAGATTAATGTGATGCTGAAACTTAGATTATTGAGAAAATAAATGAATATCATTTGAAACATTTGAAATGTGGGTTTGGAGAAGACTAAAAAAAAATTAATAGGATTGATAATACAATTGAATACATTCTTAGAGGTAAAGTAATAATGAAAGAAATGATAAAAATTTTATGAAGAGGCAAAAAAAAAAAACTACACAGCTATCACAAACTTAAAAAGTCTTTATTGGTCCAAATAAAAGCAATATATTTAAGTGAATAATTTAAAAACTAACAAATATGTGAGATTTTTTATTTCAATGATTAACATTGATTTAAAATTGATTTAATTACATGATACTTAAAAAGATCAATGAAAAATTACTTTAATTTTTTTTTTTCCAGTAATGAACTATAAGAATAATTACTAATCTGTTTCTATATATTTACTTGATTTTCTTTGTTGTTACTAAAACAATCTTACACTAAATTGTGATAGTTTGTGACTAATGTAAAGAGATGACCATTTAAAATACTCTCTGACTTTTATAATTAATGCATTTATTAACAATTTGAGTAAACAAAGCTTTGTGTAAGCAACAAAAAAAATGCAATAAAGTCTAGTTTTGTTTTGTTTTTTGTTTTTTGAGATTTTTTCCCTTACAAAATATTCTGTTTATTTAAACTGTTAATAAATACTTTAATTGTAAAAGTAAGAATATAGTTGAAGTATTATCTCTTTACATTGACCATAAACTATGATATTTGAAATTTTTTTATAAAACTGATATTATTTGAAACATGACATTTCTATTAATATAATGTAAAGCAATAAATGCCTTGTAATATTATAATTAGTAAAGATTATTCTGTTATTAATGATTAAAGAAATTGGAGTAGTAGGATGGCAGATTTGAGCATTCAGGTGAATTGCATCACATCTTTGTGACTTCTGATCCTCAAACAAATCATTTGATTGCTTCTTTTTAACTGAAAGAAATATTTTTTCCATTCTTTTCATATTATTAAGTTGAATTAATATTCAACTTGAATGGGATGGAAAAAAAGAATAAAAAAATATCTTTCTTGAACAATTTAAAACAGACAAGATAATAAGTTCATAAAAATATTAATTATAATTTTAAAAGCAGATTATATAAAAATCTTAAACATTTTAAAAAAATGTGTTTTCTGCAAATTAAACATAAAAACCTAGCAACCAGACAGTGACTCAAACATTTAGCACAAAACGTGAAACTGTCTAGCACAGTTCATTAATAGTTAAATTTCAAAGCTGGAAAAATTCATAATTTGACTTATAATATTGAAATGATTATGAGAAAGAGAGAATGATTATCATAAGTAAGACAGTGTTGCAACTTGTTCCTCATAAAATTTCATATGAATCAGTTGCTTATATATTAGTTTTAAAAAACTGGAATACTGCAATTCTAACCTGTGCATTAACAAACTATTTCTGCATCTACTTAGAAAAAGAAGACTAGAATGATTTGTAGAATCTTCTATGGACAGATAAAAACCAGTGATATATATATATACACACACTCATTCCGATTCATATATATATATACAGCATGTGGAAAATAAAAAAGAATTGAACAGATGAACATAAATAATAATTCAATTGATACATTATCACCAATCAAGCTATTAATTTGAATAAAAATATCTCTTTCTCCTTTTTTTTTTAAAACTACAGTATTATATAATTACAGCTGTTTAAAGTCAATATTAATTCTTGTCAAACTCTTCAGCCCTTCTCTCTGTATACAGCCAGATTCTGAATCAGTCAGTTAAATATATCTGTCTTTATTTAGATCTACAAACTACTAATTTAACAAGAGAAAACATTAACTGAGCAAACTAAAGTTTTAATTGAAGTTTTAATGGAATAATATTTGAACTGTAGGAAGCCTCTGAACTGTTTGCACATTATTAATATCAAATTATAATTGAAATATGAGCCAAAAATGTATGTGATCAATCATAAGAATGAAAGATAAAAGCATAATATAATATATATATAAATAAAGCATAATATAATAAAAAATGCATACATATATAACTACAGTACATGTAAAAATTATCAACTTATTATAGAAAATATATATATATATATGATGTAACAATTCTTCACTTTGATCTTTACTAAAATTATGATGTAACATTTAATTATGCATTTTTTAAAAATCATTACCAAAATCGAGATAAATAATGTCTTGCATGGATTAGTGCAGTAGTGGAGAATCAGACTCTGGATATAAGATTCTCCGATGATTCCAGTTCTGGCACAAATCATTTGATTATTTTTATTTTATAAATAATCATGTGTGTTAATTGCCAAATAAAATTTAATAAATATTTGGATGCTAAATTTTTTTAATTGCATATTTTATCATCTAGAATTGAACTGATAAGAAAATAATATATATGCGAACACTTATATATATATTACATAAATATGTTCATACGAATGTTTTCCCAGGTTACAGATATAAAAAACATTTTGCAGTTAATCTGAGTAAGATTTTAATTAGATATTTCAATGTTTCGATTTGATCACATTAAAATCTTACATGGATGATTCTGCAAAATATGTCTTTTATTACATAAATATGTACATACATATAAAATATTTAATGAAAAACCTAGTGCTGAGTAAAGAAGTCTCAAAAGGGTTTCCATAAAAAATTTTGACAATAAGCTTTCTTATTTTTTTAGCAAGTATAACCAATTTTAACAGTTACAGCAAATTAGATATTTTAGTAAGATACTTTTTTTTTAACCTTTCATAATCCATTCAAGAACTGCCCTAATTTATAAATTATCCTGCCTTCATCTAAAAGTCTAGCCCAAATCCATTTTACTTCTTTATTCTTGATATGAAATTCATTGTCTCACATCTTTTTTATCTCCCTCTTTATTCAAACTTTTTTATCCTTCATGCATCTTTTCATTTGCAAACTGATCCCTTGTTTTATCATGTTAAACAAAACAAAAAAATGTGTTGACTATAAACTTTTTATTTATTTTTTTAATTTTCTTAAAATACTTTACAATCAATAGTCTATCAAATACATTACATGCTTTTTTATGTTCTTCATTTGTTTCAGATAATATTAAATGATTTTAAAAAAAATATCAATTTCTTCCAATTTTGTTCCATTCACTACACATTCCCTATCAAAATTTATATGTTAAATGTTATTTATTTTATAACTATTTTTAAATTTATATAAATTTGTTTTTTTTTTTAATGTAAAAATATTAAAAATGCCTTTATTCATGTTCTCTAATTGATACTCATCAATATTTTTGTAAAAGTATAGTGAAATTGAATGGGATAAAATAAAATAAAAATTATACTACCTTCTACTATGCAAGAATTGATAAAATTTAGTTTTTAAAAATAATTATAATCGTAAAGAGTTAATAACCAAAAGAATAGCATGTTTTCAAGCAAAAATAAATCAGCAAATTAGAATTAGAGATAACAAATCATGAATAACCATACCATATATATCTAACACTACCAAACACTTAGTGAAAACATTATCAAAAGGATTTACAATTGGCTTCCGCACTTCTGCCAACACCAATAGACTCAAACAATTCAAAAGATAAATTAGATCCTAAGACAATGCCTCAAGTTGTATATCAAATCCAATGCCCTCAGGCTTGGTGCTGGGCTTCGTATTATGGGGAAACAAAAACAACCATCACAAATAGAGCATCACAAGGCACAGAACAATAAAGAGACTACGCCAGCATTCTTGGAGCATGAAAAGACTACTGGACATAGATTCGAACTCACCAACTCCACAATAATATGCAGACAGAGAAATGATTATAGGCATAAAATAAAAGAAGCCTACTTTATAAATAGTGATGCGCATTCAATAAACAGAAAAGACACCTGTTTCACTATTTCAAAAAGATGGACTAATTAATCTAAACAAAATAAAATGCCAAGACCTGTGACACAACTAACAGCTAACTAATTTTCATAAATTAGAATATGTCTCCTCATTACCATTGTCTGCACTCGGCTATGAATATGAAGTTCAGGAACTTCAAAAGCACTGAGCACAGATAAACATACAATTTTTACAATATTAAACTTCTCTAACCCAAGCGTGTTAGCGCAGAATTATTGATATATGTAAAAAATAGCATTAAGTTGCTTCCCAAGAAAAGATTAAATTTTATTTCACAATTTAACTAATAAATCATTCAGCAATGCTTTTGACCTTGGAGGTCATAATCATAGCAGTCAAGCCAACAAGTTTGAGCACTATGATTATGACCTCCCAGATTGAAAGCATTGCTCAACAAGTTGTTAGTTAAATTGTAAAATAAAATTTAATCTTTTCTTGGGAATCAAATTAATACTACTTATATTACATAGCTAAAAAAAAAAAGCAAAAATTGATAGTTATAAAAATAGAAATACTTAAATTTACCAAAAATGTTTTAACATTTGTTATAAGCTGGCTTGATAAGTCAATGCATCAAAATGAAATGTATTAACATGCTTCAGTGTCCAGCAGCACTCTATTGCTCGCTGTATTGCAACTATCAATAACACAATATAAAATAATTAATGAGGCAGCCCGGCAAGTAGGTTTAAATAACGAAGATTTATTTAAAGGTTTATATATATGTTAATCACTATTAATATATACAAAGTACGAATAATATATACACGCTAATATTATTATATATAAATAAGGGGCCCGAAGGCAGAGTAAAATAATAAAAAGATCGGTACGACCTGTTATAGTTCCCTAGGTTTACTTTGGCACGTCCGGAGGTAAACCTCTCCGCAAGGCTAGGTGAAGCAAAGGAGCTGACTGGAGCACCCGAGGAAATGGCACATCTACCTTTCAAGCGCTTCACTTAGCAAGTATCTTCTCTCAGTTCAATATTAGATCCATTACTTGTCACGCCTTTATTTTGGAGTAGCCTCCCTTCATTGGCCATCCGCTGTCCACGTGGTGGTCATCTCTTTAGTTCTTATAGGATCCCTGATTAGATAATGTCACGCCTTTAACATTGTCTATTCTAAGCAATGGCTTTGTTTACATTATCCAATCCTTCTTGATAAATTACTCTATAGTTTAGCGCTAATATATCATTTAATTATTTACAAACACAATTAGCGATCCGTTAGTTTTACATTTATTTTTATTATTGGTTAAATGTATTTTTTTCTATACATGCACATACACACACATGTAGCATACCTCCCCCAAGTTCAGAGATAGCGTTTTAGTTTGTTGATTTTTTTTTTTCTGAACTTAGCACATAATCACTGAAGTGGGAGGGAATTTTACTTTCCCTCTTAGAACATTGGGGGATGTCCAATTCCGCGTCTGGAGCGTCATCTTTTCTCGGAAATGGCTGCGGCATTTGTTGTATACTTTCGTCTTTACGCAATTGATTTATGTGTTTGCGTAACTCTCTTCCGTTCTCCATTCGTACAGCAACCACTTGCTTACTTAAATGTCGCACAATTTCCGCTTTAATCCAGAATCTATCCTGATTATTTCTAACCCATACGCGGTCTTGTGGTGAGAATTTATAATTTCTGCCTGAAGGTACTTCGGTGTCCTTTGTTGGTATAATTTTGTCAAGCTTTGTTCGCAGTCTACGACCTAGATATTTCTCTGCTGGTGATTTACCCGACTTAGCTGTAGGCGTAGAGTGTTGGTAAAGAAGCGCGTTAAAGACGGCTTCGTGCAGACTTTGTTTTCCCATTTTATTGATGGCGGATTTTAAATTCTGTACAGTTTTTTCAGCCAATCCATTTGATTGGGGGTGGTAAGGTGGAGTAAATATGTGGTTAATTCCCCATTCGTGCATCGAGTAAGCGAACTTTTCTGATGTAAAACCTGTGCCGTTGTCGGATACTAGGGTTTCTGGGAGACCGTGGTGTGCGAACATTTCCAACAGTTTGTCGATGGCTTCATCCGAACCTGTGTTTTTAACTATTTTATATTCGGCCCATCCTGAATAGGCATCCACTGCTACTAGAAATAATTGTCCTTGAATAGGACCGCAGTGATCTATATGAATTCTCTGCCATGGCTTGTCTGCTTCTTGCCAGGACTCGAATTTGGCTGAGGGTGCATTTGCACACGACTGGCAGTTTGTGCAGTTTTTTATGCACTGTTCTATGTCACTGTTAATTTTCGGCCACCAGACATAACTACGAGCTAACGCTTTCGCCCTTACAATGCCCGGATGACCTTCGTGCAATAAATTAAGTATTTGCGACCTGCCGCTTACGGGGATTAGTACTTGGTCGCCTCTGAGTATACAGTCTTTGCAAATAGACAGTTGTTCTCGAGCTTTCCATAGCTCTATATGCAAGAAAGATGGTCTTTGTTTTGGCCAATCTTTGCTGATTTTTTCCATGATCCATCTGTAGCCAGCGTCTTCTCTGGTCTAAGCGGCTACCTTTGCGCTGTTAAGTGTCTGGTTGTTTAGTGCGTCGATATAATTAATTTCTACTTCGTTTACTTCTTTCTCGAGCTCATCTGGCATTCGCGATAACGCGTCGGCATGACCGATTTTCGTGCCTTTTTCGTATTCGAGGTTATAATTGTAACCTGCTAGTATGTTAAGCCATCTCAACATATGAGGGCTTAAATGTTCAGGCATCTGTTTCGTGCCTAGAATTCCCAAGAGTGGCTTATGGTCGGTTATTAATTGGAAAGGACGTCCATATAGATATTGGTGGAATTTACGAATTCCGAACACTATGGCGAGGGCTTCCTTGTCTAGCTGGCTGTAGTTCTTTTCCGCCTTGGACAAGGTGCACGACGCGTATGCTATAGGAGTTCTCCAGAGTGGAATGGATGGCATATCATTGCCCCCACGCCATTTTCTGATGCATCAGTTGTCACGGTTACCTCACGCTCGCTGTCATAATAGACCAGTAGTTTATTTGATGTGAGAAGGGCTTTGGTATGGAGAAATGCTTGCTCTTGTGCTGCTTCCCAATTCCATTTCTGGTTTTTTTTTTATAATTCGTACAGCGGCGTCGCTATGTGTGCTTTGCCATTCAGGAAGTTTTCAAAATAGTTCACCAGGCCCAAAAAGGCCTGTAGTTGTTTTACGTTATTCGGTCTTCTGGCGTCAGATACGGCTTTGACTTTTTCAGGGGAGGGGCTTATTCCTGAGTTTGACACTATATGACCCAGGAATTTTATTTCAGTAGCCTTCCAAATACATTTTTTCGCATTTAATTTTGCTCCAAATTCCTCCAGTCTTTGGCAAACTTTTGAGATACGAGTGCTCAATTCATTTTCTGAATTAGCAGTGACCAATATATCGTCAAAGTAGGGGATGACGCCTTCGAGTCCGTTTAGAAGAGTCTCCACTTTTCCTTGGAATATACTTGGTGCTGAAGCTATTCCGAATGGTAGACGTTTGCATCTAAATAAACCTATGTGTGTAGTGAAGCAGTCGGATCTGAGTTCGATCCTAGCTTCATGTTATTTACCCTAATACTAACCTAAAATTTCCGATGCAATGGGGCTTTATACGTTCAATCCACGCTAATTTCCATAATAAATAATTTATTTCAAATGCGTATTAAAATTAATTAGTTTAGCTTAAAATTGATCAATTCTCTAAATAAATTCATGATAAAATGTTCATGAATTTACATATATTAAATTGCCTGGATTGTGCGTATATATGTTTGTAAATATTAAATATATATAATTGTTCGAAAGTTTCATTGCGTCGGGAATACTTGTTTTTTTTACTTTTAAATAATTTGTAAAGTTTTGCGATTAAAAGCTACATTCCTTCCAAAGGCTTTCAAATTCTCAAAAACAATAGTAAAGTTTTATTAATAAAAAAAAGATAAGAATTCAATTTTTAATTAAAATCATTTCAGACTTTAAGAATTCATTTTCTAATTAGGAAAGGAATTCACAAATTAGTTTGAAAGCTTATCGAAGGAATGTTTCTGAAAACAACTAATTATAAAAAAAAAAAGAGATTGATAATAAAATGAGCGCTAGCCGGAGGCATCAGTGAACAGTAGATATATAGCCCTGAAAAGTAAAGAGAAAGGCTAGCTTTGTTGTAGAGTAGTGCAGTGAACTCTGTGCATATAAAAAATTAAATACATCATGATAGAGGGCTAGAACATCAGGAATCTGGCTACGGTTCCTAAAGTCCCGAGAAATCTTCACTGGAGCTGCTGAACCTTTTCCGGATCGATCATTCTGCTAAAATTATGGAGGCTACTAAAATGCTGTTCCAATAATCAATCAATGGTGCCTACGTTTTTAACAACCTGGAGGTGCAACTTAAGGACCAGCACGGAAGGGGTAATATATGTTTCTATAATGGACGTTAAACTTTCTGGCCAGTTCGAACTTTATTTTACACTCCTCCTTATTAAGAGCTCTTTTATTCTTTAATGTAAAATCTTTGTAACACCTTTTATTTATAAAATGCTACTGTAAATCTATAGCGTAATTCTTTAAATCTCTAGTCTTTAAACTTTTTCTTTTCTTACCTGGCGGTTCGTTTAATATATATATATTAGTGTGCTTTATTAATGTCGTATTTAAAAATTATATGCCAATAATCTTTCGACTCGATGAGCTCCTTGATTCCATTTGCCTCACGCAAATAATATAACATTAATTTCAAATAGTAATTCTCGCCCATTAGAGCTAAATTTATAAGTTCTATTAATCATCGAGTCAAAGGAAAATATTACATGTTTACTATTTTTACATTTAGCTAATAATAAATTATTAGCTCAATTTTTCACCTATGTCCCCAGCTCCTATCTAAGTTATAAGTATTTATATATATTCCTATAATGTTAAATGATTTTCTTGTTCCACTAATATTTATTTATGCAAATATAATCTTAAATGTCTTTATTGCAAAAAGGGTCGATAAAGGGTTAAATGTATTTTAATTCCACTTTTGTTATTTTATATTAATATTCAGGAAGGGCACGATATTAGGGCATAATTAATATAGTTTATAAATGTTTTAAAATAGTTCGATAAAAGTTCGTTTGACTTTAATTAATTGGTCAAGTCATCACGTAGAGCATTCTACATGGGTTTTATTTTTCAACGATGACTATCAAGTCATCATCATCAAATGTTGCTGACGTAGGGCCATCTTCCGCTCCGTTAGGCTGGTCGGTGATCATATTCTCTTATTTAAATTTCTCGAGGAAGAAAGTACTTCCTTTCCGATTCATTAGTCAAAGGGCGTAAGACTTGCCAAATGCAAGCCGCCATAGGACTTCGATCATCGACTAGTGATCATCTTTCAATTTTACTCTCTGCCTTGTAATTCGTCAGTACCGTGCATCTTTGTCCCGGTAAAACCCGCTCCGTGCTCGTAATTCGTGATGAAGTGATTTAAATTAAAGTCGAACCAATTCTCAAATATGTTTAATTAAATAAGTTTTCAAATCAAGATTAAAGTTATGCCTTAAAATACGTTTTGCTCTTCATGAATAGATTTCCGAATGTGAAAATAAATCTCACATTCCACCGTAATAAAATTAGAACAATCATTTCCGTTCTTAATGAATACCTTTATCTGCCTTTATATTTCTCGTTGGGGGCATAGACATAGAATCCCATGTTGTGTAATACTTGTTGGCATATGATAAGGACCGCCACTCTTATTATATTTATAAATTATTTAAAGACTAGAGGTAACTAATGCAATCTATATTTTATTGAACAAAACAAATTATTATTACTATTAAATATTTCTAACATACTTGGTTTCTCAGTTCATCATTCTTTTATAATTATTTAAATGTTAATACTCGCTGTCTGTGTTGGCAACCCGAACATACATATGATTTGATTTAAAAAGTATTCAAAGTAATTAATTATTAGATATTTGTGTCAGTGCAAGGGTCTCTAGTCCTCACCAACCGTCGAACTAGTTCTTGGCGCATAGCACTGTGCCGTCGATGACTACTATCTGAGCTGTTGGGTTGGGTTTGAATTCAGTTTTGGTTAAGCTGAGTTTGAATCCGATTTGACATTGGGGGTGGTGGTTTTCGACCGGTACATGGTTATGTTTTTGGCTGCCCAATCGTTGTGGCTCGACTTAATAAACCCCACACATGCCCTGGAGATAGTAATTTTGTTTAGTTACTCAGATCTCAATAAATTAAATATTTAAAGTGATATTTTTGTAGAATGTTTTATATATTTGAAAAAGTTATGCGATTTATAAGGCATAACTGGAATGATTTAATAAATTAAAATATCACTTTCTAATTCTCTTCCTTATAATTAAATGTATTCAAGATTTTTTTTTAAATGAAAAAAAAACTGTTAGAATAATTATTTAAGTATATGTGTAATTAGTTATACGTGTACTATATATCCATATATATATTATACGTTTGTTTATACGCGTTCATGACAGTAAGAAAATTATCGTTAGCGAAGTAGCAAGAGTAGATCAAAGCATAGGGGTAAAATAAATGAAATATTTTGTCTGTGTCAAAATTAATTTTGTTCATCTCAGTTGTTATAATATAAAATATCTAATATGATATCATATAAAAGTCTTAATTTCAAAGTATTGCTTGCTAGCATATATATTAAATGTTCGCTCCGTATTTTTAGTAGTCTTAAAGTAGGCGAAGACCTTCAAACTGGGAATTATCTGTCAAGCGGTCCGATGCAGTGTGACATTACGCTTTAATGACAATAATTTCTAGAGTAACCTCAAAGCAGGTGAAGACCCTTTGTGTACACCAAGCAGCCAGATGCAGTTGGCAAAATGCTTAAATGGTTTGCACGCTTTCATGCTAGCAAGATTTAGAATAATATCTCCAATAAAAGTTCTTGTAATATTAATTTTGACATTTCTTTGTGTGTGAGAAGCCTCATGCTTAGTAATATTTAAACTCCTATATTTAAACTCAGGTCAGGAACGCGTTATCTATTATTCATTATTAAATAATATTACTCATCATCAATTCAATTGTTTTATTAAAGGTTAAGTCTATCATATGTGGTTTGGGGGTCAATGGGTTATATCACATGCCCTATTGATCTCATTTTGCTCACTGGCGCCCATATAAATAAATTTGTCAGCAAATTTGATTGTCAGCACAGTAGTGGGTCAATCGCCATAATAAAAAACCAAGTGTGTTCAATACAGAATGATTTGTTGTAACTGCTAATACATAATATTTGTATATCACTGTATAGTTTTTTTTTTTTTTTCAGACATGGGAGAACAGAACAGTTGAACAAAGGGAAAGTAAATAATGTTTTTTTATATATATATTTTTGAATACATGTCTCACTCAAACAGTTAAAATAAAGAGCTAACCAAGAAAACGTAGGTAAACTAAAAAAAAAAAGACAGATTACATAGATTGGGGAAATAATATGAAGCAGCTAGTGAAGATTAGGACAATGGACCTGTAGTCAGAGACCTAGTTAAAATTACTGAAGAAAAAAAATATTTTTAAGCATACAGAGAGTACTATAAGTTGATCTGCAGTGTTCATTATATTGATTGTTTATTACATTATTTTCGTATTTTCAAAAATGGGAAAAGACACTTTACAAACGATCCTCAGAGAAATGAGAGAAGATCGAAAGGTACTGATGATGATGATGGAAAGGCTGGTAAGGATCGAGGAAGCATATGGCATCCAAGCCAACTCAAACCTAGAGAATGTAAAGCTTCAGCAAGAAATAAATCCCTCTGAAGTCCCAAAAATAGATGATGAAGATGATCAGGCCACACCAAAGGAAGTTGTAGATAGCAAGGAAGACGACAGTGGTGAGGATGAGTCCAATTACGCAACAGGGGAAGAAGCTGATATAGATATAGAGAAAGAAAAAGATGTTCAGACCACTAGTCCAATGAAATTAAAAGTGGAAATGGGACAGATGATGAGTCCTCAACTTAGTATAAAGAAGTTACAGACGCCAATGCCTGGATCCTTGATACAGATTCAAACTTTCAAAGAAGACCCAGGAGAGAAACCCATCGTTCATAGAGATAATGTTAAAGAATTGTTTTTTGTGCATTCGGTCGCAGAAAAGGCCACAGAATTAATGACAGCAATAGATTACAGAAACTTGACACTGACGAGAAAGGACCAAGACTACGACCATTATCAAAAGTTAAAACCATATGTGCCACCTGATCCAGGGAAACAATAAGACAAACTGTAGAGACAGATATATGTACAGAAGACCAACTGACATGACCATAGGGAAAAACGAGACTTGATAAACGGACCGATTTTTTTTAACTTATTATAAGCGGAATATTCAAAAAAATTGATCGTAGTGAGACATGTATAATTTTTGTAGTTTGGGCAGGTTATATTATTCACACTCAGGCTGTTCTCCCAGAGTCTATACACTTATGCAACTGTATCCTGCATAAGTAAAGTCATTTTTTTTCATTGTTTTTTTTTTAAGTGAAAAGAAATGAAGCAGTCGGATCTGAGTTCGATCCTAGCTTCATGTTATTTACCCTAATACTAACCTAAAATTTCCGATGCAATGGGGCTTTATACGTTCAATCCACGCTAATTTCCATAATAAATAATTTATTTCAAATGCGTATTAAAATTAATTAGTTTAGCTTAAAATTGATCAATTCTCTAAATAAATTCATGATAAAATGTTCATGAATTTACATATATTAAATTGCCTGGATTGTGCGTATATATGTTTGTAAATATTAAATATATATAATTGTTCGAAAGTTTCATTGCGTCGGGAATACTAGTTTTTTTTACTTTTAAATAATTTGTAAAGTTTTGCGATTAAAAGCTACATTCCTTCCAAAGGCTTTCAAATTCTCAAAAACAACAGTAAAGTTTTATTAATAAAAAAAAGATAAGAATTCAATTTTTAATTAAAATCATTTCAGACTTTAAGAATTCATTTTCTAATTAGGAAAGGAATTCACAAATTAGTTTGAAAGCTTATCGAAGGAATGTTTCTGAAAACAACTAATTATAAAAAAAAAAAGAGATTGATAATAAAATGAGCGCTAGCCGGAGGCATCAGTGAACAGTAGATATATAGCCCTGAAAAGTAAAGAGAAAGGCTAGCTTTGTTGTAGAGTAGTGCAGTGAACTCTGTGCGTATAAAAAATTAAATACATCATGATAGAGGGCTAGAACATCAGGAATCTGGCTACGGTTCCTAAAGTCCCGAGAAATCTTCACTGGAGCTGCTGAACCTTTTCCGGATCGATCATTCTGCTAAAATTATGGAGGCTACTAAAATGCTGTTCCAATAATCAATCAATGGTGCCTACGTTTTTAACAACCTGGAGGTGTAACTTAAGGACCAGCACGGAAGGGGTAATATATGTTTCTATAATGGACGTTAAACTTTCTGGCCAGTTCGAACTTTATTTTACACTCCTCCTTATTAAGAGCTCTTTTATTCTTTAATGTAAAATCTTTGTAACACCTTTTATTTATAAAATGCTACTGTAAATCTATAGCGTAATTCTTTAAATCTCTAGTCTTTAAACTTTTTCTTTTCTTACCTGGCGGTTCGTTTAATATATATATATATTAGTGTGCTTTATTAATGTCGTATTTAAAAATTATATGCCAATAATCTTTCGACTCGATGAGCTCCTTGATTCCATTTGCCTCACGCAAATAATATAACATTAATTTCAAATAGTAATTCTCGCCCATTAGAGCTAAATTTATAAGTTCTATTAATCATCGAGTCAAAGGAAAATATTACATGTTTACTATTTTTACATTTAGCTAATAATAAATTATTAGCTCAATTTTTCACCTATGTCCCCAGCTCCTATCTAAGTTATAAGTATTTATATATATTCCTATAATGTTAAATGATTTTCTTGTTCCACTAATATTTATTTATGCAAATATAATCTTAAATGTCTTTATTGCAAAAAGGGTCGATAAAGGGTTAAATGTATTTTAATTCCACTTTTGTTATTTTATATTAATATTCAGGAAGGGCACGATATTAGGGCATAATTAATATAGTTTATAAATGTTTTAAAATAGTTCGATAAAAGTTCGTTTGACTTTAATTAATTGGTCAAGTCATCACGTAGAGCATTCTACATGGGTTTTATTTTTCAACGATGACTATCAAGTCATCATCATCAAATGTTGCTGACGTAGGGCCATCTTCCGCTCCGTTAGGCTGGTCGGTGATCATATTCTCTTATTTAAATTTCTCGAGGAAGAAAGTACTTCCTTTCCGATTCATTAGTCAAAGGGTGTAAGACTTGCCAAATGCAAGCCGCCATAGGACTTCGATCATCGACTAGTGATCATCTTTCAATTTTACTCTCTGCCTTGTAATTCGTCAGTCCCGTGCATCTTTGTCCCGGTAAAACCCGCTCCGTGCTCGTAATTCGTGATGAAGTGATTTAAATTAAAGTCGAACCAATTCTCAAATATGTTTAATTAAATAAGTTTTCAAATCAAGATTAAAGTTATGCCTTAAAATACGTTTTGCTCTTCATGAATAGATTTCCGAATGTGAAAATAAATCTCACATTCCACCGTAATAAAATTAGAACAATCATTTCCGTTCTTAATGAATACCTTTATCTGCCTTTATATTTCTCGTTGGGGGCATAGACATAGAATCCCATGTTGTGTAATACTTGTTGGCATATGATAAGGACCGCCACCCTTATTATATTTATAAATTATTTAAAGACTAGAGGTAACTAATGCAATCTATATTTTATTGAACAAAACAAATTATTATTACTATTAAATATTTTCTAACATACTTGGTTTCTCAGTTCATCATTCTTTTATAATTATTTAAATGTTAATACTCGCTGTCTGTGTTGGCAACCCGAACATACATATGATTTGATTTAAAAAGTATTCAAAGTAATTAATTATTAGATATTTGTGTCAGTGCAAGGGTCTCTAGTCCTCACCAACCGTCGAACTAGTTCTTGGCGCATAGCACTGTGCCGTCGATTTCTGCTATCTGAGCTGTTGAGTTGGGTTTGAATTCAGTTTTGATTAAGCTGAGTTTGAATCCGATTTGACTTGCGGTGGTGGTGGGTTTCGACCGGTACAGTAGTAAGTGTTAGAATGTTCGCAGCTTTGTTGGTCACCGGGATTTGGTGGAAGGCCGAGTTGAGGTCTAATTTTGAAAAATATTTAGACTTTTGAAGCGACGCTATGATTTCTCTTGAGTTAGGAACGGGGTATGCGTGTTTGTTTAGTGCTTTATTGACTGATACACGGTAATTGCCGCACAAACATATTTGTCCATTTGGCTTGGTTATTACAACCAGTGGGGTAGTCCACTCGGCTTCTTCTGTTGCTTCAAGCACGCCATCTTTAACCAATTGCTTTATTTCCTCCGCTATTTTTTCTTTCTGAGCGTACGGAATCTTTCGTGGTCTACAAATTATAGTCACTGCTTCGGGTGATAATTCTAATGAAACTGGTTTTGTTTTTATCCTTCCCGGTTCTCCATCGAAAAGTTTAGGAAAACACTGTCTGATGTTTTTTTCAACGTCAATATTTTTGACCCAAGCAATTTTTATTCCCAGTTGCTGAAACCAATCACGGCCAATTAGAGGATTTATAGGGGCGTGTACTATATATAACGGCAATGTAACTATTTTTTCGCATTGTTTGAAGTAATTGGAGCCTCAATTACTCCTTTAATTTTTATCGCGTTACCATTGACATCTCGAGCCTTCAGATTCGTACGCATCAGTCTAGGTGGCTGTCTCATATCTGCCACAATGGTTTTCCAATCTTTAATGGAAAGTAACGACACCCCACTACCGCTGTCAATTTCCATCGATAGGGGTTTTCCGTAAATTTTGACAGTTATTTCAAATTTCTGTGATTGGTCCGAAGACACATTATTAATTGCCGAAAATTCCTCTTGTTTAATTTTTCTCGTAACGCTCTCTTGGCTGTTATTCTTTGTATAATTATCGTATTTTTTATTTCTGCACATTTTTTCCCAGTGGCCGAATTTATTGCAGTGTTTACAGCGTTGGTCTTTATAAAAACAGTCACGTGCCATGTGACCTAGTTTTCCACAGCAAAAACACTTAATTCGACTTTTCTTAATGTCTGTTGTTCCACTTTGATCAGGCACCCTTCTATCTGGTTTATCTACTTTGTGGACTTCATAAGGATCGTTGTCCGCTATTTTCATGGCCGCAAATTCCTTTGATTGCTGCAACACGAGTTCGTGAGCTATACCACATTTGATAGCTACTTTATAGTTAATATCCATATCTGCCAATAACTGCTGTCTCAGACTATCACTGCTCATTCCACATAAAAATTGTTCGAGGAGGGCTTCCTCCAGGTATGAATCGTAGACGCAGTTTTTTGCGAGTTCTCGCAGGGCAGTATCATAATCTTGTGTCCGCTCATTCTTGCCTTGGCAGCAATTTCTAAAGTGGAGTCTGGCAATGTGTCTAGACTCACGAGGATTAAAATAGTCGGTCAAACGATCTTTGACCTGTTCAAATGTTAATTCTTCCGGGGTTTTAGGTTCACAGAGCCTATTTGCGATCTGGATTACTCCTTTTCCAGCGAAACACAATAAGGTCACTGTTTTGCTTTTATCGTCCTTTACTCTGTTAATAATTAACAGTTTTTCAATTTGTTGGACGTACAGGGGCCACTCACTTGCCTCTCTGACGTCAAATTCGGATATTGCCGGCTGCATTACGGTACTTAGTCAATTTAACAAAAATATAAAAATTTTACGATAACTTAGTCAATTTAACGAAATATAAAAATATTTTTCTTAGTAGTTTTATCTCCTCATGAAATCAATTAATTAGACACCAACGTATTCGGCTGTCGATGCGTTGATTGTTATTACTGAGAATTACACCATTGAGGTTCGTAATCAACTGTAACTGCGCCAATTTAGTGTCCAGTGGCACTCTATTGCTCGCTGTATTGCAACTATCAATAACACAATATAAAATAATTAATGAGGCAGCCCGGCAAGTAGGTTTAAATAACGAAGATTTATTTAAAGGTTTATAAATATGTTAATCACTATTAATATATACAAAGTACGAATAATATATACACGCTAATATTATTATATATAAATAAGGGGCCCAAAGGCAGAGTAAAATAATAAAAAGATCGGTACGACCTGTTATAGTTCCCTAGGCTTACTTTGGCACGTCCGGAGGTAAACCTCTCCGCAAGGCTAGGTGAAGCAAAGGAGCTGACTGGAGCACCTGAGGAAATGGCACATCTACCTTTCAAGCGCTTCACTTAGCAAGTGTCCTCTCTCAGTTCAATATTAGATCCATTACTTGTCACGCCTTTATTTTGGAGTAGCCTCCCTTCATTGGCCATCCGCTGTCCACGTGGTGGTCATCTCTTTAGTTCTTATAGGATCCCTGATTAGATAATGTCACGCCTTTAACATTGTCTATTTTAAGCAATGGCTTTGTTTACATTATCCAATCCTTCTTGATAAATTACTCTATAGTTTAGCGCTAATATATCATTTAATTATTTACAAACACAATTAGTGATCCGTTAGTTTTACATTTATTTTTATTATTGGTTAAACGTATTTTTTTCTATACATGCACATACACACACATGTAGCACATGCAACAGTCTTTTCATCACTAATTTAAATTTACATGAAATCAAAATTGTTGTTTTTTCATCTTTGTTTTTAAATTCCTTTATATTAATATAAATCACTGAAAAATGTCTTTTATTCAATTGTACTGTTGTAAATGTTAATAAAACATTTTAAAATAAAAGATTATTAGATATCGCTTGTAATGCATTTGTTGGGATATTATCCAAGTTAACATATTCATACTCATTCCACTGATCACCTATCAATGATTGATACAGAGTAATATAAAAGACTATCTCATATTCATCATCAAAAAATCTTTACAGAAAAATTATTTGTTTATAAATAAGAATTAGGCTACTGATTAAAAAAAAATCTCTAGCAAAAGAAGTAAACTATTGAATTATTTATCTTTTAGAATTACAGATACAATTTTATAATAATCATTTGATTATCCAATTTGTTACTAGGAAGTTCTTAAGATATTTGTGCTCCAAAGTGATGGGTCTCAGTTGATCAAACTAATTTTTTTTTTCCTCAGCTGGAATTCAATTCAGGGTCTTTCAGCTCTTGAGCCAACTATGCAAATTCATTTCTTTATAATAATCATAGATATGTAACTGTCTTTCAACAACATCTACCCAATAAATAAGTAAAAATTCTAGATATAACTCATGTGATATACTTCTGTCCCAAAATTTCCCTTAGAAAAGTTAAACACTCAAAATAAATTGTAAAAATAGATTCTGTACATTTTTGAGAAACTCAAAACATTATATGTGTATTTATTTTATTTTCTCATCTCATTAAGAAAAAAACTAAACATCTAATACAGTATTTTATACTGATTTTCAACAGGAATTGTTCAATATCAATCTTCATGATCAGGAGTCTGGAAACTTTTTAAAACAAGGAGCTACTTTGTTCAAATCTCCCTACCCAAAAGGGGCCACAAGAAAAGAGGTATCAGCCTCTCCCTCCATTAAAGAGCTGCAAGGAAAGAGATAAAAGTATGTTCATGAAAAATACGAATTTCTAAACAGCTGTGGTTATATTTGAATATATAGTTTAGTAACTGAACATAAAAGAATTTGTATACATCCTAAGGAAAATAAAAATTCTCTTAAAAATACATAAATAAATTCAAAACATTACTTTGACAGTTTCATTTTTTCACAAATTTCTAATATTTAAATATTCATCCTTTACAATAATTACTATTCCATAAGGCTGAATTCAAAAAATAATGTTGTAATGTGCATTTTTCCTCTCCAAAAGTCAACAAAATATTTATTTAGAAATTGCAAAAGGAAATAAAAAATGTGTTGATGTTAATCATGAGATTAAAATCAAAGAACCACATTTGTTTGCAAACCATAATTTGCCATCCCTATTCATGATGAAAGGAAAAAAAAGTAAATTCAGATAATGCTTTGATATAGGCAATTTTCATAATAGATTTGTGACTTATATAATTAAATATAAAAACTTTCATTTTTTTGTTTTCACGGCAGTAAAATAAAACATAATTAATTTTATATATGACAACTAAATTAGTAAAATGTTAAAATTGAAAGTTCTTCTGACTTAATAAAAGTTCAGTAAAACCATGAATAGAAATGGATGACAAAATACATTCAAAAATAATGACAAACAGTATCCAAAGTCTTCCAGCAAAATAGAGCATAAATTTGTAGCTTTTCATAATAACAATGATCAATTGATAATTATTGCTTATCCATGTATATTATTAGCTTAAATATTGAATCAGTCTATTATTCACAACATTTATTCTTCCTTTCTTTTAAATTATATCCATTATTGTAAATGTGTGTATATGCCAGTATAAAAAGTTGATTTCTATTATTTAATTATTATTCAGAATTAATAAATTACAAAAAACAAAATGCTTATATTCTTTATGGGTTTATTTGAAAGAAGCCTGTCCCTAATTAGTTAATATATATAGAAATAATTTATTTGTTTAATCTTTATATACAATAATTCTTGTATTAAAAAAATTGAGGACATTCTATAATCATAAACATCTTAATAATTTTGATAATTACTTCCTATTATTATTCAAAAAAAAAATTCAACTTACATCACAGTTAATAGCTAAAGTACCATTTTTAAATATAATAATTGTCAGGGATTTATCTGCCCAACGATTTTTAATATCTCCACACAGACCTTCCAATGCAATCTGTGAAAAAAAATATATATTACTGGGATTATATTCGCAATATGCACAAAATGACAATTTATATAAACAATTATTAAATTGATAATTCTTAAAATACTAATATGGAACAAATAATTTTTTAAAAGCGAAATAAAATCTATGAATACACTATGATGTTTGAGGTCATTTTATACTTAGAATAGAATACAATATTTTTATTATTAAAAATAAATTCAATCACTCAAAAATTCTATTGTAAGTGCATCAATGAGCATATTAAATTTAATATTGATTCTATTTACAAAGTAAAAAAAAAAGATAAATGCATACATTATACAGATATTCATAAGGTAAAAACAAAACTTTTAATATTTTAAAGTAATACTTTCATGACAAGAAGCATAACTTACAAGGTATCACTCAATTTTTAAATCTTGATTTTAACAATTAGATAAAACTGGTAATCCAATCATAAATAATTACAGGCATTAAAATGACAAATTTCCTCTTTTTTGTAAATGCTTATCAAAATATTGCAAACAAAATATTGCACATATAATGTACCATGCTTATTCAATGGACCACAAACACCATTTATCATATACCAAATCACTATTTAATTCTCCAGGAACTAAATGAGTCTTATGATGATTAGTTTGGTATATTTTTTATCAAAAGTATCTACAGTTAATATATAATATATAACATACAAATGAGATAACTAATATATATATATATATATATATATAGTATCAGATTGCATATAAGCAAGTTGGCTTGATTTTAAAACTTTAATGTGGGATGTTAAAAAAAAATGTCTGCTGCATATGTAGGTGCAATCTGATGTTCCTCAATGAACAATAATAATCATTAATCAGCTGATTCAATTTGCTTAACCATCTAGTCTTTATTTATTATTCATGCTTATATAAAATAGTTCTAAGATAGAAGGATTTGTCAAGCATTGGTGGTCGAGAGGTCAGCGACAGCTGCTTTACAAGCAGTTGTCTTGGGTTACTGGGTTCGCTTCCTGGCTGATGCTATGACCCATGACAAAATAGAATGATGTAAATGAATGATAGTATAAGGACAGTTACCCACTTTAGTTTCATCTAGTATAAGTTTTGAGTAATCAGTGATTATCACATGCATATATAATAACTAGTGTTTAAATCCCCATCCTCAAACTAGTTCTTGAATTTTGCTTTTATCAATAAGATCTGATATTTAAAGTTGAAATCCATCAATCACTTGTAATTTCATTTTACAGCTTTGAAAAACTTACACTAGATGGCACTTTAGTGAACAGCTTCTCTATAATATTAATAATGTTTGGAAAGTGTTTTGTTACATCATTTTAAAATATAAAAGTAAAAAAAAAATTTGTTGAGTGTGTGTGTGTGTGTGTTACTAGAAAGAGGCTTTATAACTAAGTTGTACATAAGATTAATTGGTCTTTAGTAATTTTGCTACTAAAGAATTTTTTGATTTAAGAAAGAAAGTGATTTATTTGGGGAAGAAGATAACATTTTGAGGCCTAAGGTCAGAAAACGTATGTTTATGGATCACTATTGAAAGAAAGTAAACGTTGTCTCCTTTTGTATAAAGAGGTTTGAAGAATAGGAGAGGAAGCATAAACTTAAATACAGAATAGGGGACTTGAATTTTTCAAGGAATATAGATTGAGTTTGTATTCCACAATGAATATATAATGGTCAAAAAGAAATTAGACATGTTGTGATAGAGTGTACCATATGTGATGAGGTTTATCATTTGAAGTGCTTAAATAAGACTAGGAATGATATAACAGGTTTATGGTTATGTAGACAGTGTGTAAATCTAATAAAAAAGATAAAAAAGTGGTTTCTATGTGTAGATAGCTTAAAGAGAAAGTCAGAAGAAATTGAGTAAAATGTAGTTGAGGAAGATAGGATAGAATGTTTTTCATGGATGGATGAAAACAATAGGTAGATCAATGGAGATGCTTAGCCAAAGAATAAGTAAGATAAAGGAAGAGGTAAAGAATGTAGAAGCAAAATTAAAATCATTAGAGATGAAGTGTGAGCAGATAAATAAGACTAGGAAGGATATAACAGGTTTAAGGTTATGTAGACAGTGTGTAAATGTAATAAAAAAAGGTACAAAAGTGGTTTGTATGTGTAGATAGCGTAAAGAGAAAGTCTAGTTGAGGAAAATAGGACAGAATGTTTTTCGTGGATGGATGAAAACAATAAGTAGTTCAATGGAGATCGTTAGCCAAAGAATAAGTAAGATAAAGGAAGAGGTAAAGAATATAGATAAAAAATTAAAATCATTAGAGATGAAGTGTGAGCAGATAAAGAAATTACTAAATAGGAATGATTAGGAAGAAGTAGATAAAGAAGTCCAGAAGATGGAAAAGGATGAAAAGTAAACTGTGAGACAGTATTGATGAGATTCGCTAATTAGAGAATGTGGAGATATAATTGGTAGGGAAAATAGAAACAGGTATGTAAGAATATGTCTACCTGGAGCTAGAATTAGGGATGTTACAGATAAGGTAAAGACACAAGGGAGTAGAGATGTATATGGTATGATAGGGACAAATAATTTGTTAGAGCCATCGGAGAGAGTAATGAATGAGTACATAGAATTGATTAGGAATTTGAATAAGATTAAAGAGCAGGAATAGTTGTATTATTACCAAAATTTGACAATAGGTATATGCTAGATAAGGCATTTTCCATAAACAAGAGATTGAAAAAAAATGTGCGAGAGAAATGACGTTATGTTTGTGGATGTGTAGGATTTTTTTTATTAGTAAGAGGGAATTACATAGTTTAAGATGGACTGCATTTAGCAAAACAAGAAAGTAAAGTATTAGGGAGTTTGATTTATAAAGAATATAGTTCAGAAAACTTATAAAGGGGGGTAGGGTTTTGAATTACAGTGTTATCAGAAAGAAGAATGTACAGGGTGTAAGAAATAAACAAGGGATAGCTGATTTAGATATAAATGTAGATGTGGAGGAAATGAGTCTATAAAACAAGTTATTTATAAATGTAACGAAGAAGAAAGAGTCAAAAGAATTTATAAAATAGTAGTTAAGAAAAAAGAAATTGTTTAAATTGGATATTTTAATATGCAAGGTGGTATGAGATCAGAAAAGTGGTTGGAATTAAACAAAGCAGTTTAAAGTGAAGAGCTTGAGGTACTAGCAGTAGTGGAAACACATCTCAGAGAAGAAGAACCTATGCAAGACTTGGTATGGCTGGATAAAAATAGAAAAAAAAATGAAAAAAGGGGTGGCGGAATAGGAGTTACATAAAAAAAAATGTTTAAATGCTGTTAAATGTTAAGAACATTTGTGGTTTGATATAAGATTAGGAAGACAAGAATGGATGGTGAATATAGTGTAGATAGCTACTGGAGATAGTCAAACCATGATGGAGTAGAACAGTAGCATAGATAAATGCCTAGTTAAGAATATATAGAGTTTTAAAGAAAAGAGAAAGAGAATAATGGTTGTAAAAGATATTAATGGGCATATCGAAGAAATTGATGTGGATAACAAGAATGGACAGCTTTTGAAGAATTTTTGTCAAAGAGTGAATATGAGCATTGGAAATTTGTCAAATATTTATGAGGGATAACACACATGACCTAGAAATAATATATTTCACACAATAGATTATGCATTAATAGAGAAAGAGAGAATGAATAAAGTATGAAAAATTGAAGTGTTTGGTAATGAAGAGAGTATGTGATCATGATCATAATTCCTTTAAATAGAAATGGTTAGTAATGTGATGGAAAATAGTAATAAAAGTAGAAAGGATAGTCAAAGATGTGGTTGGAGAATGAACAGTAAGAATATAAAATAAAAGTTGAAGAAACCATGGAAGAGTTGGTTGTGGATGAATATAAGGACTGGTGTGTGAAATAGAAAAAGTGGCTAATAGAGTTTTAGTGAGAATATTCAGAAAAATAAAAGTAATAGGAAAGTGAGAGAGTAAGTGTAAAAGATAGGCGAAAAGCATGCAGAGAATATAAGTGTGCTATTAAGAACAAAGAAAATGAAAAAGATGTTAATGTATAGAGAGAGAATGAAATTGAATAATAAATTGTTGGAGGATATTAATAAAAGTGGAAGAGATGGGAATAAAAAACTTGGAAATAAATTAAAAGAAGGAATTTAGAGGAAAGAGAAATAGAATTACTAAATGATGAGGGAATAGAGTGCAGCTCTAGAGAAGAATTAGAGACAATCTTGAAACAATTAGTAATGGATAGAGAAAAGATGTTAGATATGAAGGACAGAGTAATAACAAACATAAAAGCTTATAGTAATGGAATTATTAGGTTTACAGAAAATAAACTGAAAGAGGCAGGGAAGAAATTGAAAAGTGAAAAGGCAAGAGGTTTAAATGGATGGGCAGCAGAGATAGTAATGAATTTAGGACATAGGGCAAAATTAAACCTATTATCATGGTTTAATAAGATGACACAGAAGAGTGATTTTCCAGATAGTTGGAGTAATACAAGTGTAAAGCTACTACTTAAATGAAAGGATAAAGATCATAGAATGTTAAACAATTATAGACCAATAGCGGTAGCATTAGTGTTATATAAAGTTTTCACATATATGGTGGCTGAAAAAGTCACAAAAAGGGTGAAAGAAAATAATATAGTGGAGAAATGCAAGGAGGTTTTCGATTGGATAAGCATATAGGAGATAGTTTATTTGTGGTTTACAACTTATAGATATGAGTAAAAATACAGATAGACAGTTATATATGGCTTTTATAGATATAGAGAAGGCATATGATAGAGTAAACAGAAATAGATTATGGGTAAGTTTAGAAAATTTTGGGAATGGATGAAACTTTAATGGATATTATTAAGAGATTATATGAAAATAATTATATGTATATATATATATCAATTAGTGGATATAAAATCACTTAAAGTTAAAAATGGGATGTGACTAAGGCAAGCATGCCCTATGTCACCTATTTTGTTTTGTTGTATTTGAGAGAAATGGAGAGAGAGCAATAGAAAGACTATGAAGAGAGATGTAGATACCATTAATAGATGGCAAGTGAATATATACATTATGGGGTCTTTTATTTGTGGATGTCTTCATGTGCACAGAAAAAAAGGGAAGATATGGAAGTTATGCTGAGGACATGTGCAAGAATGGGTAAAGAGATGGGGATTAAATTTAGTGAAGAAAAATCAAAAGTAATGATGATTAATACTGGGGAAAAAGAAGATAAAGAATTTTTATTGGGGGATAAAAAGTGTGGCAAATAGGTATAACTATTTGGGAATCATTTTAAGTAATCAAAAAAATTGCTTGGATGAATGGGAGAAAAAACTGATTAATTAAGCAAATAAAAGAAAGGGATTGGTAAAGAAATTAACAGTGTTTTCATATAATAAGTATGATGTAGGTAGAATTGTATGGGAGTGGCAGTATCAGGATTAACATATGGTAAGGATGTGTTATGTGTTAATAAAGGGGTGTTAAATTACTTAGAAAAAATGCAAAAAGAAATAGAAAGACATGCATTAGATGCAGATGTATGGATGGCAAAGGAGGAAATTCAAGGAAAAATGGGATGGTCAAGTTTTTATAAGAGAGATGCAAAAAGCAAAATGAAAATGTTTGATAGATTGCAGTTTATGAATAATAAGAGAATAGCCAAAATAGCATTTAATTGGGTTATGAGTAAAGGGCAGACAATAAGTTGGGTAAGAATGGTAGTATGGTATGCAGAAGATTTGGATAAAGAATTTATGTCAGTATACTTATACAAAAGGTTGGAGGATTGTGTTAGGATAATTGTTGAGTGTTATAGTGGCAAGGAATGGGATAGAAGAATAGATGCATTAATAAAAAATAGGGAGTTGAAGAGATGGAGAACTAGTATGGAGAGTATATATAGAAGTAAACAGAATATTGGGTGTGAGTTAATTTATGATAATAACAAGGAAAGTAGTTTATTATTTAAGGCTCTAACTGGATCTTTACACATAAAAATGGAAAAATCTGGGTGATTTAATCTGTGTAAGGAAAGCAGAGAAAATATTAGGCATCTGTTAATGAAATGTAAATACCTGAAAGCAAAAAGGGTACAAATAATGAAGTTGTGGAAGAATAAATATAAACAAAATGATTATACAGAAAGTGGGTTGTTGGTTTTTATGCTGGGTTTAGGCAAAGAAAATGGTGATTTAGATATAAAAGCCATGAAGGAGTTGACAAAGATTATGTTATGGAAATGGGGTGAAGCAATTATAGAGAAGAATATAGGAAAAACTTAGGTCAGGGGATGGAAAAGGAAGGTAAAGTGGCTAACAGGTTTCTCAGGGCATAGTAGCTGAGAGATTCCTGACTCTGTATAAGGAGAAGTTACAGCGCATCACATCGCTATATTATCAAAATTGCTTTAACTTAGCAGTTTGGTGGTTTGCTATTAGTATTACATTTCTAATTAGGAAAATAGATGCCAACCTTTACCAAAAAGCTGGAGGTACCAAAATATAAAAATTTCAAGTGGTTTAGATCTATTTAAATGTACAAATAGATTAACTTGAATTCAAAACTTTAGGCTGATTTGAATTTCAAGTTTTTAAACTGATAAGTAAAACAGGATTAAAAATGATTCCTGAATGCATATAATTCATTCATTCCAATTTAAAATCCCAGGCTTCTAATAAATGCAAAGTCAAAAATTAGTATGAGGTTGTAAATCACATACTCAAGATAAGAAATCAAACTTACATTAGATGGCAGAGTGGAGAACTGCTCCTATATTAACATATTTTTACTTGTGAGATTACATAGGGTTATATTTCTTAGGATTTTCACTTTATAAATTAAAAATGACTTAGAAGCTGTCAAAAACTCTTACACCATTTTTGTTCAATTAATTAACTATTACACCTTACATCATCAGCCACCTATTTTATCAGATAAAAATGGAACATTTATGATTGCTATTTAAGCTTTTATTAAAATAACAAGAATGGGAAATGCTAATTGAGAGATTCAGAATCATATTCATGCAAATATTATTATGGATTGATTATATTTTTCCTTAGATAATATTCACAAAATATAAGCTCAAAGTATTCATATTTTTTTCCCTATTCATTGTAAATATATTATAAAATATATCATTTGACTATTGGAAATCCATAAGAATATAAAATTTAAATACCCTTATATTTGAATACTATGTGAGGCTAAGTTAATCAAACCATAATAATATCTTTGTGAATCTTCCAAGTCTTGGCTTCTTAATAAAAGTAATAATATTCAGAAATGTTTTGATTTTAATATGTTATGGTAATTAAATGATGACATAAGGCAAGATAGTTAAATAAATTTAATAAAAATGACACTAGAATATTTGTTATCAGCTGCTAAAATTATTTCATATTAATTTAAGCTATTTAATTATTCTATTATATATATTGTAATCTCTCTGTCTTAGATCACATGCATAACTTTTAAAAATAAATAGAAAAAGAATGTATGTTGTACAACTCTGTAAAAAGTTTATTATTTATTATTAAAGTAAATCATAATGTATTACAATGTTAAAATAATAATAATTTGTAAAAATGAAAAGCATACTTCTTTATTTTTAAGATAATAATTAAAAAATAAAATTAATTATTTTCAAAATATTAAGTGTTAATGAAAAAAAATTAATAGGATTTAATGCAGATTAATTCAGACAATTCAATGTTTGTTATGGGAATTTCAATGATTGCTAGACAAAGGAAAAAAAACATCATCTGCCATAAAATTTGTTTAGATCAGTTTTTTCTTTGTACTGTTCATAAATTAGCCACTGTGAATATGAATTATATTCTTATATATTCATATTTATTTACTATGATGGGATAAGCCAATTGGAGTGATAACTTCATCTTTCTGAAAATGTAGCTTTCTTGTAATAGTGTCCTAATACTCAATAATGCCTAATTACATCTACTAATGTTGGATCTTATTTATAAATATTACAACAAAAGTCAATAATTAGATAAATAAAAAAGATTAAAAATCAAATATAGATTACAAAAAAAAAATGTACCCATATTAGAACATTTGGTTTTTTTCACTATAAAACATGACTACCAAAAAATATTATTGTTTCCAAAAAAAACTTCAAGTTGAATTATTTATAAATTTAGATATAAAACTATGAAGAAATGTTCATTATGGTGAAATATCTTATTGTTAAATTGACATTAATGTCGAAAATATGTGGAGCTCAACAAAAAAAAGACTAAGAAAAATTTGGTAAACTTTTATAAATTACTTTTACTGAATAAATAGTACACCTGGATCTCTTTTTTGCAGACTTATTTAACATGATTTTGAAGTTACACGATTCATGTTTCACCGGAAATCGAACTCTGATAATGCGCTATTACTTTAAATAATAAATTCCAGTACTTACGTTATATTGAAAGTAATAGCACATTATTGGAATTCGACTTCATCTGAGTAATTTCAATATTTTCAGTGCTTTATAATAGTAAGATTTTATGCAATAATGAAATTAAAATCATGATTTCCGCATTTTATGTATACACACATTAAATTTTACAAGATTATAATGTAAATTTGTTCAAACATTGTGCGTGTTAATTTTGCATTTTAAATCACATTCTGTTTTTGCTTTTTAAAAAAGAACGTAATCAATTATTAATCATTTAGTGCCCACAAGTTTATGTTTAAAAAGTGAGTAATAGCAGTGGGTACAATTAAATTTGACAATTAAAAATTAAAATCTGATTTTTAATTGTAATTAACAATTTAAAAATTACTCACGGTGACTTGAAATTAATGTGAAGTGAAATTTGATTTTTAAACGGAATTGAAAATTAAAAAATTAAAGACAAAAATAAGAATTTAATTTTTAGTTGTTAGTTTCAAAAACAATAAAATCATCATCTCAAAGATTAATTACTAATTACATTGTCACTAGAAAACCATTGACACAACATGAGTGTGAAGCTGGCGCTAGTTGTATTTCCTCTTGTGAAAAATCTGATTTTTTACCAGTTTGCAAATGAACATGTTTTTCGGCAAATAGCGATAATAATTAAAATGTGTATATAAAATGTAAATTACTGTACTGTAAATTATGCATAAAAATATATTATTTTGAATAAAATTAAATATTATAGTTAAAAAAGGTTTGTCTTGTATCAATTTTTTTCAAATTTGAAATTTTTTATTAGTCATATTTTATTTCCTTATTTCTTTTTTGCGCGAATTTTAAAGTAATTTTACGTTGGTGCTTTGCTTTTACGCGAATTTTGAAAAATCACAGACCGCATCCCCCCCTTGGGCTAACATCAGATAAAATTTGTGGCAAATAGTGTTATATTTGAGTTAAATGCTGCAATATATTTCATAAGAATATTTTGAAAAAATTAACAATTGCTGTTGCTATTATATACATAAAGCTGAATTATACATGTATAATTTATATTTATTTTCTATTTATATTGTATATTTTATTTTATATTAACTGGATTATTTTATTTGGGTTTGATTATTTATTTCAGTTTTATTAGGTTTTATATATATTTTATGTTGTTTTTAGTTTTTTGTTTACATTTTTATGATATTATTTATATAGTTGTGTATTTTATTTTGGTCATTATATTATAGCTCTGAAGAAGACTGTAGTACAGTCAAAACAAAGGGTTTTGATAAAAAGTGTTTGAAATGGTTTGGATAAATTATATTTATATAATAATAAATTAGTTGTTATATATATAATTTGTCTAGCATCATTTTAGTTCCCCTAGACACATCAATTATAGTGATGAGAATGGGATTTGTGGAGTAAGACCACAGAATAGGAGGCCTGGAATTAAGAAGATAAAAGTCACCCAGAACTAGTATAAACCAGACAATAATTGGTAAGCTCTTTTTATTTTCTTTATTAGAAATACAAATATAAAATAATTGATATTATTATTTGGGTAACATGGTTATTAAGGATTTAATTGAGGAAATTTTGATCCAAATTATTTTATCAATGACCATCGTATTGAGATACGTTTTAATTTTATGCATCCACTAGTGAAATCAGAATGGAATTAAAATTAGCTACTTTGGTTAGCATCTACGGTGCTGTCACCTATAAAGTATTAGTTTCTTAAACATCATTACTAAAATATGCAAAACTAACATTTAAAAAGATGATTGTTAATTATTATGTAATAATTTTATTAGCATAATCAAGATGAAGTTCTAAGAGCAATTGGATATGCTGCTGATTTTAAAAAAATTGTTTCTGACATGCATATTTGGAATGCCTGAAATGAAAAACTTAAGGTTTGTTCATCTGTGGAATGACAAATCATTCCTTCAGATTGAATCTACTTTTGAAATAATAATGTCCTTATTTATGAATAATGGGACAATCAAATACTTTGCAGCATTAATTAATGAGGTGCCCATAATAAAATTAACTCAGTAAAATCAGGCAAAGAATAAAGATCATGAAAAGTAAAATGATTTAAAAAGAGGAACTAACCACCAATTATGCAACAATGACAAACTAAGATATTACCAATGCAAGTGGAAACATGAACCTACTCAATGTTCATTTATGTTACCTAATTGTTACTATTGCCAGAAAACAGGGCATATTGAAACAGTATGTAGTCATAAGACAGCCCAATGCAGACAGATATAATAATGATAGTAAAACTAATATACAATACAAATACAATAAATTAAATAATATTGATAAGCAAACTTATTCAGGATTGAAAACAAAGTTTCAAATATAAATTACAAGAATACGATAGTTGAGATAAATAGGATGGTCCCAACAGTCACTGGTTAACTGATCATCAATAGCATATTGATAATACTTGAAATCGATTCGGGATAAGATATCAATTTTCTCCAACAAGTGCTGGTCTAGAATAACAAAAAATAAAAGAATTAAATTTAATCCTACTAAGAGAAGTATGTATAATTATCAAAGTCATCCAGAAGATCTATTGGGGCAAGTTAAAGTGAAAATTGAGAGAGGGTATTAATACAGTGCAACTGCCTTTATTAATTTCTAGAAAAGAAAACAGTAATCTAATAGGGTAGAAATAATTCAAACTATTAGAATATTTCATAATTTACAAAATCTAAGCTAGTTATAATAATATGATTAATTTTAAAACTGAATTTCCTGAAATATTTGAACCCAAAAGGGAGAAATATCAGGGTCTCCAATCTAGTATTTAGTCAAGTGCATTTTCGGTACTGTGTACCAGACTCATGGTGACTTAACTAAACTGCCTGGTTAATATATTACAGTGCATGCTCAGTGAGACACTCATGTTTCTTTGATTGATAATGTTATTAGAGTTGGCAATAAATAAGGCCTCTTTTATCTTCCTCTTTCTATCATTAGGCTCATTGCAGAGAGTATTAATTATTTGAGGGTAAAATTCATGTACACTATTTTTCTCATGATTGAAGAAAACAAAATGAACTTGAGAGTCCAATTTAGATTTTTTGTATTGATATATGTTCTGTCATGTCTCACCATAATAAGTGGCATTGCAGCAAAATCCTTGGAAAATAATCAAATATTTTTCTACCCTATCTTCTGAGTTGTTGATTAGTCTATTCAAACATAAGACTGATCTGAATCTGACATTAAAATCTTTTCCAAAATTTTTTTTTTAACTACCTAGCTAGATTTGCCACTTTTTATGGTGAGATGAAAGCTAGCATATCAACACATTAATGGAAGCACACATATTAACACAAAAAATCTAAAGTGGACTCTCAAGTCTTCAATCATGAGAAAAATTCTGGATATGAATTTTACCTTCAAATAAATAATACTGTTTGCAATGAGTATAATGATAGGAAGAGAATAAAAAATAATATTTGCAATAAGCCTAATGATAGGAAGATAAAATAAGTCTGTTTTATTGCCAAGTCTAACAACATTATCTATCAAAGAAATACCAGTGACCCACTGAGCATACACTGGAATACTAGCCAGTCAGTTTAATTGCCATGAGTCTGGTACAAAGTACCAAAAGCACACTTTGCTAAATATTACTAATATTATTGAATTTTTCCACTCTGCATGAACATAAATATATTTGTGCATATAATTTATAGAGTTATCTATTTATTTATTTATAAATAAAAAAAATGGGAAACCAATTGCCAACAAAGTAAAGAAACTGTCTTTGGTATCAAGAAAAAAGGTCATATAGTATTGGATAAATTGCAAAGAAAAGAGATTATCAAAACAATAGTATACTCAGAATAAATTACACCGACTGTACCAGTGACTAAAAATAACAGTGATCAGATTATATGGAGATTACAGATACACTTTAAATAAATAAAGGTTTATCAGTTGATAAATTCCCCCTACAGCAATAAACAAATATTAACATCATTGGCTGGTGGGAGAATATTTTCAAAAATTGACTTTAGCTTGGCATACTTGCAACTGCCAGTGAATGAGGAGACATTCTAGGCCTTAATCTGGATCGATCCTAAAAGTCTTTTCAGAGAGTAAACAGGTTATTTTTCAGAACCATGGAGAGGTCCAGTGATTTTTCAAAAGACACTACTTCAGTTAGCAGTGAGCATGTCAGGAATAATGCCATATTTTAATGATTTCTTGGCTATTGGGGAAAACAAGCAACAGCTTAGAAAATCAACAAGGTAACTATTAAAAAAATTTAAGAAAACAGGCATCTGAATAAAGTGCTAATAAGTATCTACTTGAAGTAAATGAGTTGAAATTTCTAGGGTTCAAGGTCACAGCAAAATTCCTTTAACTGAGAAGATTAAAGCCATTTAGAACACACCAGGCCCAGAAAATAGAAAAGAGCTTCAAGTTTTTATAGGATTGGTTATTATGAAAACTTTATATATCAATAAATTGAAACAGCTGATATCCTCTATAATCCATTAACAAAAAAATCAGTGTGGACATATGAGGTTAACACAATGAATGCATTTCATAATTTAAAAGAGTTAATTACCAAGGCAAATGATCCAAATAAAGAGCTTGTTATTACAGGTGAAACCTCACTAATGGGAAAAGAAGCACTATTCACCCACAAAGATTAAAGCAGGAAAGAACTATCCATCATTTTTCCATTTGGATTGGTTATTATAAAAACTTTATATATCAATAAATTAAAACAGCTGATATCCTCTTTAATCCACTAACAAAAAAAATCGGAGTGGACATGTGAGGTTAAGCACAATAAATGCATTTAATAGTTTAAGAGTTAATTACTAAGACAAATGATCCAAATAAAGAGCTTGTTATTACATGTGAAACTTCACTAATGGGAAAAGAAGCATTACTAATCCACAAAGATTAAAGCAGAAAAGAACTATCCATCATTTTTCCCATTTCAGATACTGTCCAAAGCAGAAAGAAATTACTCCCAAATAGGCTGCAAAGATCAAGCATTGATCGCTGAAATTTAAGAATTCCACCAACATATATGATTAACTAATCATACTCCAAATGAACTAATGACCACTGCTAGACATTTTCAGCTCGAAATGTGGCAAACTGCAATACATCTTCCATTTAATGCTCTATTGGTTTAACATTTTTAATGCTATGACTTCAAATTATAATAATAGAAGGAAAGAACTTTTCTCATGTGCATACATTGATTCAATTGTCAGATAAAACAAAGTATATATGTAAAAAGGTTTAAAAAAAATAATTCTTAACATGCTTGATCTGCAAATAATAGCCAAATAAATATCCATATGATGGATTACTGAATTTTAATAATCTAGAATATCAGCTAATGTGTTAATGGATCTGTAATGGATTGCCACAGCCCAAGGCAACTTTAGTAAACCAGGCTATTTGGGTCAAATGTGAATGACTATCCATGAAGAATAAATGAGTTCTGTAGATGGAAATAGATGATTACCAAAACATTTCCAAAACTATGATTATTTTTTCACAATACATAAAAGAACCTCCTTTAATTAATATGGTCAACACAAACCAAATATTTTAACTAGTTATATAATACTTAAGTAGATGAGTATTACAGTTATTCCTCATACAGAGGAAAATGATGTTGCAGAGTGATAGTTTAGTAGATAATTAATCAATGTTAATGCGATATTAAATAATAAAGCAATTACTTTCCAATCTGTGAAATTAGTAATAAATGAAACCTGTCTTACTTCAAGAGAAATGTACTATTAAGCTACTGTACAGTGTATCCAATTAAAAACTCCCCCAATCAGTGATTTAATTTCAATTTAATCAAAGGAATAAAATCAATAATGCTGAAATGTCATTTCAATCTATTCAAATCCAATAAACATATGATTTGTTTACTTATAGAGAGAATTGGAGAATCTACAAAGGGAAGAGTATGTACATTCTACACATAGAGACAAAGCTACTGAGAGAAATGGAATGAGCTTTTATTGATCATCTGAGGCAGAGGTCCAGTCAATAAAAAAACATTATCAACAAAAACTGCTAGGCTAAGCAACTTCCAGGATTAGCACAATTAGCAGAGCAGAGATGATGACTGTCACTAAGCAGAATGTTAGTTTACAAGCACCAATGAAAAGCTATAATTGATTGTGACTACCACTCTCAGCAAGGCCAAAATACATGTCACAATCAAGCAAGCAGCTTATCAAGAATCTTCAGATCTTATTCCAGTACCTACAATAGTTGTGTCAAAGATGTATTTGATACTATTAATTGTAATAGCATTCATAAATATATATACATGCGTTATTTGGACTATAGCTATTATTATTGTACATTGTATGAATTAAGTAAAAATCAATTTATATGTGTGTAATTGTCAAATATTTTTAGCTTCTCAAAACGCAAAAATTATATTTAAGCCTTCAAAAATATTGATCAACAGCTAAAAAAAAAACATTCTAAAAAATGTTATTAAATTCAACTTTAGTTAGCGAAACCAGTACGTATAATTTTTTTTAAAAAAAATGTAAATCATAACTTAAATAGTTTTCGTCCTTGAATACAAGATTCATAAAATTTCTTTTTTTTTTTTTGCACTAAAACGTTTAGGGCAATTTGTTTGGTATTTGTGAGTTCTTATAGATTCCTAGTATTAAAAAAAATTACAATATGCTATTTAATCCTTTACATTTTAAGGGATCAATATAAAAAATTTTTTAAAAATAAAATAAAATGGAAGTTTCATTAAATACCCGAGAGTTCATTAAGAGTAATAAATTGAAATATTTAGCAATTCCTTTAATATACAAATAAAAAAATAATGCCTAATAATATCTATTTTTAAAATATAGTAAATCCCTAGTAGTCGGTTTAATAAAACTAAACAACACAATGTAAAATCTTCCACCCACACTCTTTGAAATAATAATAACAATATTTATAATAATAAATTTCCTATATAAGCTTTATATGCTTGAATCTATATTATATATGTTCGCAATTCACTGAAGATTTAATTGGGATATATTATTTAAGTAATAAATAATTCTGATCCTTCTGAAAGTAATTTAAATTTACTTTCTAATTGCATCTAGATAAGTGAAGATCACTTTTTTAATACAATGACGCAACATGTCAATAAATTTGTGCATGCAACTTGGAAATAAAGTGATAAAGTGGAAAATTAATAATTATATAAAATTTAAAAAAAATAAAATAAAATAATAATAATAATAAACATAAATTTTTCAAGATCAGTAACAACAATAAAAATGACCAATATAAAAAATAAATAAATAAACTATGACGAATTATGAAAAAGATCTTAAATTTTATATCAAATGGAACTCAATTTCAACACAATTCTGTAACTTACATATAAATGACTAATACACTAAAGCACTGTATTGAAATAAGGACAAAGACTATATTATCAAGAAAAAATCCATGCATTTTAAGACATGATGATTATAATAGAATCATTGTCTTTTTAAATCTAAAAGTTAAATTTGTGATATTAAAAAATTGTTTACATATAATAATTTCAATCAAAATATTTATATAAAAAATATATTTAAGATATATATAGTTTAATAAAATAACATATGCATTAGTATGTAATTGACTTTGATATATTTAAATAGTATAAAGTACTATAAGTGACTGTCATTATTAAATCTTAATTTCTAAATTATTATATAGTAATTTTAAAAAATATAAAAAATTTTAATAATTTAGTAATATCAGTGATATTTGGAGAAAATTTCCAAACACCACATCTATTTTAATGAAAAGAACCCAATCTTGCAATCAAAACATCTAAGACAAGCCTGTCTCTGGAATGCATTTATATGGAATTTTGCTTTATTATATAATTTTTATTTTTTAAATGGTAATGCATATTAACATTTAATGTTTGAGTTATTAATTATATACAAATCATTGATTGTCATGTTCTGTGTGGTTTAAATCCAATTACTGAATAATGAATCCAAGAATTTATGATTCACAGATTGATTTAACTGAGTAAATCAAAAAATAAATATTAGTTGATTGAATGAAATTATTGTGCTTAGTCAGCTACTTGAATATTTAAACATCACATGATTTCCTGATTTACTAACCATATGTGTATCCTAATGGAAAACTGACTGGTTCTCTTTACAAGTGGCTTGCAGTGTCATCTCCAAATCAATCCATATGTTACTTATTAATATTGTTTAGTTTTATTAACCACAAGAACATTAAGGCACTAGATTGTCTAAATCTGTGACATAAAATGTGAGTCTGTTTTATATCTTTAATCCACAATATAACAATGTATTAATATTACATTTTAATTTTAAAATGGGAAAACCTGCTACAGAAACATTGAAATGATTCAAACTGGATATGGCAGTGAAACATTTGCAAGAATTTGTGATACCATGAAGAGCATTGAAGATGATCATTGAAAATACAAAACCACATTTATCTCATAATTTATGATCCAGAAATGTTTGTAGGGATTAATTAATCATGTTTCTGCATAATACGTGCATTAATTCAGAAATGGAGCTCTGGGCAGTTTGAAGAGAACATGTCAACTTTTGATTGTGACTGTTTGAATTTTTTTCATTTTGTAATGGAAATAAATCAGTTAGTTTTATAGTTTTCTTTTATATTATTTATTTGATACTGATACTGAATTTATTTATATACTTATTTAGCTTTACATAATTTTTCATTTATAGTCATAATTATTAGGTTAATGGACTTAATTTGAGAGGTTACATTTTTTTTATTGCTAATTACAAGCATAGTAATAATGAAACTATTAATAATTGATATTTGTTTGTGAATGCCAATTAGGAAATTATTTTGAATATGAAAAAAACCAGTTATTCATTAAATAACTGACTATGCATATGCAATACAAATGTAATTATTTTTATCGGATTCCATTAAGTCAATTCTAATGAATACTATTATACTAAATCATAAATTTTTCACAATATATATGAATGGATACATATTTTTTATACACAATTTGAAATAAAATTTATCTATTAACATAACCATGATTGACTATCACTTTACTTTCTATATTGTGGAGCAATATAAGTATAACAAAATTATCTGTATAAAAGAAAAACAAATATTTTATTTCAATAAAATAAAAAGTAGGCAATGTATCAAAGAAAGTAATATTTTTAAACATTTTATATTGGATCATCATATTTTTTATATGTTACTTTATCAAAAATAATGAGCATTATTTCTTTATTTATAAATAAAGAATTCATTTATAAGTAACTTCTTTAAATTAAAATGTAAACTATTTTCAAATTCTTTTACTAATTTATCAACTTATTCTTTAGTCAATAAGACTATTACAAAATTATATTTTTTAGAGTAAATAATTTATTTTTCATTTTTGAATATTGCTTGTTCGTTTATAAAGAAAAAAAGAGATCATTTTAGTTGTATATCAAGCAGCATTTTCTACACAAGACAACTTTCTCAGCGTACATTCTATACACAATCCCAAAAGCAGTCATTAATTGTTTATTTTATGCAAAGCCATTTATTAAAGTAAGCTTGAATACTAATGCAAATTAGAAGGTAATTCTATATTCACATCTCCAAATTAGATGTACAATATCCAGAAACTTCTTCAGAGAAGAGTTAGATTTCATTTCCAATCTAGCCATACTGTTAACTTTCTTATATCAAGCTAATTGACTAAAATTCAAAAATATTCTACATTTTTAAACCTTAACAGGTTTGACAATAAACCAATAGCTCATTTAGAGCAATCATACTTTTCTTGGAAGATGGACAATAACCAAAATTAGTCTTCAGGTATGAATATGCATTACTATCAAATGTCCTTTAATTATTCAAGATTATGATATATAGCTTCAGAATGGAATAAATGAATAACTCTCAAAATCATGCTTAATGTTAGCACAGAAAGTAATTTGATATTTGATTAATATAAGCAAAAATTAACTAAAGGGAGAATGAAGCTTACAAATAACATAAGATTAAGATGACTAAAATAAACAGTTTTGGACATAGTATCAAAATATATAATTAAAATAATTTAAGTTGTTTTAATTTTAAAACTTAGGTTCTTTTTGAATTTCAGGATATTGGACTGAAAGTGTAAAAAATTAAATTCTGCTATTGAATGAAGTAAATAAACTAGTCAGAGTACATAGATATAGTTTTACTATTTACTAGCCCTTGATTATTCAAGTTTTTGAATATATTTAGAATTAATCAAATCTATAGCAACTTTTATTACAGAAATCATCAAAATCAAACTATCCAGAATTGGACAGATTTCTGTGATGATATTCAAGATGTTAGAAATAAACAGGCTGAGATAGTTTAAGCTAACCATAATTATATTAATCTTTAAAATATTTTTTAAGATGATCTCATTTGAAATTTCTATATGAGGATAAGAAATTCAAAGTAATACTAGGTAAATTTAGTATTGAATGTGTATTTTGATTATTATTATTAATTATAATTGACTGCATATATTTATTTAATATAAATATATTATTGATCCACACAAGTCCATGCAAAAATGAAGGCTATAATAAAATTGAGTGAATATTAGTTCTCAGTGATATAATCTCTTTAATAAGAAATATATTAAAGATTATTGTTTAGTAATATTCATATTTAACACCTTTTGCAATAGATAGTCCTCAAGGACCAATAGCATTTATTACAGCATTCCAGAATTATATATTGTTAAAAGATAATCCTTTCACAATGAAAATCAATACAATCATATTTTATAGTTAATTGGCTCAGACATCTGTTAAATGTGTTATAGTAAATGATTTATTCACAATATATGTGAAACTTAAAAATGTGTACAGAATAATCAAAACACATGTGAATGATAGGGATGTCATTCACAAATATAATGTTTTATCTTTCTTTAGTAGACATTTTGCGTGTCTACTCTAGTGAAAATATATTGAGATAACAAAACTTAGCCATAACCACAAACCTGTACAGTTATTAGTGTTTAATTTTATTTTTTTAATAATTAAAGAATACTTAATAAATGCATTTGTTGGCTGTGAAATAAATATTATAGTCAAAAAATCAAAATGATCTGGATGGAAAATAGGAAAAGTGAAAAAAAAATTGTATTTATTATTTTTCTTATCTTGATCTGATATTTTGTTATAAACAAATTGATTTATTATTTTTGTATCTAAATTGTTTTTTTATGTGCCACATTCTCTATTCTTCATTTTGAATTAGTTATGATATGTTAAAAGATGACTGAAAAAATATAATGAGATCTCTGTGTGTAGATTATTTGGCTACTGTGCTTATGAACTGATCAAATATCAAATATATATATATATTGTGATAGCACGAGGTGATCACATATATTTAATATAATATATATATTATAGTTAGGTCAAATATTAAGGAAAGGTTAGTAAAAGAAAAAAAAAAGATTTTAGATAAGATGATAGCCGAGAGAGATAAGAATTAGTGGTTGTAGAAGAATTTGGTATAACATTTAAAGATCGTTATCAGCTAGTAAATGGGAGTGACAGAATGAATGAGAGTTGTCAAATAAAATAAATGTCGAATTTTGTTGTACTAAAACATTTTTCTAAGAAGGAAAATAATTACTGAGAAATTCATAGAGTGATGGTTAAGGGAAATAAATAAATAAAACAAATGTAATAAGTTTAATTATAGAAAGAATAAATGTAAAAAAAAAAATGAAAGGGAGAGTAATTAAATTATTTTAAGGTCAAAGATGGCCGTAGGTGTGAAAACGTGATCCACAAGACAAAGGAAGGAGGGGAGTTTTTTTTACTAAAACAGAAAGAGTAGAGCGGTGTAGGAAAAAGAAGTGATTCCAGTTTCTCATAAAAAGGGAAACCATTTTTCCTAGCGAACTTTTAACTGCCACCCAGGCTATAGTCCAAGAAATGACGATCGAGTAGAAGAAATACTTTCGAGCGCCGGTTCGAAACGCTGCTCCATACCCAAGCCTGTAACACAAACGAAATGAAGATAATCACCTGCTCACCTGCTTACGTCTCTGTGCCATTTGGAAACCGTTACGAGGAAACTATCCGGAGTGAACCGCTCTACAAAAGAAGTGGGACGCCCACAACGCGGTTCGAAGAAGCGACTGAATAAATTGCCAGAACCGTTTACCTAGGTAATCGTATATTAGCATGCTAATTTATAAACTCCTAGTTTAATCATAAGTCCAAGAGAATCAAGAATGCGAATTATCCCTTTAGATAACTCTGATACATATAAACTTTAATTGAACGAACATTTATAAGAAACTTATTTACACCTATTTCATACTATCACTCTATGCATGTATTTATTATTATTGATATGTCTAAAAATTATAGAAATTATGTTTTATGTTAGATAACAAATAAACCTCGTTTTAAGATTTGCATTACTGTAATTACTTGCTATGTCAACTATTTATATTTTTTTATATCAAGAAGAACAATCGGTTGGGAAATATAGTTTGATTTGATATTTTATTAGGTCAAACTCAACCGGTAAGGTAGTAATTGAATATAATTTATTCTTACTAATCCGTTCTATATACATATTTTGTGTAGCCGGTTGCATCCGTCAGATTACGCTTGATAGCACACCAACCTAGAACGGCCATATAGACTGAACGGAGGCATGCCGGTTACATAAATTTGGGGGCCAGTCCAAAGATTTTGAACGTAACCGAAGCCAGAATTCACATAAAGTGAAAGGCAAATCTCGAAAATGTATTTTTAATGATTATTATATTAGAGACGACAATGAGTTGACGTGGCAAGTAAAAAAAAAAAAAAAGAGAGAAAATGTGTATAACAGAGTTTGAACGATTTTGAAATAGAGCGAATGGGAAAATGAAATAGTCATATTCGGGTAGAAATGATACGGGGGTATTTGGTATTAGAGAAAGAGTAACAAATTCAGTTATAATATGAAATAAATTTCACATGGATAAGTTTGCCACTAATTTCGTAGCGATTAGATATTGATAAGACATTTTGAATTTTGAATTGCGAGATACACGATTGTTGACAAGAACTAGCTGGTTCTAACCTGTTTTGTAACAGTGAAAACGTATTTAAAACCTATTGTTAGATTTTTTTTTTTCGTAAAAAAAAAAAAAAAAAAAAAAACTACAAGGTAGACGATCTAAGTTCGTCAGTGAAATAGAGAAAGGTTGTTAATTTATTTCCGTTTAGTGCAAAAGAAAAAGGTAAAAAAGAAAAGAAATAGGGGAGGGTTATTCTTAGAAAGAATTACAAATGCTGAGGCATAATATACTTCCATATCTGAGTGAATTGTAGCTATTTATATTGTTGATATATAGATAAGTTTATACCTAGAAGAATTAGAAATGCTGAGCTATTATATATATCTATAACTAAATCATAAATGCGGATAAATAAAATATGACTATATCCAAATGGATTATAATTGTTTATATATCATATACATCTATATTTGAATAAATATTAAAGACTTGCATATAATATACATCTATATCTGAATAAATTATAACTATTTATATTGTTGATATACAAATATGTGTATATCTGAAAGAATTAAAAATGCTGAGATACTATATACATACAGCTCTAACTAAATAAATTATAAATGCTCATAAATAAAATCTGTCTATATCTGAATAAGCTATAACTCTTTATATACCAAAGATGTCTGTACTTGAATAAATTGCAAATGCTCACATATAAAATGTGCTTATATCTTTATGAATTATAAATGCTGGTATACCAAATCTGTTTATATGTGGAATAATTACAAATGCTGAGATATAATATACATCTAGGCCTGAAGGAATTGTAAAGGCTTCTAAGTAAAATATATCTGTACCTGGATCAAAATAATTTTCTATATGAGAATCATAACACAAGGATTAATGGAGAAGATGGATAAATATGTTATCAATGATGAATAAGTGATCCATATAACTTAGGAGTAATCATTAAACTTTCAAAACTTACTTGGCTGGTAATTTGAGATTTCTCACACGCACATTGGTACTTTTGCGGTCGTTATATAACCGTATGGAGAGTATAGGATATACGTTGAGATAGAGTTCGCAAGTGAGTTGTGCATATGCGAGTGTTAGTCGAGAATTAGTAATAAAGTAGGAGTGGTGTTGGTATAAGTAGAGATACGAGTAGAGGTAGAGACTGAGCAGGTACATAACACATAATTGGGTGTGGAGTAGTCTGAACATTGGCATTCGAATAGTAAATAATTGCCATAAATTTTAGAATATAAAACAAGAGAAAGGGAGTTCGTTTTAAAAAACCATTCAGTTAGTGTTCACAATCGGATTCAATACGTAAATGCTTACTAGGTCAAAGAAAGTTATGGATGTTCAGGAGCCAGAGGAAGTAGAAAGGTTGGACAATAGTGGGAGTTCACTTGGGATGTCAGACCCACAACTAACCACTGGGGATATTAGTAACAGAGAATTATATGACTTAATAAATCAAATGAGAAACGAACAGAAAGAGTTTATGAAACAGCAGAGAGAAGAGCAACAGGAGTTCATGAAGCAATGTAAGGAAGAACAGATGACATTCATGGAACAGTGCAGAGAGGAGCAAAGAGCATTTATGAATAAATGGGACGAAAACTACGAGCCGAAAACTGTAGAATCTAATAGACAATTCGATAATTATAATAAAAGTGAAATTGCAAGTCAGGAACAAGGTGTTGGACCATTGGAAGTAAAGAAAGAGTGGTCACAGCAAATGATAGATCTAAATAAGAAAGTTGATGAACAAGGGGAATACATTAGGATATGCCAATATGGCGTTAATGAGTGTAATATAAAAATAAACGATGTGCAGAGCGATGTCCAACAAGAAAGAGTGAATAACCGGGATAGTCTAGGGACGTATATAGGTGAGAATAGTAGTATAGTAGAACAACTTAAAGGTGACGTAGATAAGTTGCGGGATAAAGTAGAGATATTGGAAATTAAGGTCGGACGTATGCGGAGTAGACCCATTGATGATGTTAGGCTGGGGACGTATAATTACGATCTGGAAAGGAGCAGCGCAGCCGCAGTTAATCAGTTTGTCAAAATCTGCACGTTTACTGGACGTGAGGGGGAGAATCCATTAGAACATCTAAACGGATTAGAAAAATATTGCGAGCTCAACAGACTGCATGATGAGGCGTGCATTGCAATTGCGTGTAGCCATTTGCGAGAGGAGGCCCGCACATGGTGGGACTCGTTATTTGTGAAACCTCAAACCCTACAGCAATATAAAAACATAATTTTGAAGGATTATTGGGGTGAGAAAATACAAGAAGATATATTCTATAGCATAGTGGAAGAAAAATGGAAACCCGGGAAGTCTTTTGCATCATTTTTCCGCCAACAAGTCGCTTCATTGCGAATGCTAACCGCAGACCCCCTGACAGAAAAACAGATAGTACAGATTGTGAAGCGAAACCTGCCAGACAGGATCAAACACATGATAATCAGCAAAGAATCAATGGAACCAATAACAAGAATATTAACGGCTCTCGATGGTAGACCCCAGACGACCGGTAGTGTAAGGAAAAACGGGAGTGAGAACATAAATATACCCTTGGCAAACCTCAGTTACAACAAATTAACTGGAAGAGAAACTTTTGTTCCCAAGGAGTGCCCGAAAATTGAGATTAAATGTGGGAACACAACGAGTAGAGCTCTATTGGATTCCGGAAGTCAAATCTCTGTGATGTCACAAGAGATGTTCCATCAATTGAAGAAGACGTATCCCGAGATGAAGACCTTACCGCTAAATGCCGTACAAGTATTAATGGCCAACGAAAAGAAGGTTAAATTGGCATTAGAGCAAGTATGGGTGGAAATGCAGGTAGCTGAGAAAGGGTATGAACAGGTGATGGTGATATTAGAGGGCCTAATACATGATGTAATTTTAGAATCAGATTTTATGGATAGGTTCGGGTGTATAATAGATTACAAAGGAAGAAGAGTAGCAGTGAACAGAACATGGGTTGATTTTATGGAAGACCAGCACGGATGTTCCGAGGCAAGGAGGGAAGGGTATCACATCCACAGTGCTGCCATCGGTTTAGAAACGACCAACAAAATCGCAGAATTGAAAAATATAGACGAGGACAGGAGAAAACAATTACAACAGATTCTGGAACAACATAGTGAAGTATTTTCGGAAATCCCGGGTGTTATCCATGGATATGAGCACAGAATACGAATCATCGACAACCAACCGTACCAGGCCAGGGCGTATCCCATCCCGTACCAATACCGTAAAGAAGTGGAAGAGCAATTAACTAAAATGTTGCAGTGGGGGATAATATCAAAATGCTCCTCGTCTTATAATAATCCTGTTGTGACTGTAAAGAAAAAGGATGGATCCATACGGTTGTGTCTGGATGCTAGACATTTAAACAAAATTACGTTACCAGATATCAACGCCCCTCCACCAATGTGGGAGTTATTAGATAAATTTCGGAACAAAAGGGTGTTTTCAACTTTTGATTTGACTGCCAGTTATTGGCAGATAAGGTTACATCCCAATGACCGTAAGTACACTGCGTTCCGATATAACGGCCATGCGTACCATTTCAATAGAATCCCATTTGGGTTAAAAAATAGTGGGTCCGGACTAATACGCTGTTTGGATCAGGTATTATCAAAGGAGATAAAAGACGTGGTGACGATGTACATGGATGATATTGTCATTGCGTCGGAGAATATCTCTGAACATCTAGAACAGGTGAGGCGGTTTTTGGAAGAATGTGAGTCAAAGGGAATAAGAATTAACTTAAAGAAAAGTCACTTAGCGACTTCCGAAGTTGAGTTTCTAGGGCACGTCATGAGTTCCGCAGGAGTAACCCCGAACCCGGATAAAATACGCGCAATACAGGAGTTCCCAACCCCACGTAATAAAAAGCACATCAGATCATTTCTCGGGATGTGCAATTTTTACAATAGGTTCTACGAGGGATTTATGATAGATATGGGACCATTACTTCAGTTATTAAAGAAAGACCAACCATGGACATGGGAAAGGGAGCAGGAAAGTAGTTTTAGAAAGGTAAAGACCGGGTTCTTAAACAAAGTAATACTAACATACCCGGATTTTAATAAACCATTCGTGGTACAGACCGACAGTAGTGGTTTGGGGCTTGGAGCCACCATATTTCAAATTCAGGAGGGAGGTCACCATGGCGTATTAGCGTTTATCAGCCGTTTGCTCAAGGGGGCAGAGGTAAATTACACCGTGACGGAGAAGGAGGCATTGGCTGTCGTATGGGCATTCAAAAGATTTCGCCAGTATTTATTGGGATCTGAGATAATAGTACTGACCGATCATAAGAGCGTGGAGTTCATAAATCAGAGTTTCCTATCTAACAGTCGGTTGATACGATGGAGTTTGTTCTTACAGGAGTTTAATTACAAAGTCATATATTGTAAGGGTAAGGACAACATCGTTGCGGACACTCTGAGCCGGTATCCGGTAGGCATGGAACAGCGACGAGGAGGAGGAGAACCATATATAGCAGAGATGGAAATAAGTACTGGACAGACGATACAACAAAGCATGCACAAGTTGAAACATTACCAGAAGGAGGATGCTGAATGTGGGCAGATCATCAAGTACTTGAAAGGGCAGCCTGTAGAGGAACGAGCAGGAAATATGTTATGGAAGGATCGAAACCATTGTTGTATGAAGGGAGGGTTTCTGCAGCGCATTCTGAAGAGAAAGGGAAAATCTAGGATCGTTCTTCCAAGAAAATTGCGAATACCAACGGTGGAGTATATTCACGAGGCATATGGACATTATGGAACCTGCAAGGTAGAGGGTCTAATAAATCAGTGGTTCTATTGGCCAGAGATGCGGAAACAGATCGCCGACATCATCAGGGCATGTGAAGTATGCGCCAAAACCAAACCTCCCAACACATCTAATGTAGGACCAATACACCCGATAATTACCAAACAACCTAACACCTTGTTAGCCATAGATTTTTATGGACCATTGCCGGCATTCAACAGGAAGAAATATCTACTGGTCACGTATGATGTGTTTTCGAAATTAGTGGACGCATACCCAGTCACACAGGCTAACTCCAAGCAAGCCATCCAGGTTTTGGGACAACAGTATTTTCGGAAGGCAGGGAAGCCACAACAAATATTATCTGACAATGGGACGCCATTTGTCTCGCGGGAGTGGAGAGAATGGATCACTAAAGAGGGGATCCAACATAGACTCACATCAATCCGTAACCCACAATCCAATCCCTGCGAAAGGATGATGCGAGAACTAGGGCATTTGTTCCGAGTGTATGTGTCTAAAGATCATCGTAGATGGGTAAATGAAGTGCCCAGAATGGTCAATATGATAAATGGGTCAAAGAACGAATCCACGGGTTTCGAACCCGTGCGATTGCATTATGGGAAAAATGTTCCGTGCCCATTTGGAAGCAGATTGCCAGTACAATCTAGGGTAATAAACCGAAAACGGGATTTAGAACAGGCCCGAAATTGTATAAAGAAGATGAGTGAGGTCAGAAAACGTAAATTCAAAGAAAGGAACTTATCGTTCGAGGAAGGAAATGAAGTCATGATCAGGGTACAACCGGTGAGCCATCCGGAGAGAAACATCTACAAAAAGTTTCAACCGATATATGAGGGGCCTTACATAATAAAAAGGAAACTTGGTAACAATGCTTTTGTTGTCACAAAGGGGTCTGAAGAAAAGGGGACCTATAATGCTCGGTCCTTGAGACTGATCGCGAGAAAGCCAGAGCCGCCAGACAAAATTTAATGAATAGTATAGTACATTCAGGATGGACGCAGATGATGACCAACAACACACACTTGGATACGAAAAAAAAAAAAAAAAGAATAATATAAAATATGAAAGGTTTAGGAAATGAGATCAGAGGAAACGGGAGTCATGAGTGGATGGGTGACGAAGAAATATAGTTGCTGACAGTTATAAAAAAAGAAAAGGGCAAGTACGTACCGAGGGATATCCCTATGAGCGGGTCGAGGTATATGAGATTAGATTAATATCCTACAAGTATGGAGATTGGATAAAACCCCAAAATAAATAAAGGCTAATTCAGTAGTGCTTACCAGAAGATGAATTCGGAAAGAACTAGTATGGATAGAGGTAATGGTAGGGTTAGATTGTAAATGAAGGTAGATGATAGTATAAGAAGCCTAGAGACCTCTTCATAATGCTCCAAACATTTGTCGTCACAATAAACTGAGCACAACATTCAAGACTGATTAGCGGGATAATAAACGAACGAGCAGTACGCTAATTATCAGAATTAACATTCTGTTAATTCCTAATGGGGGAGGGTGTAATGTGATAGCACGAGGTGATCACATATATTTAATATAATATATATATTATAGTTAGGTCAAATATTAAGGAAAGGTTAGTAAAAGAAAAAAAAAAGATTTTAGATAAGATGATAGCCGAGAGAGATAAGAATTAGTGGTTGTAGAAGAATTTGGTATAACATTTAAAGATCGTTATCAGCTAGTAAATGGGAGTGACAGAATGAATGAGAGTTGTCAAATAAAATAAATGTCGAATTTTGTTGTACTAAAACATTTTTCTAAGAAGGAAAATAATTACTGAGAAATTCATAGAGTGATGGTTAAGGGAAATAAATAAATAAAACAAATGTAATAAGTTTAATTATAGAAAGAATAAATGTAAAAAAAAAAAATGAAAGGGAGAGTAATTAAATTATTTTAAGGTCAAAGATGGCCGTAGGTGTGAAAACGTGATCCACAAGACAAAGGGGAGGGGAGTTTTTTTTTACTAAGAAAGAGTAGAGCGGTGTAGGAAAAAGAAGTGATTCCAGTTTTCTCATAAAAAGGGAAACCATTTTTCCTAGCGAACTTTTAACTGCCACCCAGGCTATAGTCCAAGAAATGACGATCGAGTAGAAGAAATACTTTCGAGCGCCGGTTCGAAACGCTGCTCCATACCCAAGCCTGTAACACAAACGAAATGAAGATAATCACCTGCTCACCTGCTTACGTCTCTGTGCCAGTTGGAAACCGTTACGAGGAAACTATCCGGAGTGAACCGCTCTACAAAAGAAGTGGGACGCCCACAACGCGGTTCGAAGAAGCGACTGAATAAATTGCCAGAACCGTTTACCTAGGTAATCGTATATTAGCATGCTAATTTATAAACTCCTAGTTTAATCATAAGTCCAAGAGAATCAAGAATGCGAATTATCCCTTTAGATAACTCTGATACATATAAACTTTAATTGAACGAACATTTATAAGAAACTTATTTACACCTATTTCATACTATCACTCTATGCACGTATTTATTATTATTGATATGTCTAAAAATTATAGAAATTATGTTTTATGTTAGATAACAAATAAACCTCGTTTTAAGATTTGCATTACTGTAATTACTTGCTATGTCAACTATTTATATTTTTTTATATCAAGAAGAACAATCGGTTGGGAAATATAGTTTGATTTGATATTTTATTAGGTCAAACTCAACCGGTAAGGTAGTAATTGAATATAATTTATTCTTACTAATCCGTTCTATATACATATTTTGTGTAGCCGGTTGCATCCGTCAGATTACGCTTGATAGCACACCAACCTAGAACGGCCATATAGACTGAACGGAGGCATGCCGGTTACAATATATATATATATATATTATTATTTACATATTATGTATTTAAGTTTGATGATAGATTTAAGTATATGAAGACTAAACTTAGAAACATTGTTATATTAAATGCTTATAAATAGTGATTAGCCTAGTTGAAAGAATAGTTTAGTAGAAATATGTTATCTTGATAATATATGAGATAAATGCTAAGTTTATTATTGGAAATAATATTTAAAATATTACAAGCACAAATATAGTATTCATTGATGAAAATCCTCATAAATCTAGTTGAAAAGATCAGCTAGACTACTTGTACATCTGCTAATTGAGTTAAGAAGGTGTACAATTTTGGTCAGCAGTTTATTTAGATTGACTGGTTAATTTGTACTTTTATATTACCCCTTAATCTCTTATGTGTGTAGGTTAAAAATGCTCCTTTAATCTTTTGTCAGCACATGTAACTAGTGATTTTTCTGATATTTGTATTATAAATAATTTAAAGATATTAAGTAATATATAGTATTATAAAACAATTAATAATGTAAAAAGAAGAATAAATAGTCAGATTTATATCTAAAGTAAAATGTGACTCAAAGATATAGTTGACTAAATTTGGTGATATCTGGAAGAATTTTTGCATTAAAAGATATATATCCAATATTTCTGCACAATGAATAATGAAACACTGGCATATTGAATACCTTCATTCAGAAAATAGCTAAAAAGCATTCTTTATTAGGTGAATATGTGCATATGCATATAATCATTCAATTATAAATATTCTCTTTTCATAATTATTTATTATTTATAATAAAATAAATAAACATTGGGGAAGCTATGTTTTAAGTTATTTGAGTAGTACTTAATTATTGTTTTAATCAGTTTTCTCTTATGAAACATGTTTCCAAAGATTTTTTTTTTAAAAATAGAACACCCAAGATATTATTGAGCAAAATAAACAAATAAACAAAAAAAAAAACATATGAAGTTATGGATATCTTATAGTTTAGTATTTTTCTGAAGGTTTGTGATGATGGTGTTCTAGTTGTATTTTTATATTGGACTTTTTCCATCATCTAATGTGTGTTGAGGTTGTTTGCTGTGATATTATTAACATTTGTTTGCTGTGATATTACTAACAGTTGGTACATATACTAACCTGTTTGCTGTGATATTACTAACAGTTGAATGCATTTGGAATATTTAACTAAAAATTAAACTTTTCTAAAGACATTCAACACACATATTAGATGATGGAAATAGTCCAATATAAAAATACATCTTATAGTTTAGTCTCTATAGTTTTTTTCTTCTTGTTTGATAGAAGCTGCTAAATTATAACCTATGTTAGTTTTTTTTTTTTTTTTTTGTACAAATAAATATTTGCTTTTAAGTTTGAATTATGAATATATATTATAAATAAAGTTTTAAAAAAATAGCTAACTTAGTTTAGAGCTTATTTAAATAGCTCTTGGTAATCTATATTTTATTTTCAGGCTGTTATTTATCTCATTAATTTTCTTTAATTATTTATTAATAAATTTTGTTTTGACTTAAAACTCTATACAAATATGAATAGAAAGTTCAGTACTGCACACAATATAATTTTTTTATGAGTAGACAAATGTATATTAATTAATACTATTTAATCTTTGGAACTATATAAACAAAAAGATCAGTGTATATACTACTTTATCAAACTATTTTCCAATATACATTAGAGATTTATTATTTGTTTAATTAGTTTAATGACAAAATTTAAGCATCTAAATATAATTGAATGGTTAAATTGGATAGTAAATCATCTGTCCCTCTAACATTATGCAAAACTGATATGCTTTTAAATGGTGCATAAAGTTTTTACTTATATAAATTTTGACATGTAATAATATTTTTAAGATTAATAGTCTTTCAATCAGAAAAAAAATTATCAGGCACAACATATTCCTTGATTTTTACAACCTAATTTATAGACTTTTTTTTTAAAAGGCAAATAATAAATTTAAATTAAGTCTAAAAAGAGGGAAGATAAAATAAAAGTGGATTATAAAAAAAAATTATAAATAAAATTTAAAAATCATTATATGGGAAGAATTGTATTAGAATTGCTTTAATGTCTTTTAAAGGACTATATCTCAATGATCTTTTATAAAATAAAACAACCTTACAATGTCAAATATAAAATGTTATAGGATTTTAAAAATTACAACGAAAGAACAACATTAATTGTAGATATATTAAAAACTTTCTTAAATGTTCCACAAAAAATTGTTGAATTTAAAGATATTATATTATTAAACATTTTGGTTTTATGGCAGGCTTTAAAATTCTATCTAGATATATAATTTAATTTATTAATAGACTAGTATATGGTTAAAGATTTGACTATTAATTTACAATTAATATATTAGTTAATCATTTATACAGATAATTGTTAATAAATTAAAATTATATATTTTCTTATTTTTTGGATATGCATCTATAACAAAATATTATGTAATATTACGTATCCTTTACCATAACTATTAAAAAATGTGGTGAGTAATAGTGTGGAATTAGATATGTTATGGAAACTAATGGTTTTAATTACAATAGGAAAAATATGCCAAAGTTAATATTTTTATTACACTTAAAAACATATACAAATAATTTATTATTTTATGCCATAATTTAATTAACTAAATATGAATTTTTTTACAAAATAATTTCTTTAAAAACCTGTGAAGAATTCATTAGTTTAGTATCTATCGATATATATAATACAGACTTCTTACAGTTAAAATGTTACACGATATATTGAAATTTATTCTATTAATTTTACAGACTTGTTACAATTTTTCATTTAAAAATATATAAACATGAAATGAATCAACATGTTCAATAAAAATCTTTATTTTTCATTCAAAAGCTAGCATGCTATAATAACTTTTTACTGAAAATAAAAAGTAATTTTTTATGATTAATGAAATAATGAATAACAAGGTAGCAAGGCAGAGTTCTCATTGAAGAGTACAGTCATGCATGATATTCAATAAGATATTATCTAAAACCTAATAAATTTCAGACTGGCACTTCTCAACTATTCATCAATTTTTTTTCTTTTGTTTTAACAAAGGTCAAGTTAGTCACCTTTGAGAATAAAAATAGAAAAATCAGCAGTTTTACATGTATTTAGTAAAAATAAAGTCTATGAATAGTATGTGTTTGCAAATATTTGCAAAGCCACACATACACTTTTTTTTTTTTTGGTTCTGGCACTGACAACAATTTTGTCAAGTTTACCAAAAAAAATCTAAATCTCAAAATAAATTCTATTATTAGTCTGAAGTGATAAACTTTTTTTGCCAATTTATTATATATTCATCATAAGGTCTTTTTTAACTTTTTGTTTGGACATTTAATATATATATATAACAAAAAAAAAACTAAAAGTAATTATTATTTATTATAATATAATAAAGACTGGAATCTTTTATATATTGACTACATAAAAAAATGAAGAGAAAGATAAATAGGTGAAAAAATAAGGCCATGTTAAAAATGAGAATAACTGAAAAGTTGAGCAACACCTAATAAGATTTAAAAAAGGAAGTTTAGGTTGATGTTCAATTTAAATAAAATAAATAATTATATATTTAACTATGTGAAAGTCATATCTGTGAAGTTTGAGTATCAAGTGATAGATTGAGGTAGAAATCAAACTAGGAACTTTTAAATTCTAGAATATACTACTATACCAAGGTAACTATATCATTCATATAATTCTCAAAGTATTAATTCTTTTCATAAAACTAAGTAATTCTTAAGCACTCATTGACTTTGAGTTCTGTTGCACTTAGCCAGCTCAGCAAATACTATAATTCTGGAAATGTTTTGCTGAAAGCTGGCTCAGAGCATTTAATTAGTTCGTGTATTTTATTATACCTTTTCATCAGAACTCAAAGTCAATGAGTGCTTAAGAGTTAAATCATACATAGCAAAATTATTAATATATTTCAATAAATTTGCATAGTTTAAATAAAAATTTTCATCAAAATAATTAAAATTATTATCTAGTTATGAAGACCAAAAATAAACTTTAATAATAATAAAAAACAAATAGAATTGTAAGTGTACATCACAAGATTTTAAATGCTTCTAGCATATAAATTAAACGAAATGCATATAATGCATTTTAAATCTATATTTAGATAAAATTTAGTATGAAAAATGATTTTCCATATATTAATAACAGTTAGTAATTTTTTCTATCTTACAGAAGCTTAATATTTTAATTCCTTTATTTAATATTTATTTTTATACTTATCCAAATGTAATTAAATGGGAATTGATATTTTTAATATACAAAATTTACATTAATTTTACTTTTCTAAAATATTCAAATCTTATGTAAATAAATTATTATTAAGTGAGATTTAGAAAAATCCACAGATTTTTATTGTTTGTGCACTATAAGATTATAATACCTTGTATATTAAATTTTAATCATTTTAATATAATACTATGTCAGCTATAATATATAACTTATTGAATAATTGATTTACATTTTTAACTTTAAAAATATTTAAGATTGAATGGTTTTAAAGTTTCGGAAACTATGGGCTACTTTTAAATTTTCTTTACATTTCATTAACATCAGAAGTTGGCATCTTCAAAAATAGAAAGAAGTAAAATGCTATTTTTTTGGTCTTTTTTCACTTTGTAGGTGACAAATGCAATTATTAATAAACATTAAAAAATAAAAAATAAACAGGTTAATTTCAATCATTAGAAATTAGTTGCAGGCACAAACATCTTAAAAGGACAAAATTAAAACATCAAGCTTCATCAGCAAAAATGTATGTTACATAAGTGTACAAGTGTGTAATGGAAAGAAAATAAAGCAAAATTTATAATTAACAAAAAAAAAAAAAAAGAACAAACTATAATAACTGAAAAATCATTCACTCATATAATTAATTTCATCAAACAATCATGCATAACAGATCCAAAGTAAATCTTTGTAGTTTGCTATTTAGGTTGATTCTCTTACACTAAGACACGTCAACTTAGTTCATTTTATTCTCATTTATAAACATGAAACAGATATAGAAACAAGCCTTTAAATTCTAAACTACCTTACAATTGTTTGCAAGGACTCACTAGTGAGAGCAAATGCTTGAAAATATTTGGGAATCAGCAGCTGTTGAATATTATCATCTTTATTTCATTTAATAAAAAAAATAAATTGTTGTTGGATTTATTAATGTTTTAAAATAAAATTTGTCATTTTTTAGTTAAAACTTTATAACTCCATGATAGTGATTTACTATTACGTTATTTCAGTAAAGTGCACAATCAATAGTTATAAAATACAGTCTGTTAAGATGAAAGATTTATTTTTCTATATTCAGACTATTTCCAATTTTAACACTTCTTTTGAGATGATGATTATGGTCATCATTATTAATGAATAATTGCTTAATTTACTCACCTAACTTCATTGTTTCTTATTTAAGACTACATGCTTGAATAATACAAATAATTTGAAGGATATTACTATGGAAATGAAATGTGTTACATTAAAAAAAATAAAAATAAACAAGGTCAGGAAGTCATTATCTATGACAGAAATTATCATAGAATTTATTCTAAAGATGACCGTTTCATAAAAAAAATAATAAGTTTGTTTCTAAAAAAAAATCATGATTACTTTTACTTAAGTAGTAAATAAAAAATTATAATTAAGAGGTAAAGAAGCCATACATTTGAAATCTTAAAATAAACTATTGTTTTTAAAATGTTCATCAGAAGAGTTAAATCAAGGAAAATTTAAATCCTATAGTTGGTGTGATTCTTTTTTAATTTTATCCAACTTGAATGTAATACCGTTGGAATTTCAAAAACACCATATATAAATATTGTATTGAAACCACTAAACACCACATAATGACCATTCTTTATGCTTACACAAGTTGTTTATACAGAAACTTAACTCTCCATACAGTAGTGCTACTCAGTGCAAGCCAGAGAAGTCAATGGATGCAAGAGGATTTGTCCATAAAATCCATACCTAGTGCCTACTTATCGAATATCCTCAGATTAGTTTCTAGAGTATGCCTTTCATCAGTAAGGAGCCTTGATCTGAGAGCAACTGACCTAGATCTTAGGATCCAACGCAACCCTCCAATAGCAACTTTTTACCTTATTAGCTAACTATAAAGCTCTGAGTTAGCTAATAAGGTAAAAGGTGGATGCTAGAGGATTGCATTGGATCCTAAGACCTAGGTGCAATACTCTCAAATTTAAGGCTCCTCATTGATGAAAGCCACAATCTGGGGATATTGGATGAGTAGGCACTAGATAAGAATTTTATGCACAAATCTTCTTGCATACATTGATTACTCTGGCTTGCACTGAATGGCGCTACTATATGGAGAGTTTAGCATCTGTGTAAATATTGTATGGAAAGAAATATTATAAATATTTTTCCATAAGCTCCACTAAAAGTGTGGGTAAATGGAGTGAGCCTTAGAAGATTGGTGTCATAGATGATAGAGAGGTCATGCTCCCTGAGTTTTTATATTACACTTGCCTTATATATAATATCATATATCATCCCAATATCTGGGATATATTCTACAATTGTACATATTCTGCATATTCCAAATAATAATGCATCATTATTGTTAAATGAAATAATAATAAGTTTACAAATTAATAGTAAAAAGATTAATCAATTTTCAACAAATTTCATCCATCACAAGAGTCATGAAGCTTTTCATAATATTTTTTTAAAAATGAAATGAACCATACAAATAATAAAATATAATTAAACAGATTGACATGAACATTTAAATATATATATATATCAGATTTCATTCTGAAGGACTCAAATAACCTTTTGGTTTGGAATTTAATTATAAACATAAAAATAAGTTGATGAATAACAGTTACTTTCAGATAAAGATTTTCAAATATATCAAAAATTAATATGAGAGTAGATATGTAGTAAGTTAGAGAAATAAAGTTTTCCATAAACAACTTCTTTATTTCCTAGGGATTTATTCAAGCATATTCAATTGCTTCTTTTGTAATAATGTAGTGTCATCCTGTTTGAAATTATATTGAATAACATAATTTGAATCTACACTGCCATAAACTGTAAGGAAAATATATACTATAATGAAAAATTCATTTAAAAAAAGTGAAGTATGGCAGTGATAAAGCTTTTTTACTATCTATTTTTTTTTATATTTTGATAAATAAAACTAATTTTTCTATAATTATTTTAACATATATTAATGTAGTTTGAATAAATGACATTCTCTTTTTTTTTTTTTTTTGGTTTCTTTGCATCTTTTAATATATAACAATTAAAATAATTGATTTAATTTTGCAAGACAAATCTTCAGATTTAGCCTCCTTACATTTTTAAAACTTACAATTGCACTAGATTTTTCATTACACATCTGGTTTATTGAATAATACTTTTTTTAAAAAAAAAATACCCCAATGAATGTCATCATACAAAAATAAATCATATAAAACAGCTATATTATTTGTAGTAATTAGTAATAGTAATACTTTAAAAAAAATTATGTCTATTGGGTCTTATTGCTATACATATTTTTTAAATACAAAATGACAATAACAAAAATATATAACATACATATATCATTTCAAAATGAATATATATATTGAGAATTATTTTTTCCATGTTAGCTAAAGGATAATCCAGACATTAAATAGGAATTTAGATAGATTAATCTTATTAAACTATTTATATAAATAAAATGTGACCAAATTTAAAACCTTTTTTTATAATATAATTGTTTAATTTTTATTACACATAACTGTGAAAAAAGATACAATATTTTTTTTTCATATGTAGTTTCATTTTTTATAAATGGAATATTTTATTTTTTAATAAATAAAAAAAAAAAGAATTTAAAATCTTTATCTCTGAAGTTATTGTTTATCAATTAATTTTGAAAAAAAAAAAAAACAAGAAGAGATTAGGATCTTCATCTTTGATAAAATGAAGGATTGTTTTCCAAATTGGAGTATAAATAAAACATTTTTTAATGAAAAGATCTTTCTTAAAAATAAAACCAATTGCTTCAAGGCTTAATGCAATAATTTTTAACATAGCAATATGATTGGATATTGATCTGGATTATTTTCTAAAAGCAGTGTATGGATAGTAGAATTCAAGTTAAGTAGTGGTAAAGTTCAGCAATCAAAAGCTCAGCTTGGATGTCTGATGCTAGATTGATCTCACTGTAAGTAAAAAAAGGAATGATGTTTGCAATGGAGTATAATATTAGAGTTTACAAAACCATGTGCTAAGCTCTTGTAATAAGTTGATCATTACTAATCCAACTATGTAACCAATTTTACTGAAAAGAATGTGGGAACAGAAAAAATCCTGTCAGAAACTTTCAATCCAAAATTATAGTTGTCACAACTTATTTTAATCTGAAATTAAAATAATTATCAAACTGAAAATCTGGAATTACAAAAGGAAAAAGAAGAAAAAGCTAAATGAAAAAATAATGAAATTAAATATTTATTAAACTAGAAGCCTGGAGTTGCAAAAAGGCAAGAAGAAAAAGCTAATGAGATGAAATAATTGAGAGCTATAACAATGAAAAAATCTTAAGCAAAGAGATTGATCAAACTACTATCTGCAAGATCTATTAAAAAAGACACTCATTTAGGCAACAACAAAAGGATTTAAAAGGTCCGTGAGATATTGTAATGTGTAAACATTTGCATTCCCAAATGTTATTTTATAGAGAATTGAAATTAAAAATATTAAGTAATACTTTTTTAATGATTTTGCTGAAAATATTTTTTTTACTAAAATTGAAATGATATAAGAACATCCCCATTTTCAAAAGTAAAAAAGGAGGAAGATTAAAATATTCTTTTCTTTATTGTGAAATTTTTTTAGAATCTGATTATTGTAAAGGAATAATTCAGATTAAATGTTAATTGAGAAGAATAAGAAAAGAATAATAATTCTATGTGTTGACTTTGGATTTATCATATATCATTTTCTAATTTTTTTATTCTTTTATTTATTAGTTAACTTTATTAAATAATTATTTTAAAAAATAATAATCTCTTAAATTTATTTTATTTCATGTCTTTGTTCTTTTAGATATCTATTCTGTGAATTACCAGTGTATGCAACTAATTTCATCATAGAATTATGCTTAAAGAAATTTGAAGTTATCCCCATTTGTTCATAGTCCCTATCCTTTTTACTCAAGATATCAGATGGCCATGACCATTGGTGATGATCAGGATCAATATGATTCCAGCATTTTTGCTATAGAATTATTTTTAGTACTTATGTATATGCATGCAGTTGAAATAATGATAATTACTTTTATAATTTGTCCTGAGTTTGGCATTGATTAGATGATGATTAGGTTAGATTTTATAGAGTACCTCTTTTATTTGCAGTCACAAAGAATGATTGATGATTCTTCGTAATTATTTCTGGTGATGTCATATGTTTATTGCCCATATGTTGCTTATATTATTTAATTTCAATACTAATTTTGGATCATTTTCTTTGCTCTGTAAACACAGTGATGCTCTTGATGATGATGATTTTTATCACCCCTGTATATCGTATATGTATTACTACAAATGACAACCAATGTGTGGTTATATCCAACATATGTACCATTATAAATAGCACAATAGAACAAGAAATGTTACAATAGTTTTGTTTTACATAATTAGAAAACTTGTAAAATGATGATGAAATGATTAAAATTAAAAATTAATATTACTATAACAAATATATTTTTATATGGTTAAGAATCATTAAAATTTGAAAATAGAAAAACATTTAGTTGTAAATATAGCTTTGAGATGTGAATTTTGAGAAAAACAAAAACGTTTGCTGGATAAGACATTTGGATGTATTGAAAAGTATTACTGTTTATTCAGAAAAATATGTAATGGAAATGAATTGTAGAAATAGAAAAATATGAATATGCTAGGCAATACAATATATGATGAAACAAAAATTGAGATACTACCTTATGGGGAAAATAGTTAAAAGTTTTTTGGGCAAAAATTGTAAGAAATAGGGTTTGGAATAAAATAATTGAACAGAATTGCACCAAAAGAGAAATAATTCCTAGAACCCTAGATTTCATCATTCTATCTTTGCACTAATCATGCAGGGCAGGTTTGGAAAAAATTTGACAGATATATGGAGGTAATAAATATATGTATGCCATATATACAGATTCTCAGTTAAGTATAAAATTCGGTAGAAAAATAAATGTTTATTATTAACTTGACTTTATTAAACAACATTATTTATTCCAAAAAGTCTATATATGAAGATAAAGAAATTAAAATTAAAAGTTCATGAAACTTTCACATTAGTTAACAATTTGAATACAATTAAAACAAAACTCTTCTGAAACATAATATTTTATTTTAAACTTCAAAAGCAGAATAATTAATGGCTTTGTGAATGAAACAACTTTTTTTTCCTCTTTACATAATGAAAAAAAGTTCTTTCATCCCACACCTTTCATGTACACACATATTGATTTAAATTATAATTCAGTATTTTATTTAGATATCAATAAGGAAATAAAATTCTTTTGTAACATATCTTTTAAAAAAAATTGAAAGTTTAATCTGTGTTATTGAATAATTTCTTTATGAAAAAAATATTTTCTTGAATATTTTATTTGAAATCCTATGGATTTCTTATAATAATATATATACTATTATAATATAGTAAATTTTTATAAGTATAGGGATTTGAAGAGTGCTTGAAAATCTGAGTTCAAATCCCTATACTTACAATTAAGATCCCAGGTTTGTGAAGAGTGCCTGGTTTTCAAATATTTAGTAAATTGTTATATAAATCATTTTATTTCAATCCAGATAATAAAACTTAGGAAAAAGTGGATCATCATGAAAAATATGACGTATTTAATATTTTTATTGGAAATAAAATGGATTAATAAATAGTTTTTGTCTTCATTATATTATAATTATAAAACTGTCAGCAATTTCAAATTAGTCATTTTCACTTCTACTATATACTGTATTTAAAAATGAGCTATTTTTTTGCATCTGTAAATTTTTCCAATGAATCTTTAGTTATTTTAATTCATTTAAATGTTAGTAAATTTGCATATTGAAAAAACTATTTGATTTCTATTAAGAATTGTTATCAAAATATAAATGTTTGATTAAACTAGAGTTGTCATGTAGGAAAGATCAAGAAATCATAGATGGAGCAAAATGAATATTTCTAGATTTATTTTAAATGATAAGAAATATCTAAAATCCATTAATATTTGAAATAGTGTAATGAAATAAATGAATGTCTAAGGTATGGAATATATATATTGTAGAGACCGGCATTGACTCCTAACTACTAATGATAATTATGATGATATGTGACTTGCATGCACATTTTATATAAATTCTTTAATGTATTTGCAGAATATAAGCACCCATTGTGAATAATTTAACAATTTGGGAGCTCAACAAATTAAAAATGTTTGCATAGCTAAATTGCTAAACAGATAGAACTTAAAGCATTACATCAGCAAAGTAATTTTATTAATTAATAATAAAATTACTTTGCTGATTGTTCTGATTTTGAAACCAATCAATATGTTTCTGTTCACCTCATAACATCAAATGTTTTTTTTTTTTTAATTATTCAAGGAATTAATAAAACTAATATGAATCTAATTTACATGATTAATTACTAAATATTTTTTCAATTAAAATATATGTATATTATTAGCAAAACTTGCAATAAGCTACTTTTATTATTTTTCTGTTTATTTCCTTTATTTCCCCTCTGATATTAACTGACCTATTAATATATTCAAAGTCATAAACTTTTCTGACAGCAAACTACAATACTGTTGGGGGGGGGGGGGATAAATGCAAATGCCATTAACTTTCTAAAATAAACCATTTTCTCTGGCAGTTTTTTTTTTTAATTATTCTTTATTATTTCACTTTCGTCTATTGTTTAGGCACAATGCGTTTACTAAAGCATTAGACTAAGCAGCTATTATGTTTTATTAGTGAAGTATAAATGGCTCTTTCATAAGATAAGATTTTATGATTTTTTTTACAGCCAACAAAATTTAATGATCAAAAGTTTGCACTACACAAGTAATAAAGAAGAGAAAACTGAATTTATACATACATATATAATCTATCCCAACTATTACAGATTTCATTTATGGTAGTTTATATAGAATTTATTTACAATATGATCATTGAAAATGTAAAAGAAAGGAAATAAATTTAAATCAAGTATGAAAATTAACTAAATTGTTGTTGTTTGGTAATCCGTATTAAAACAATGAGAAAAAAAAAATGTTTATTGCAGGAATCTAGAAGAGGCCTAAACTAAGTCAGGAGGTACTGATATTTAACCATTGGTTTCCTGATATGGTTTTGGGTAGGTACTAGAAGGCTAAAAGTCAATGAAGCAGTTAGAAAGCTCATTACCACCAGGAGTTATTATTAATGTTTACTTATATTAAATATATTAATTAGTAATAATATAATATAGATAAGATAATAACATAGTATAGATTGTAATAAATGTACTAAATAATATCACTATAGCTAAATAGTTTACATGTAATATTATCAATTATATTTAACATATCAATAAAACCAACTTTTTAAAAATACAAAAAGTTTCTGCAAAACATTGTTATCATAAGATTGATTTGTCATCTTGCTGATTCAGTCATTATCAAAAGTGTATATTTATAAAGATATATAGTGTAGTTCCTTCTATTAAATGATCAGCTCTATTCATTTGGACATTAATTATAGCTCTATTATTTGTCAAATGTGGTTGAATAAAATAATCATTTTTCATGCCTTTTTTTTCCTTTGCAATTAATTTTTAGAATTTCAATTTCAATTAGTCATTACTGACTTGTGAATAAAGAAACAAAATTAGAATTATTTATGTTATCAGTCCATTGCACAAAAAAGGTCTGGCAAAGTTGAATTCAAATTTTTTGATCCTATGTCTCTTCTCCATAACATATCAGTAAACTTCTTTATTTCATCCATTCATCTTACATGTGATCTTTTCCTAGATTTTTTACAATTTCTTGGGATAAAATTTAAAACTTTTATCTATTATCATCTCTTCAAGCAATATATTCTACCCAGCTCTATTTCAGTTCTAAATTCTTTCTATGATGTCAATGATATCTATTTGCTCTTTCATTCGTACATTTCATTTCCAGTCACTTCTTTACAAATCTCATTACATATTTGTGGTCTAAAGTTTCTATATTGGTTTTTTGTTAAGAGTCGTGGTCTCAAATCCATAAGTAAGAAATGATGAAACATATATATTAAAAATCTTCCTTTTCAATAACATAGACATATTTCCTTTTTAACATTAAATTATTTCTACCAAAAACACTCTGTCAAAGCTTAATTCTATGATTAATTTTATTCACTATATTTCCATATGGATTAATAATTTAACTTTTTTAAATTCACGATTATGAATCTATTTTTTTCCTGAGAAAATTCATTGAACATTATTTAGTTTTTTTAGTATTTATCTTTAGTTCTATTTCCTTATAGTCATCTGATAATACTTGCAATATTTCTTGAAGCTCTGAAACATTATTTGAAAAAAACAATCACATCATCTACAAAATTTAGATGATTTAAATAATCTCTATTTTATTCCCTTAGACTTTTACCTTAATCCACAAAATACTTCTTGCAAAACTGCTGTTAAAAGTTCTATACATATGGAATCATTCTGTTGTACATCCATGTCAATATATTTTTCTTAGTATCACCTAATATAATATAATCATTGCATCTGCATTTTGATAAATATTCTTCAGAATATAATAATATCCTGGATCATATACTGGATAATTAAATGCTTTAATCATTTTTTACAAAAGCAAATGTTTTTTTATAATCTACCAGTCTAAAATATAATCACAAGTCATATATTCATTGCCCTTTGTATAACTTCTGTCAATACTTGGATGTTAAACCACCTTGAAATCCACTTTTTTCTTTTAGTTGATTAAAAATTCAAAGTTTGCTGTAAATGAGTTGCAATTACCTTGGTAAAGATTTTGTTTAGGATTAATAAAAAGACTGATAGATCTGTAATTCTTAAACATCTTTGTCACCTTTCTCAATGCATTCTTCTAATTATCTGGTTCTTCTTTATCATTTACATTTGGCATATAATTTTAGCAATAGCTGTTCTATTTCTTCATTTATTTCTCTTACAAATTATAATTCCATCATTACCTGAAGCTTTTTTACTATTCTTCATAGATTTAATTATATGTCTCAATTTATTTCAAATGCTGGCCAGTTATGAAGATGTAATAATTGTAGAGGATATTTTGTTTTCTTATTCTTTACTGCTATATGATTCTTAATAGAACTCTTCCACACATTTCATGATGTCATCCCCCTTTTTAATAACAGTTATATCTTTTTTTCTTATCACAGAAAAATTTTCCTAATATAAAATTGTTCTTTTATACATCTGAGACTTTTATTCTCTTTTACAGTTTTTCTTACTAATTCACAATAATATTTTCTTATATCATTATTAACTCTTTTTCATACTACTTAAAAAAACTCTAGATGTTTAATTCTTCTTTATAGATCAGTTTTCAGTATTCTCCAATTCCTGCTTTCCTCCAAACCTTTGTCTTATTTCAGTAGAAAAAATGCTGGTAAATCATTTTACTCCTCAATAGACATCAGATGTCTTATTGATTCAAGCCTGAATCATTCTAAATTAATTTATTGGAATGTTTTAGGGATTAAAAATATCAACTATAAATGTTTTTTAATAATTTTTGACTTTCTAGTTTAGCACTAATATTTATTTTATATCTCATTAATTGATGACCATGGAGGAACAAACTCTTACTAATAGTCATTGATGTGCATATTCAAGTAGCTGGAGGTTGTGCAAATATCACTTCAATCCACAGCAATTATTGAAGCTCATAGGAAGCTATTAACTAACTATGACCTGCCTGAAACTATTGTACAATGACACAAACATTACATTGGATCTATTCAGACACTTTTGTAGCAACAATAGCATTAAATTAGTTTTCAAATTACCATTTAATCCTGAGAGCAATAGCCAGGTTAAGGAATTCATTAAAGAAACTTTGGGAAAATGCTTTAAAAATCAAATATAGGTATCTGGAATACCTGTATTGCCAGAAGGCTATTAGTGCAGCTGCAAAAATGGTCAGTTCTTAGTCCTAATCCATTTAATGAAAAAAATAATAATAGAACTACCAGGCAGCCAAGACTTATGTCACTTGTATAGTGGAACCACCAAGTAAGGTTCAGCAGTTTGCTTAAACAAAAAATTGAAGACGTGCGTGATTGTCCAAATTGTAGATGAACAGCAACACTATAGGCACAAAGACCAGCTAAGGTAGAACTATGCATCACCAGCTATAAGTCAAGTTTCTATAATATTTAAAGATATCAGACACCAAACCTATTAATGAAGACACACCTATGGTTAGAGTTACAAGATCTATAAATGAAGACATCAGATATGTTGATGAAGACACCAGATCTGCATATGAAGACAAAACCTATTACTACAGATACCAGATCTATAAGCAAAGATATCAGATCTGCTGATGAAGAGACCAAATTTATTGATGAAGACACCAAACCAATAGCTGAAGATACCAGATCTACAAATGAAAATACCAGATCTGATGAAGATACCACTGATGGAAACATCATACTTATGGTTGAAGATACAAGATCTACAAATGAAGGCAATGAACTTTTGGATAGGGACATTGAACCAGATATGAAGAAGTCATGAAGTGTAAAATATGCCCACCAATATATTTCAGTGACTACATTCTCCATGTCTAATTTTAATCATAGTGGGAGAATGTTATGGCTCAATTTACTTTCAAGTAATGGATATATACAGATTCAATCTTCTTTTGATTAGATTCAGTATTCATCACTACCAACCAACGGATAAATGCATAGACAAAATATAGATGTTGATAGAAGCAGGCTAGAAGATGAAGATGCTCAATGATATGATTGCTCCAATTAAGGAAGAGAAACTGATTATGAATTGGCAGTCCATATGGAAGTAGAATTAGATAACAATCAAATAACTATCACAATTGAATGGTACTATGCATATTGATCTCCTAATGCAGTAAAGCAAGTTCATGTTAAATGTATACTGAAATATATTAAATCTGACATGAGGCAAGCTGTCATGATATAGCTAAAATCATCATCATACTTGAACATGAGGCAAGCTGATATGGTATAGCAGTAAGTGTTAGGGATATATAGAAAGACATCTAAAGTCCCTTGCTTCCTATAATTTCTGTAGTCTACATTGCTAGGTGAAGATATATAAGTTATTGTAAATATATGTAAAACATTTTGCATATAAGTTGAATTCCAGTGTTGAATCAATTAAGAACATCACAATCTTGAAATATGTATTTATTATTAGTTAAAATATAATCCAATTCTTCTTTACCTTCATTGGATGCTTCTATGTCCATTTAGATTTTTCTCAAAGAAAGAAATTTATAGTTAAACATTTTTTTTTTTTTTTGTAAATTATACAAGGCTGTACATTCTCACACTTTTCATCATCGTAAACAAACTTACCTACAGCATTTTAATTTAAATTGTACACCAATTCTAACATTGAAGTTGCCCATGATAATTTTAAAATGTCGTTTGGTCTGATCAAGAGTATTTTGTACATTCATATAAAAATCCTCTACTTCTTCATCCCAGTGAGAACTTGTTGGGCATAAATCTAAACTATCTCCATTTAATATCTTCCATTATGTTGAATAACTAATCTTGCCACTCTATCAACTCTACCACCAATTTCCACAATTCCACTTCTGTTAATATAAATCCCACTTCAGTTGGCTTCCAATATTTGTGTCTTTGTAGTAAATTATATAACTATTTCTTAAATCTATTGTGTCTTCAATTTTTGTTCTAACTTCACTAAGTCCAACAATGACTCATTTAATGTTAGACTGTTCTTCCAATCCTTGCAATCTTCCTTTACTTGAAAGTGAACTGAAGTTGCTCAGATATATCTGCATCTATGAATATATACATATATAATACTGGCATATATTTAACTTAGAGTATATACACATGTATGCCAGTTTTTCTTTATTTTTTATTTTATTAATTTCTGTCTTACTCTTTTACTAAAGTATAAACTTAACTAAAGGCTGAAATGAAAATTTTTAAATAAGAATTCAAAATTACTTTGTTCAACATCATTTTTATAGTTTGTTTTCCTCATTCATACTAGAAAGTTTTCTAAACATTATCATATATAAAAGAAAAGATAACTATTGAAAATGCTGATTCAAATTTCTATTAACAATGATATTGTTGATTTTAAACGATATCTCACTACTCACTCACAAGATGCTTATTTACTTATAACATCTTTTTCAACTACTCTAATATTTAATTTATTATACATTTATGCCAATTTAGTTTAAAAACATTACAGAATTGTTACTCATTAGATTTGAGTATTAAATTTACCAAACAGGAAATAATATTATTTAAGAGTAACTGATGTCAAAATGTGTTATAATAAAAATAACAATATATTATTGTTAGCAATCAAAGTAGCACCATCTATAGCAGTTCTTAAACTCAGGAGGTTGTATTTTTCTACCAATAATCACAATGAATTTGAAATATTGCTATATTTTTAAATATTAGTTCCAATATTAAAAAACACATACTTTTAAAAACAGTATTGAGCACTATTTAGGCATTTTCTATTGCTATATATTTGTATTGCCTTGCTGAGTTAGTGCAGTGTTGAGTGAGATTATGAAATTCAAAGGTCATGGATTGAGGCCGAACTCTGATCTTTTAGTACTCAAACTTCTTATAAACTCCTGAACAATAAACCATTCAATTGTTTTTTTTATTTTTATATTAAAAAGTATGTATAAAGATATATGTATGATAATATTGCTAAAGTATATCTATGATTATCTCAATAGTTCAAAACAGAAGTTTAAAAGTGAAATAACTCCATCCTGAATGTCTTGATTAATGAATAAGATAAATTGAAAAACTAACAAAAGAAGCTGTTTTATTTATCATTATAACAAATATTGAAAAAAATACAGTCTGGAATAATTGTTAGAAGTTATTCATTCTTACTTTATAAATTTTCTTTTTTTCAATCAAAAAGTGTCATTGTTTCTTGTTTTTCTGTAATACTGAAAGATGTTAAATAAGTTTTACTTCTTATGGTAAACTTTTTAATTACAAATATTATGGTTTCTTGATGAAATGTAAGTTCATGAGTTTTACTTCTTATAGTAAACTTTTCAATTACAAATATTATGGTTTCTTGATGAAATGTAAGTTCATGATTGACCAATAGTGTTAAATTACATTAAACAATGTAATATATATAGGCACAAAAAAATAAAATGGAAAAAAATGATTGATCAGAATTGAGTAAAATGAGAAATTTAGCTATTCAAAAATGTTTTTTCTATTCAGGAAGCTAAATACTGGCAATTAAATTTAATTATCAATTAAAAAGTTAATATATTTTCTGTGTGAAAATTTTAAAATTTTAAACTTTTAAAAATTTTTGAAAAAAATTAAGCTTATTGTAAAAAATGTAAAATAAAGCATTGGTGGTTGAGTGGTCAGCGTAGCTGCTTACTAAGCAATTGTCCCGGGTTTGCAGGTTCGCTTCCCGGCTGATGCTTCAACACATGAGATAAAAAAAAAAGATGGTGTTTTTATGACTTGTTACAATGATTTTATTATGTACAATGATGACAATATTGTTTAAAACACTGGCTAACTAGATTTGACATTACATCCATGATAAAAGAAATGTGATATAATATTTAGAAAATCTCTATGTCATATCCAAATATTAGAATCTAGACGAAACTTTTAAATCAAGATTAGGGTTTTTCTATCATATGATCAATTCAGTCAACCCAACTAGCTATCATATCAATTATAAAAGCATATATAGCTAACCATATCTGAAAAATATAAAATTGAATTGAATATTTACTTAAGTTTGGGCAATAATACTTTGGGCAATATTATAAAGGAGTTCAAAATATCCTTAAATAATTTGAAAAAATATGATACAAATTTTTAAAATTATTATCAACAATTTTTAAATATATATTGTATTTATAGACAATTTGTTATTTTAATAAAATTTATCGTTATAAAACAATGACAAAAGAAAAACAAAAAACAACTAATTAATAAGAAACAAAATAATGTTTATTAAATGAATTAATTTATCAAAAAAATAAAATTTATGTATTTATTATTGAATTTATAGTAAGAAGCACAATAACAAAAGCATGAAATAATATATTTATCAAAACAAAATGGAATAAATAGATTATTTTGTATTTTATGTTGAAACTAATTTATAATGAGAACTTAAATAAAAGCATGAAAATAACAATTTAGCAAGCACAGCAATCCAAAATATAATTGATGGCAGTAAGTGTGCTAAAATGAAAGTAATCCTTAAAAAATAAATGGCAGATGTTGAGGTAAATGCAAATCCTGAAGATATAAAATTCCAAAAAGCAATCTTTAAGCAACAAGGGTGTAATGAGAATCTTGGCCTCAGGGTGGCCTTTGAGTATTCCATCATCAGATTTTCAATTGGATAAATGGATGAAGAGTTGGAGTGGGTAGTGGATTGAAGCGTGTCTATTAAAGTATGAAGATTGGCTCTTTTAATATATACCTAAGCACTTATTGCATATATGTGTAGAGATGACAATCTGAACCAACTGACGATTGCTGGTTTAGCATGAAATATGTATATTGGTGATTATTTATCTTTTCAGCACATAAGTGTTTGAGTGTATCAGTGTTATGAGATAGAATGAAGAGTGGTGGGTCTTGTGAAAAAGTTTGTGCTCATATACCCTATATATTAAATTAAAACATAAAATTAATCTACACTTTAGCAAGAAAAAGCACTTTAATAAGTCTGTTAAAACCTTCATAGTTTGATGCAGTGGTAGAGTTGTGTTGCTTAAAATCCATGGATCAGGTCTAGCCGTTATTTCTTATGCTTATTAGTCAATTAAATGAAAGCAATCCACAAGAAATGAAAATTCCAAATAGTTAATCCATTAAAAAAATAATAAAAAACATACCTGTTAAAAAATGTATGCAAGCAAAAAAAATATACTTCTTAAAAATGTAGGCAACCATAAGTTTCATAATTCACTATTTTCACACAAATCTCTGCAAGTACTATAACAAGGGATCTCATGATAGCATTCAACCACCTTCACATTGTCAGATGACATAGCTTCACTACTTTTCATTCATAAATTATAAATTGTTTGACTTAAAATATTTCTTGACAAAATGGATTGCTTTTGGGAAATTCATTTCTTAAAAAATTTTGCATTTGGCTTCATAATTTGCACTTCATTTCTTATAAGTTGCTTTTATTTAATACATTATCACAGATTAATTTTGCATTTTTATTTAAAAATTATTATGTTCATGCTTTCATTTAAAATAGTTCTTACCATAACTTGATTACTTTTCGGAAATTCATTTCTTATAAATTTGAATTTGGCTTCATACCCGCAACTTTTTTCTTATTTTTGCTCCCATTTAACATATTGTTTAATTTTTGACTGCTAAAATGTAAATTATTTTCTTGTTTTTATTAAACATGGTTTTTGCTATAAACAGATTGCTTTTTGAAATTTCATTTTTTTATGTAATTAAATTTGACTTCACATCTGCATTTTATTTTTTTCGTATTTCTTTCATTTAACACCCTTATTACTATCAATTATTTTCTTACAAATATCATTGTATTATTATGTTTGCTAAAATGTTAATCATTTCCATACTTTCATTTAAGTTCCAGCTTCAAATATGTTTCAACATAAAATATGAAACAAAATCTATTAATTCTGTAAAGATATATTGTTTTCATGCATTTAATTGATATTCTTTTTGTCATAAATTCAATAATATTCTTTTCTAAATAAATTAAATAATATGTACATTTTATTTTGTACGTCTTTTTTTTTTATGGTCATTGATATGTACTATATGGTCCCACTAGTAGACAGATTGTAACTGTAAGAATACTAATTCATTCTATAAACCTCATTATGATTTAATTTTAAATAAAAAATTTGTCACATTTATAATTTTTCTTACTTTAATGACAAAATACAGTCATGAATATCGTGGGAATACAATACTTGACAATGGAATTTCTTAAAATATTCTCAAGAATTATAAGATTTGAGTTGAATCTTACCATTCCTGATTCATTATGTTTTCATTCAAATAAATATATATATTTGATTTTGAAAAAATGTGCAAAACTAAATAAAATTAATTAATTTGAAAATGATTGTAAGGCAGTTATTGTAATATTAAAATAATAAATAAAGAAATGGGTGGTCAAATACTCTTGTATTTGAGATGAAGATACTATTTTGGAGCTAAAAGAATATATTTAAAACAATAGAAGCTTCTATTAGAAGATAAAAGTAAGTTTTAAAGAAAATATCAGAAGCACTAAAATTAATAGAATAAAAAAAAAATCAATAGTGATGAATTTATATTGATGGTATAAAAAATTGCATTACGAGATATTAATAAAGTAACTGTTATAAATTTAAAAAAAAAAAAATGGTGAAACATTTAGAAAGAACTGTATGTTATCATTATTCATCTTGTGTATTGAATATATAATGAGAAAAGTCAGATTGGATAAAGACAAATGAACATTAAAAATTTCTGGAAAAAAATATCTTTTTAAAAAAAAAATGTTATGAGATATACTAAGAACTTAGTGAAAAAGTACAATTAGGGTTAAGTATAAATAAACTAATTTTATTATGAAAAGAACAAAGCTGAATATAAAATTGCTGACAAAAATATAGAAATTGTTGCCAAATTTGACATCTTGTATCATACATCAATTACAAAGGTTTAAATTGTCAAAACAGATATTTAGATGTAAGAAAATATATTTAGTAATAATAATAAGAATTGTTTGAGTGATTGTATTTTCTGTTTCTGTGGATGGTAAAGTAAGACACTAAATAAAAAACAAAAAAAATTAGGAGCTACAAAATGTTTTCAAAATTATATTAAAGGGCATAGAAAATGAACAAGTGAATATTTATTTGCCAGTTAAGATCTAAATTCTTTCTTAAAATATAGGATTGGAACTGTCTTATTTCGGTCATATTATGAAATAATCTAATTCACCAAAAAATTATAAAATGCTATGAAAGGTGAATATGATCCCAATAGTGAGTATGCCATTAAACATTTCAAAAAAAGTCACAAAGTTATGCTGAAAAATATCAACACTAGAAATCTATATCAATTTAATTGCATCAACAATAATAATAATACTTAAGATATATAGATTTTCAGATGATACTTTGTATTTCAAAATAATGTCTTAGAGCTAAATAAACTATTATAATAACTATCAATTATATGGAAAAAAAAAACAGAATTAAAGAAAAATAGTAAAAAGACTAATTTAGTGTTTAATGAGCTGATGCTATGACACATGAGAAAGGAAAAAAAATGCAAAAATAAATGTATAATAATGAATTAGAAAAAATTAATAATTATAAATATTTTAGTAAAATTATTAAGTAGAAGGATTGAAATTAATTGTAGAATTGTGGATAGAGTAATTTGTTTACAAATAATATAAAAACAAAGTATGTCAATGTGCCTGTTCTATCATGCTTATTCATGGAACTGAGAATTTAACATTTAATACAATAACATTATAGAGTCTTCAAGCTCTGTAGTACAGAATGGGCAAGTATATGTTATGACTAATAAGAAATCAATATGTATGGATGAGAATAAACAGCTATCTGTGACATAACTCAATAATTTAAGAGGCTGAAAGAAGACAATGTTATAAGCTAGATTCCAAAGAATGTTAGGATATCTGTGAAATAATCACTTGGTTGAATTGATCGATAAAATAAAGATGTTTACTCAAAAAATTGCTATAAACGCGCCGGAGTGTGTCATTTAGCAGTAACTTATAAAATAATTGAAATAATGATTCTTAATTATGGACATGCTTGGTTTGGTTTACTTTTAATTAATATGCTTTTTTTTAATTAAAAAAAAAAATAGATAATTAGGTTTCAGATATATAGCATAAATTTATTTAAAGTTCAAGCACATATATATGCTATTATGTAAGCACATTTGTTTCACTGGAAACGTGCATAATAGTCAGCATGTGGTGAACTCGATAGTTATTCAATATCATTTGTCACTATGTTTATATATATAAAAGTAGAGATCAGAACGTGGAATGAAAAAAATCAAGTGGCTATATTTATTTATTTACTTCAATAAATATATTTTCATATTAATAATAAAATTCTAAAATATTATTACTGAGCGAATGATTTATTTTTAAAAATAAATAAAATCGGTACTACTTTAATAAATAAGTCCAAAACAAAATTTATTAAATGAGAATGTTATGTAACGACCATAGTTTCTTTTCTGACCATCCCTTTTCTCTAGCCACCTCCTACTAGCGCAGACAGTAAACCAAATGTTTATCAGCGAGTGAATAAATGACATTATTTTCTAGCACACCTACTAACATTTTAACTTCCCATTAATAGGAGGCATTACCTAGAAATTTTTTTATCTCACTAAATATGTTAACTACGAATGAAAGTAAAGTGCTTTGGACTTTTTTTTTTCAATGTCTATTGATATATATTTTAAAGAAAATGTAACTTATTGTAAAATTAAATAAACTATGTGCGTGAATGTATTTGAAAGAAATAAAAAGATAACGAAAAATTATTACAATTACAGCAGTTTCAATATGATTGAATATAACATCAAGTTTACTGCCCGAAGATAGGTCAAAGTAAGCGATAAAATACTACTGCCAATAGATGAAACTGGATCATTGTCGGATTGCTTAGTATCTCCCAATATAAAAATATTCTAGTTCCTATATATTTTGAGGTATATCGTAAAACTTAACGTACTTTTATATCATTGAGAAGTATTCTTGAATAAAACTGATATGTAAATTCCTACAACGAAACTAAATGTATTAGAATTTTTGTTCATTCAGAAGAATATATTAGGTATAAATCTACAATATTATATATATAAAACATTTCCCTATAACTGAAAAATAGAATGGGTGGTACATGCAGACCAACTCCTTCATGAGAGGAGAAGTTGTCAATCTTTATTTAAACCTAATTAAAAAGCGGAAATGCGCTGGCTCGTGTTATAGCGGTTATCTTGTCTGAAAACATGAAGACAATTCACAATTGAAATAAAGGCGGAACTAAAGCCTTTTTTAAATAACCTATGAAACTAAGTTTCATATATATACAGTATTCATAAATTTTACTTCTAAAATAATTACTAGATATCTTTGGAATTAATTTCTATGGAGTAACGAAAAAATAAATCAGCATACTACTTAAAAATTTAATCGGTAGATGACACTACATATTAGAGCTTTGCATTAATTACAATATAAATTAAATACCAATGGATTCTGAATTACAAACATGGCGCCATTAGAATATTTAATACAGGATTAAATTCCGGGGATTTTTGGGTCAAACAATAATAAATGATAATCAAATAAATTAAAAAAAAAAAAGACCAATATGAAAGTGGTCAAATATAGTAAAACTGCATTTATACATGAATTTTCCGAAAACATTTATTAATGTTTTATCATTTTGTTTTATATTTGGCAATATTTTTGTAAGACTATTGTTGTGTTCATATCTAGTATAATTAAAATAATGTTACTATCTTTCAATAACAACTAGTTAATCAAAAGGTTAAAATCTTTATTTGCAATAGCAAAATATATATAATATTACGGAAGGCGATTTGGAATGCGAAGTTAACGGCACAACTAATATTTGGGAAGAAAATGTTGAAACTGCCCTTTTGAACCCTGACACTTCCAGACTGCGGATGTTTCACATTGTGTGCATGTCCGATGTCAGTAGCTAGCAACTTCTTTTTATAGGTTTTAGCATGTCTCATTGTTTTCTACCATTTAGTGGACAATAAGATATAGATGACTAAGAATTGTCATCTGTATTATCCTCCCAAATGGACTTCAATACTAAGTGTGACATCCCTTTCCTTGCGAAAACTTTCAGATTCAATGACGTCTGTCCATTGACTATTTATTTATTGCTATTTCATTTGTCAGCTCTGCTGTCGGTTCAATCCGATTTTGATAACATTATAGTCTGGATCAGCTCAAGGTATGTTTTCTGAAGCCTCTTGCAAAAATTAGCTTTGGAATATATAGTCCTTCATATAACTTGACAGATGACTAGGTCATCTTGCTTCATTTTATGGCCTGATTTCATCAATATCGGGTCTAGTTTTATCATTAAGCCTGGTTTCTTTATTTGGTCTGGATTCTTCATAGATTCTGGTGAACTTCCCATTGTTGCATGGTGTTTGATAATCTGATTTTAAATGAGTTCAGTGTCTGTGGTGTAAAGCATTTGGACAATGTTTGTCTGGAAGCCTTTTGGGTTTATAATTGATGTTGAAACCCATGTGATGTTCCCATCTATCTGCAATTCGATTGTTTGTTTTTTTTTCACCATACTGAAACTGATGGGTTTGCTCTAAGAGCATTTAAAAAACAGTTTAACAGATGTTTTATTGTAACTGTACTAGTTTATAGTATGCTATGTCAAAAACATTCTAGTTACGCAGATGTTCCAAATACTATCTGTAGTTTTTTCAAGAATTTTTTTTTGTCTCTTGAATCATTCTTTCAGCCTGACCATTGTTTTCAAAATGCAATGATAAAGCTCTGCAAACACAACTTTTTGGTCTTATTTGTTTATTTAGCTGTATGCAAACAAGTTATTTTAGTTAAAGACCCAGTTAACATTAAACACATTTAGATAGTTTTTTTAGTTATCTTATATTTGTGATCTGAATAATTTTATTCACTATGTATCCTGACTGAGTCAATCATGGTTTAACAGATTGCTGTATACACTGGCTGACATAATAAAAGGCAAATAATGGGTTTCAATAGTTATTGTAACTTATACCTTCACTTTATTCAAGAAGGGAATTTGATTGCTTTGATATTCAATAATCATTCTGCTGCTAGCTTGCAGTTGGTGGGTTTTTTTAATGACAGCCTAAGTACTTTTTTATACAATGGGCACTGCAGATTTAATATTCAACTCCATTGTTTTTAGTTTATCATTAATTCTAATTCAGGCTTTGAGGGCTGAATCAGTTTCTCACACATTCTTTATACAGGTTATAGATTTTGTAGGATTTCACTTGACCCTTTGGGTTTTTTAGAATGGACTCTCCCACTTTTCAACTTGCTGTTTTTTTCTTTTTAAATCTGTTTTGATATGCTTAAAACAATCATAATATCTGCAAATATGTGTTTGGAGTATATACGCTATAACTTGATACTATGGCAAGCTTTTACAATGTTACTTGCAGATAGACCTCTACATTCATTTTTATTAGATAGATATTCATCTGACCCAGATTTTTGAGAACTTTAGCACTGGGATCAACTTTCTTTAAAGGAGCTGCCTGACTCATTGTAAACTCAGTGGGAATCACTTGAGAGACTACAAAATCAAAGATAGTTTTTGAGTCCATTAACAACTTGGTCCTAAAATCTTTCATTCCACATATGAAATAATATATCAAATTTTCATTTATGAAATCTTTGAAATTATAGGAAACTCTATGGCAAAATCTCTGTATTATAGTTAGGTGTTTTGGATAGAAATAAGCCATAAAAAGAATTATTTTATTAAAATAAACTGAAAAAATATATATGAGTTGACTAAGATCATAAGATTTAATAAGTCAGAGAATGGAAAATACTTAATAAATGTAATTAATTTTAACTCTAATTTTTTGATTTGCTATAAGGGAAAGAGAACTTGTTCACCATACTTTGGCCAATTTTCTGAATAACAAGGATCAACTTTTTGCCATTACAATTTTTCTTTTTTCCACTAGAATGGGGGAGGGGGGAACATGAGAATTTTGTTTACTGCAAAACAAAGTGACCATTAACATTTGGTTGTTCAATTATATTTTGACTGACTCATGCTAATAATGTTCACTACCAATTTTTTTTTTTTTTTAAAATAATGACAAAGATCTAATCAACCCATGAGGATAGATCCTATCATGATTGCACAAATTCTGCTGTGTTTGTATCTAGTATAGCTAGAATAATGTTCTAGTCATATAATATTAACACACTACTCCTTAAATAAATTCTTTATTAAAAGTATATACAATAGAAAAATACACAGAATATTTATAATGTAGAGGTTCATCTTCATTACAGTTGGCAAATTACAAATGCATAATTCTTACTGGTATAAATAGTAATTGGGAAGGAATGCTGAGACTCCCCTTCTGAATCCTGATATTTCCAATCTATAAATGTCTTGCCTTATGTGCAAGTATCACAATGTCAGTAGCTAGTCGCTTCCTGTTCTAGCTTGAGCATATCTCACTGCATTCTACCTTATAGTGAATGAGATTATTATTCTTCCAAATGGATCTCAATATATAGCAAGACCCTTGACTTTATTACAAATGACTGTCTTCACTGACTTACCTTTCCAATAGTATGTTGTGTTGTTAGTCATTTATTATCTTTTATCATTATTTCATTGCCCAGCTCTATTGACAATTCAATCCAATTTTGATAAAATTGTAGTCTGGATCAGTTCATTATTTGAAGTTTCTGATGAATTCACAACAAATATCTTAAACAGGATTTGATAGAAGAGTTTGGTTTATAACAGTGCAGGTATGCTGTTAATATACTACTCAGAAAGCATACTTAATTCTTCATTTTCAAAGTTTTAGAATACTTTATTATTTAAAACTATGGTACATAGAAATAATAAATTATTTGGAAAAAAAAAATTGACTAGTCTAATTTGCAAAATGGCTATATTTTCTTCAGGTGGTTTAAAGTTTAAATAACATGTTACAAGTGTCTATAAATGTTTGAAAAAGATTTAATATACGTATTTGGTAGTTTATGCTGAATGAAAATCTTGGAAAATTATATAAAGATATATTACAATCGACAAAATAAAGCAAAATTGTCTCGTAGCTTGTGCTAATGAAATATATTTTTTAGAGGCAACCTCACTTTATTTTGAGAAAATATAAGTTATCTTGACAATTTCAAGATTTTCATTTAATCTTGACCATAAGTTCTCACTTCTACATTCCTATCTTATTGCTATAAATATGACTGGCCTGGTCAAAAGCAGCGCTAAACTGTAAATCTGCAAAGGAATTATAATTTTATAATCTTTCCTGCATAGTGGATCTTCACTATCTATTGAAATACAAATGAATAAAGAAATAAATAAAAGATAGATTGAGTTATAATAGAGAACCATAGATTTTACTATTAAAATTCTTGGATATCCTTCATATAGCTATTCTAAACTTCTATTTCTTTCGTTTGATAAGAATGACTCAATTATCTAAAAGGATATACCCTCTTGTTGCAGAAAAAATTCTAACACTTATTCCATAATATCTTTGAGAGATTGTGGAACAACTGGTAAAGCCAATTTCATTCAATCCATTTTATGACATGCTGGTAGTGTGGATGTTTTATTTAATAATCAGCAACAATTTTACTATTAGTAACAGATGACCAGAGTGTGTAACTTAGTTTTTCTGAGTGTGGTTCATTTCTATTAAACATTATTAATTTGTCACCATGGAATGCAAGTTTCTCTTACAAATTAATTTGAAATTGTAAGAAGAATACAAATAGTAAATGGTCAGGAATTGCCTTAAATCTTAAACAGATGCCTCAAAATGGTTTGTGATCAGTTATTATTTTAAATAATTTTCCAACCATGGTGGAATTTTTTATTACAAATATGATTGCCAACACCTTCTTATCTAATTGAGTATAACATTTCAAAACATTGGACATTCTAGAGCCATATGCTATTAAGCCTCTCACTTTCATGTATTATATTTGTTAAAACAGCAGTCATTATAATTCAATTTACTATGACAATGTACTAATAATTGATCACTTTCAGGGGCTGTTTTTTATTGTCATATTTAGCATTCACTTAATAAATTGTAAAGAGATCTTCCCATAAAGGATTTTCTCTTCATTTACTGTTAAAAGATCTTGTAATTTGTTTTACATTTATTGGTGAGGAGAATCCTCAATAGCCCTAACTTTTTCTGAACATAATAATTCTCTTTCTGAAGTTACATGCCCCCCCCCTCCTATGAAATTAACTTCTTGAATATTCCATATTGGCTTCAAATTTATTTAATCTGTTGCATATTTTTGAAACATGAATTTTAAAGAGTTTTATCTTTGAAGTGTGGGTTTATGTCATCATTTTGATAGGAGAGATTCTTGATAGTAGAGAATCTATTTTTGTCTGAATATATTAGAGAATATCAAAAGCAGGAAATTGAACTCAATATAAATGATCCAGTTTGATGTTTTCTGAATTTTCATGAAACTTAAATTTATATCAATACTACTTTATTAAATTAAAAATTATATTTAAGAATAAAGCTCGTTATTTATAAATAGTATAAATCAAATATTATAATATTAACTAATGAATACATAAATTATTACATTATTTCCATATTGCAAATTCCATTACTTAACATGCCAGAAGGTTTACATAAATAATAAAAAAAGTTTAGCATGTCTATTCAGCTTTTCATATCCATAAAAAACATCTGCTATGAAAAAAATATGCTTCAGTTTTCTTAGCTGGTTTCTTCTTAGTCTTTTTATATTCTGGTTTACTACTTGAATGTGGTCTCATCAGATTTAAAAAGTTCTCTTTTCATGATTATTGGTGTGTGATTGATGTCTTGAACATGAAAGCTTGTCTCTAGAATGTGAGTAGTAATTTGGATATTATTTAAAAAACTATCTGAACCCAAACTTATAAAAATATCCATATATGTCTTTAGTTTGGAAACCATTGTTTCTTTCAAGCACGCAATTTTAATTCTATAACTTCATATTTTTGTTTACATTTATCTTTTCTTTAATTTTTTTTTTTTTATATATAGGTTTATCAAATACCTCTCTAAACAACTACTTAAAATGAACAGCATAGTAAATAAATATAGCAAAAGGACTAATGAGACTAGATTTACTGGAAGCGTTGATTTGAAATTAAGTGCCTTAGTATAATATAGGCAATTACTAAAATAAAATAAGTTTTAAAACTTTTCTAAATGTATTACAAAAATAAAAAGGAACAAATTACAATAAATATTTTTTGTGTATGAGTGCAATATCCCCCCGTAATAATATATATATTATCTTCTATTCAAACAAAATTTAACAAGGTTGCAATCTGCGTATAAATAATATATATATGGACATCATATTTATTTATATTTGCAAGCCATCTTTTAACTTTTTAAGCACAGTTCTAAATATGATAGAAATGTTTAATGTCATCTAAAGACATATGATCTATTTTTTTATCCATCAGTAAAAATAATACAGTATATAAACCAACAATCATGCATATGATCTTCAAGCAAGATAAACATTGAATCTTTTTTGTTTAAGCCCCATAATGTTTAAGGTTTTCCTCATAATCAATCTAGATAATTATTCAATACTAATTGGTAAATAGATATCTAGCTATTTTTCAAATTAATCTGAGTTAGTCAGATTAATGTCTATCTACTAATTATAAAAATAAATAAAAGTGTCATACTCCTGAAAATGCTGGACTACAATCACAAAATATATATACACTTTCAATATTGATTTTTTATTTTACATTTTCCAATAGACAGGTCTTATCTTTAAAAAAATGTTGGTCCTAAGCAAAAATATTTTGGGGTTATCAATAATATAAAAATATAATATTAGAAATCTCTGATTTACTGAACTTTCTATAAAAGCAAATCTCTGAATTACTGAATTTTAGATAAAAGTGTTATTGATGTGTATGTAAAATCAACACTGCCTATGCAATCTTTCTTACATTTCAAAATGTTTGTCTTTGCAATTATTGGCATCTTTCTTCTAACTTCAAAAGTTATAATATTTATTTAATCCTTTGTCTTTATAATTTATTTTCTACATACTTTTTTGTCTTTTTTTTTTTATTCAGCAAAATGCACACTTACACTTGTCTAACAGATGACTTAATTCCAATAGAAAACTACAAAAATCTTGACTATATAATCCTATAGAAGTGTTTAATTAACTTCAAATCTTCAAAAATCAAGATCTATCTATTTATCAATACAATATTTTGTATTGAAATGTAATCAAACATTCTAAACCCATTCATTTATGATATGCAATTTATCACATTCGAAGTCATTAACTAAAAAATCTTTGCAAGAATTATCCCTAAGAAGCTAAACAAAATTATTATTCCCAAATTTTCTACTGCATACTTTACTTAATGAGGCAATGTGTATCTCAGTTTTTTAGTTCAGGGATCACTTCTGTTTGGAAAAATGAACAATTACATTAAGTTGTATGTCTAACTGATTTAAAAACTGCATTTGATCTGTGAACTGATAGAGCCATTTAAGATATTACACGTAATGCTGTCAGTCAATCTTTATCTAGTTTATAACTGCAAAAATTACTGCACTAACAAAACAATCAAATCTACGGGTGTGTATGTTTAACTTCAACAATAATAAGCTTCCATTCATAATTAAATCTTATATCAGAGATTCATGCATACATCTACTCTTAATTAGATGAGTTTCTTATCCTGTTTATAAAGAAGATCTGAACTTAATATACCCCAGATCTTTAGGGTCATACCTAAGGGCCAAAATATATGTTATTTAATGCCAATCCAATTTCATCACTTAAAGCAACTCCATACAATAGAAAATCTTTCTTCATAGATCAGGTTTTGAAACATGCTGATTTTTTTAAACATGTACAACATTAAATACTTGGTTAAATTCTCATTAGGCACTTAAAAATAAAATGTTTTCTATAAATGATTTATAGATTAACTTGTCCATGTAGGGAATTAGATTAAATTTCAGAATCTTATATATCAACGATTATTAAATTTCTTCTAATTTACTGAAAGGGACCATGCTAACTAGGAAATAACTTATTAACTATTTTAAAATTAATTTAAAATTCACTTTTTATGCAACAATTCCCAGAAAACATGTTATACATTTTCCAAACATGCTTATATTTTAATTTATCAAGACCCTTGTATTCCATAGTTACACAATCAATCTGAAATGATTATTAATAAAACATATTAAGCAATTTTAACTCTTCAACATAACAGAAATCATTCATAGTCTTAAAACTAATAATCAAAAAACAATTTTATAAGCCACTGAATTATGATTTCAGCATCTTTTCTTGTGCTAGATACAATATTTATTGACAACTAACATTCTATTATAAATTATATACAAACTGATGTACAAATTGTTGTGCATGATTTTACTCACATGCAAAAAAAAATAATAATTTTTATATATTGTATATGTCTGTTAAATAAATATATATTGTGACCATCTGAATGGGCA